>JARUHQ010000001.1:33142334-33467641 GCA_029955515.1 Chrysomela aeneicollis
AGGAGAGAGGAGAGAGGTCATGCGATAAAAATTAAAAAATATTGAAATTATTTTCTATTAAAACTGATAAGGAAGTTGTTATTAGTGATCTAACGAATGATTATTCTACTGAATGAACAAGAAGGCCTCTTTCGAATATATTCTTATATTATGACACATATTCAAATTTCATAAAGAGAGGCCAAGAAAAATATTATGAGAATTTTTTGGATGGTCAAATGTTTTTTTGCTTCGAGAGATCCAAGTCTGTTTAACCAAGGATGCAAAGGAACCAATTGTGCCAAATTCGAAGAAAATCCGTGAGAAAATCAGTAGAATCCGACAAAATTAATTTTGAATGGCTATAACTTCCTTATTGGTCAATAAAAAAAGCGTTGACACTATTTTTACGAATAAAATTACCCCTTTTACTTCCTTGTGCACAATTTCCGGCTACCCTGTATAATCCAGATTTCTCCAACATCACTTCAAAATTAATTTCGAGCGTGAGGAATAATCGTAATAATAGCGATATTTCTTGAAAATTTATGACCACCATCATCACCATTATCCTTACTCAATCGAAGATTACGTCAATATCTTTTTTGTCGCCCATAGATGAGTGAATCATCGAGTTAATCTGATGATTAACATACCTATAGGTTGAAAAAAAAACATTATTTGGGTATATAGGTAAATGAAATGAATTTTCAACAAATCTTCTCGAGTTTTCATTTTCAAAAATATGGTATGTACATAGAGTAGCCGTTTCGTTTGAAGAAGAATCGTTCGCTATGTGGCGATTAGAATACAGAACAGATTCATTGATTTCTAGAATATACCTCCCATTACGTACATGCCCTAACGATGGCACCCTTTGAAAAAATATCCACAAATGAAATAGAAACCGGATCATTCGTATCGAAAAATCCATCTTTTCGTCGAAGCTCTCGAAATAAATCCGACTTGGAATCGCTTCAGGTTAATTCCAGCGAATGAATCCGAATATGTCCTTTGAGAAGTATGATCGAGAATCGAAGAAGCGAGAGTACGTACGTATCAGGAAGAGATTCAGAAAACTACTTACACGAAAGCACTCGCGAGGATTCTCGTTCGATATCCCCGAATGTTTGTAAATGATTGATAGCAAGTCTTTTAGAGAGGTTGTGCATCCTGCTGGGAGAATTAAATATTGATGTTTCAAATTTTAATATTCCCCTCGGTTCGCTGGTTTTTCGATGGCGAAAGATATGTATTTTTATCGGCGAGAATCAGTCGTACATTTCTGTTAGACGAGATGAATGAGGTTGATGGATATTGGGAGGTTGAGAGACAATTTTTAGCAGTGAATCTCAAATAAAATTCTTTGTTTCATTGATATTTCCACTGAAGATGACAACTCAGTGGTCGAAATACGTATTTGGTTTTTCTCAAATATTTTGTAGTTTTTGGGTTATATTTTTATTTGTTGTATATTCTTAAGCCACAGTATCCAAATCTCTACTTTAATGAACTTGTATAATTTTGTGATACGAAGATAAATAGAGTCTATCAAGTTAAATACTTTTGACCAAAAAGCTGGTTAAGTAATTGTCTCTATGTTGAAAAATTCATTTCATGATTAAGTACCTCCTGTAAGTACCTTCTGTATATTACATGCCTCCTATGTCACCCGGTATGGAGATGGAAAAAACATACAACAAACAACCAATTCGTATGAACACCATTGACAGTAAGACTAAATCAATTGCTTATTTTTTCGAATTGCCAAATTCTCAAACATCATGATAGTTGGACGATTATACATGAGAACTGAATGACAAAATTTCGAATACCGATTTGATGTAATCAAAAAAGCTTTCAACCAGAGAACCTTATGTGTAGAGTTAAAAAGCAACGTTGTCTACAAGCATGGCATGAAGTATTCATCAAAATTGAAGTTATGGTGAAAGAACTGGTTATTATTTACATATCGCGACTTCACCATAAATTTAAAAATAAACATTGTTCATGGTGTATTCGCCAAAAAGTAGTGTGGAAATGGTTGAAGATGATTTCAAAGACTACAGAATACTATATTAGTAAACGTTGGTATTTCTTAGAACTTTCGTCATGAAAAAACCTTAGGAGAAACCGTATAAAAGAATTGGAAAATAATGGTGAACAATTTTCAATAAATGCTATAAAAATCATCATCAGAATCTACCTGTCAGTCAGAGGACGGGGAAATTGTGATGGATATGGAAGTGTGATCAGAATTTGGAGTGAGATTTTCCCCCTGTTTCAATATTGCACTGTAGAAAATGTCAGAAAATGTAGAAAATCACAATAGAAGTACTTACATATAGAATAATATACATATCTGTAGAAATATGTTATATTTGTGATATTATGGTGAAAGTATGTATCTTTCTCAAGTGTAACAAATAATTTCAAACTCAGCATAAACATTAAGTTAATTAATCTATTTCCACCATCTTTTCAGTACTGTAGAAAACAGCATAGATTTTTCATAATCAATTCGTCCCTTTCAGTATAAGTATTATAAATTGGTTCACAAGGGTGGTTGTATCATTCAGAAAATATTTCCTCTTAAACAGGGTGTTTCCAAAAAAGTATGGAAGTTGATATTCAGATGGAACAATCCATATTTTTGGGAATTCCATAAAAAATGTTTTCAAAATGTACATTATTGTCACAGTGATTGAAATTTTCATATTAAATTTTCAGACTTGATTTGGTAGATAGATAGGGTTAAAGAGGTTAAAACTGAAAAAAATAATAGTAGGATGGAACCCATTGGAAAAAGAAGATGATGTAACAAGAATGAAAGGTCTTATTGAAGAAAGTTGAATGGCATGAAGTATTCTTCAAAATTAAAAATATTGTGAAAGAACTGGTTATTGGTTATTCAGGTTATTATACAGATATTAGGACTCCGCCATAAATTCAACAAAATAACAATATACAAGATGCCTTCGCCAAAAAGTATTATGGAAATGGTTGAAGATAAAATCGATGAGTACAGAATACTGTTTTAGTCAACTTTGGTATTTCTCAGAACTTTTCAATTTTCAATGAATGGATGTAGAAGAACAAATTTTGAATACAATTTCGTTGATGTTTAATTACTTATATAGAATAAAGAGATTTTATTCCACAGTAAAACATTTTTGATTATCGGTTCCTTGATATTATCCTAAGTGATTCGATTCATCTCATTCATTATTTTTCCAAGAATGAAATAAATTCTACCATTCAACCGATGCAAACATTTTCACTAATATCACTTCATTGTAGGTACGAATTAATCATTGTTCTAACGGAATCCTTCAATTTTTTCAATGTGTTTGTTCATGTCTTGATGAATGGTTCATGATTATACTGATCTCATATATATATTGATGCACTTCTGCTTTTCCAAAGACGTTTTCCTATCAACTCTAGAAATAGTGTGTGAATTCAATAATTTTTCTTCATCTTGAAATGAAAAAGACGAAGACGTATAAAAGACATACACCCCCTGAGGATGAAGTGTCTTCCGACTGCATCAACCCAACTGTAGTGAAACATCCCTCCGAGTCCCATACATCTTTGCTGGGGACAGCAGCGAATGGCATCAATGACCGGAAATACCACGCCCATCTTTCCATTTCCGCCGATTTCCGATCAATGTCTTGGCTTGAGAGCTCCATCGGTCAATCACTGAAAGGCGAGGGTGACTAGATTGGAAAATTGGATTGGAAATGCCTATCAGACAGAAGTGAAGTGGAGTTCTGGGAGAGACACATGATGTGCGGTGGGAGTGGATTAGAAGGGAATGGAGTTTGGGAGTTGCTTCTATTGGCGATATTTTTTCCAGAGTGGAATGTAGAGAACCAAAAAATCTAATTGAATGTTGTCGAATTGAATTGAATTGAATTGAATGTTTGTGCCACACGGAGAAAAATACGTGGGTGATACCTTTTTCAATCAAATGGATTTCAGAACCAACTCCGATGAGATCAACAACTGTATTTGAAATTAAGAATTAATTAAGATGGCGTCGAAGTGTCCCATCTGCTCAAAAACTTGCAATAATTCATTTGCAATACAATGTAATAATTGCTCAAAATGGCATCATTGTGATTGTGTTAACATGCCGAAAGCAAAATTAAATTATTTCGAGCGAGAAAACAAAAATCCAGACGGTGATCGCTGGATATGTAGGCCATGCAAAAGTGAGGTTAAAGCAGACCAAAACAAACCAGAAAAACAACAAAAAATCGAAGATAATTACACACTAAGAGATGTTATGGAAAAACTGCAACTCATGGATCAAAGACAATGTGATCTCTTGAAAAAATATGAAGAACAACTAAAGGTAAACCAAGAATTAAGAAAAGATATTGATGAGCTGAAATTACAGTTAGCTGAAGAAAAGAATAAAAGCGAACAAAAAAGCATTGAGAACAATGTTGTTGTGAACGGAATTCCTACAAGTCAAAACGAAAATCTGAAGGATATGTTCCAAAATATATACAACAAACTGCAAATTGATATACAAGGTGCTACATACTTTCGTTTTGGAAGGAAACCCAACCAGAAAAGCCCAATAAAAGTATGTTTCACTTGCAAACAGGATAAAGAGTGCTTTCTGAAAGCAAAAAAGGAAGTTAAACTCACTCTATCAAACCTAGGCATCTCCAACAGTGATGCAGAAATATATGTCAATCATGACCTAACAAAACATAATCAACTCATCTTTATGCTAGCTAGAAAATTCAAAATAGAGCATAACTATAAGTATGTTTGGTACTCCCAAGGAAACATTTATATAAGAAAGGATGAGGATAGTAAAGTATTGAAAATCATCAGTGAAGAAGACCTAAAAAACTGTTAAATTCACAAGATGTAGGATTGAGAATTCTGTACCTAAATGCCCAAAGTGCCAGGAACAAACATGATGACATATGCTGTTATGTTAATCAATCAAAATGTGATATTCTTGTGATTACAGAAACATGGTACTATGAAAATGAAAGTAACTTATTTGTGATAGAGGATTATGATGGTTTTCACTCATGTCGAGACTCTCGTGGTGGAGGTTGTTCAATTTATCTTAAGAAATCTTTGAATTATACTGTAATTGATACTACAAAGGGAAAGGAATATAATCTTGTAAGTGTTAAACTCCTAGATAATAACCTAAGGATAATTGGTCTATACAGACCACCTCGACACACATTTAATGAATTCTTACCAGAACTTGATGAAATATTGAATAATAACAAATCAAAAACAGTATTGATTGGAGATCTAAATATAGACCTCCTCAAAAATAATTCTCTGGAAGTTGACACTTACAAGAACACTATATTAATTAATGGATATCAAATATGTAATGTCATTAATGATGATTCTGCTACAAGAGTAACTTCAAACTCAATATCAATCTTAGATCATATACTAACAAACAGAGATACTCAATGTGATATCAATGTTGGTCAACTAATAACTGATCATAAAATTATCCATATCAAAATCTTAAACGAAAACAAAACTCACCAAAAAAATAAAAAAATACTGCATGAACACACCGTATTGAATCAGAAAATATTTAAAAAAAAATTCCAAGAATTAGCCATTAAATTCAATATAAATAGCTATGAAGAACTAATTTCAGCAATACAAGTATGTAAAGAAGAATCAACATTTAAATATAAACTGAAACATAAAGAGA
Source organism: Chrysomela aeneicollis (assembly GCA_029955515.1). Classification (NCBI taxonomy): domain Eukaryota; kingdom Metazoa; phylum Arthropoda; class Insecta; order Coleoptera; family Chrysomelidae; genus Chrysomela; species Chrysomela aeneicollis. The sequence goes on from JARUHQ010000001.1 coordinate 33,148,036, forward strand.
ATAAAGACTGGATTACGACAGAATTTCTCAATATCATGAAAAAACGAGATGAATTATACCTAGAAAAAATTAAAAACCCTCTCAACTCGAATATAGAAAGACAATTCAAAAAACAAAAAAACCTTGTTGAAAAAAAACGTAAACAATTAAAACAAAATTATTTTGAAAAAAAATGGAATGAAACTGGTACAAATTCCAAAAAACAATGGAAACTCATTAATAGTCTAATAAAAGGCAACAATAAAAAAGATTCACAGATAACTAATATTGAGGTAGAAGGCCACATCTTGGACACTGAAGAAGATATTGCTGAACAGTTCAACAAATATTTTGTTAATATTGGACAAACAATTATAGATGATATGAATACACAAACAGAAACTCTTGCTGATTTCGAGGAAATCTATAGTAATAACTCAATGTATCTCACAAAAACGAATGCACAAGAAGTTGAAAAGACATTACATGAACTGAATACAAATTCTGCACCTGGCTATGATAATGTAAACACCAAAGATCTATTAACACTCAAAGAGTACCTTATACCTATTATTGTTAAGCTAATAAATGAAACTCTTATGCAAGGTATTTTTCCAGATATCCTTAAGATCAGCAAAGTTAAACCAATTCATAAAAATGGGCCAAAAAATAAAACTGATAACTATAGACCCATTTCTGTGATATGTACCATATCAAAAATTATAGAAGTAATCATAAAAAAACGTATAGTTAAGTATATTACTAATTTCGTTGAATTTGATAAATATCAGTATGGATTTCAGGAACATAGCAATACTATGAGCGCCACAATGGACTTTGTCAATTACATCTCCTCTGCCCTGGATGATAAAAATTATGTAGTAACAGTCTTTGTTGATTTACGGAAAGCTTTTGATGTAGTGGACCACACTATTTTACTAAACAAATTAGAAAACATGGGAATAAGAGGAAGAGTCCACTCTCTCATAAAAACATATCTCCTAAACAGGCAACAGTTCACAGTGGTAAATAGGACATCTAGTCAAACTGAGGATACAAAATCGGGAGTACCACAGGGTTCAGTATTGGGACCTCTTTTATATACCTTACATGTCTTATCATTGAGAACTGCTGAACTTCTAGGTAGGTATTTCAAGTTTGCTGATGATACTGTTTTGGTATATAAAGGCAGAGACATAACACAGTTACAAATAACGGTTAACAAAGATTTAGAACAATATCATGCATGGCTAATAAAAAATAGACTGCAACTTAATATAAGTAAAACAACATATATGATTTTTACACAAAAAAATAAAACTACACAAAATATCAAAATAGAAATAGGAGGAGAGGTAATTGACAGGGTTCGAAAAGCAAAATACCTTGGACTTATATTAGACGAGAAGCTGAATTGGAGTGAACACATCAAACACATAGAAAACAAAATATCACCCATGGTTGGAGCCATTTACCGATGTAGAGATTACATAAGAACATCTGGCTTATATCAAATTTACAATGCATATTTTCTGTCCATATTCAGATACTTAATACCATTATGGGGAACAAGTGGAATAACTATGTTCAAAAAAATTGAAACATTACAAAATAGAGTCGTAAAGATCTTATTCAAATTTCAGTATAATACATCAGCACAAACAATATACGATCAAACTAATATCTTACCTATTGCTACCATATTACAAATTGAACAAAGTAAATATATATACAATATAATCAACGAAAATCTTAAATGTAATACACCTTTCAACTTCGTGAATCAACAACACAATTATAATACACGTACACGAGAAAACATCTTCTTAGAGCCAGTAAGAACAAATATAGGCCTCAAAAACCCCATAACACAGAGCATGGAAACCTATAACTCCTTACCAAAAATCATAACTGACAGTGCAAACATAAATTTATTTAAAAGTAGAATTCAAAATTTATACACAAATAAACTTTGAGCAAAAAAAAAAATATATATATATATATAATGTACTTTTCGTTCTCTAGACTGAAAATACGTTAGAGATCTTATTTTTTATTTTTATATTTTTATATCTATTTAGGTATGTAAATCAAGGTGAAAAATTATTTTTTGCAAATTAAGGTGAAAATTGTAGATGGATTTTGTAAGTTTTTTTTTTTGTTTAAATACTGTTTCCGAGACCAGCAAATTTGCTGCTTTGGATGATTTTTGTTCAATGTAATGCACTAATTCGAATTTCTTTAATTTCTTGAATGTACATAAATTGTTATTAGGCATTATATATGAATAAAGTACTTGAAAAAAAAATATCAAAGTTTTCTTCTCTTTATTATAAACTTCACATTTTAGTCGTGGCAATTCTGATCTCAGTATAGTGAGAAATAACACGGATTTAGTAGAATAGAAAGATTAAGGAAGTTATAAAATCATAATGGTTGACGAGTAATATTTTCAATGGTGCTATTATTCATATCAAACCGTATTATATGGGATCAACACCAAGTTACACCGTGCCATAGCACAATAGAATCATCACATTTGGTGTCAATAATAACTATTCGAGTATTGCAACCTGAATACACCCGATTTAATATAAACTGATGAAAAGTTTAATGTATAAGCATGTGAATGGTGTGAACCTCATGTGGCCCGCCTTGGAACTTAGACTGTCTGCCGAAAGGTGGCATTAAAGTCCTTCCTACCATACTTGACTTCAATATTGAGCATATATTCAATTGGACTTGGCTACTGATTAGGCTTATATATTGAGCATAAAATGCCTCTTTATTCTTCTCATATACTTATTATTTCAATAATCTAACCTGTTGAAAACACACTAGCCCCACTTACAACTATGGGTACGGTTCATTCAAACACCTGAGGAAAGATCAAAAGACACATACGCTGTTGAAAAAAATTCAGAACTTCAGAGATTTGAGCTGGAGAATGAAGTGTAGACTATTGCCTAATTGATTTCAAAACGTAGTAATATTTCCTCAAGTTACCAGAGATGGTACCATACCTTGTGTTGGTAAAAAGAAACTGTGCTTCTGTCATCTTTTCATCAGTTTCATCTGTTCTAGGAAAAGACAGACTGAGAATAGTTCACAAATATTACTACCTTCTCATATGGTATGCAAGTTTTTGGCAGGAACAATTGAAGAGCTGTTTCACCATCCCATATCCACCTTGGCTGAAGTGTAAATTTTTTATTTCATGGGACTTATACGATACTTATTGTGTCAGCGCTAGTCAAACTCACATATATTCTTTGTTTTTCTGAGCATTATCGTATGGTACTCAAGCAGTACTGATGCAATAGTGAATATGAACTGTTTGATTAATCGTAGGAATATTTTTAACAAAATATCTACTTCAATTCAAATCTGACAATGTTCCACATACAACTCCTCACCCTGCCTCTCCCTTGTTCAAATCTTTTATTGAATCATATCACTTGATTCGAATTACTGCATGCGAATATCATACAGGATGAATGATAATTTCAACAGTTTGCTCATTCAGTGAACCCAAATGAAACAGTCGATCTCTCCTCGTTAAAAACTTTGTGTCTGCAATGGTTAATGTTTCTATTTCTGTAGGGCCCCGACGTTTCGGCATAAGAAACGATCGCGATTAATCTCCTTACCTTTGGGAGAGATATAGCAGAGTTTCCACGACAACCAGTTATACCCAAAACCGTTTTCGAGGCTGAGACTCGGATGCCCCATCAAAGACCCTGATGCTTTGAAGTCACGTTCTGTTCATTTAATTCGAGCCGAAGACTTATGTACATGTCATTTATATTGCGTTGCTCGAACTACACAGGATGCTATACAAATCATCATCGGAATCTACTTGTCAGTCAGAGGATGGGGAAATTGTGGATATGGAAGTGTGACCAGGATTTGCAGTGAGATTTTCTCCTTCTTTCAATAAGATTGCACTATAGAAACTGTCTCTGCAAAATCACAACAGAACTACTTACATATATTAGGTACATATCTGTAGAAATATGTGAAGATTTGTGATATTATGGTGAAAGTATGTATATTTCATAAGTGTAACAAATAATTTCAAACTCAGCATTAAACATCAAGTTAATTAATTTCAGATATATTCTCATGTAATGAACAACGAGAATAAAATTATCACATAAATAGACGAATTTTCCTCAAGTTTCTTTTAGTATAAGTATTAGAAATTGGTTCACAAGGGTGGTTGTATCGTTCAAATATTTCCTTTTATATAGGGTGTTTCCAAAAAAGTATGGAAGTTGATATTCAGATGGAACAATCCATATTTTTGGGAATTCCATAACACAATTTGTTATACGTATCGTTTAAAATGGCGAGAGGATTTTCGAAAAAGTAGGATGTTTTCAAAATGGACATTATTGTCTCAGTGATTGAAATTTTCATATCAAATTTTCATTAGACTTGATTTGGTACAGGGTGATTGTTTATATTTTACTCGATAGCTATCTCAGTTAATATTAGTCCTACAAAAACGTTCAAATGGACAAATATGCAGCATTTTTTATGGGCATTCAGAATATTACTATTATTAACTGAGATAGCTATTGAGTAAAATATAAACAATCACCCTGTACATAGATAGGTTAAAAAAGGTTGAAACTGAAAAAATAATAGTAGGATGAAACCCATTGGAAAAGGAAGATAATATAACAAGAATGAAAGGAAAAATAATTCATGGGTGATCTTTGGTCGGCAACGGAAAGGGGTTGAATTTATTAAGGGTAAAAAACGGTTTACATCGATTTCCGAAAAAACTACAAGTCTTATTGAAGAAAGTTGAATGGCAAAGTTGTAGGTACCTAATAAAAAGAGCTACAACTTTCTTTTCCACACTTTTACACATAACCTGTGGGCTGAGCGATATCAACTTATTTATCAATCCATTGTTGAAAAAAAAAACATTCGTCAGGAAAGTGACAGTAATAGCTGGATATAAAGTGATTCTTCTAGTTTATAGACGCCACCTTGGATCACAGTGAATCCAACATTTAAAAAAAACTATGCGAGAATTCTCAGGTAAAATCCGTTCCCCAACGAATCCCCATCAAGTTTTCATCCTCCCCTCAACCCGTTCGGATATATTCGACATTACGGTTTACCAGACTGCGACTGCTCCCTAAAAATACGGAAACAATTAGCGGAAAGAAATACGAAAACGCTCATTCGGCACTCGGTTGTCGTTCGGCAAAGATGGCCTTATCAATTCTAACTCTCCCGCTCTGCAGGCATTGCTGTCAATATTCATCTGCTGAGGTGACACCCGTTATGAGTCCCCATCTAGCGGACGGTAGACCAACTACTTGGATAGACGGTGGCCACTTTATGGATTCAGGCTTCACGTGGGACAGCTTCGCTTCGTTCACCAGAGTTTATATTGCGGAAAACGGATCATCATGACCATATAAGTTCCACTAAATTCCAGTGTAATAATACTTTATTCACAACTGTCAAGCAACGACTGTGATTCGATGTCGTAACAACGTTTATTACCCTAGTGTTTTTTTTATTAAATTACCGCGCTAGTGTAGAGTATATCAATATGATTTTTCATATCAGCGTCCAGAAACGTCATAAAGAAGATGTCTTCGAGTGAAGATGATCTACCATTCTTTTCTCAACATTAGTGATACCACCAGAAGTGTTGAACAATATAGGTTTTCCTTTCGTCATATCAGCAACTATTTTTGACAGTAGATCTCAAACTACACTTATCTCCGCATTCACAATATCGGATGTTAGATCAAAAACTGATAAGTAATAGTGTTTGGATATTTATGATGTAGAACACAAAACAACATTGAAATCAATAGAGTTGTTGTTCAAAATGCTACCTGCGAGCGTCTTATTGTATTGAATTTAGTAATCAGATTATTTAATTTATTTATGGTTAATTTTTTACAAAATTGTGGTATATCACCAGCCCATACTTCGTTTTCGAAAAAAATGGGGTTATATTTATCACTCGAAGAGTAATGCAGGGATGATTTTTTTTGGTGTGAGATGTAACTTCGAAATCTAAAATAGTTGTGTCTCGAAATTTCCCATAAATATGATCAATCATAATAATTCATTTACTGTATTCATTCCATTTGGCTGTTCCACACCGTATTGGAACAAAAAACACATAAAACTGCAAAATAATCCATTTATTTATTTAAATATGTGTTAATTTTGCATTTCTTTCAATCGATAGACATATTGAATTGAAATAATTTCACAATGTTTCGATTGTTCTATATACCTACTTAGAGATTCCTCTGAGATAATTATTCTATTCGATTCCATTACTGAAATCTGAAATACAAATATTCGAACAGGGCAATCCAAACTGTAAGATCAATATGCGCATTCACCAAAACAACAAATTATTCCAATGGGACTGATTACACGTAGTAAATTTGACTGATAATCATTATTTGTGTGTACCATGACGTCCGATAGTATTCGTCGTAGGTAATTATTCAATTCCATCATTCAATATTATATTAGGACTTACATATTTATTATATAACAGAACATATACAACTAGAATAACTAGAATATTTTGCGCATTCGCCAAAATATACAATGAGTATAAGTTCGATTTATTTTTATGTCAGAATTTAGTAGAATATCCCAGAAACTGCTTCATTTACTTCCTTGAAACGCTTTTTCGAATTGAAGTTATAATTTAATACAGTGTGTTTCTTAATGATATGCAAATACTTATTGAAATAAAATAGTTGTCTCCTTTATCCTATGCAAAAAGTATATAGAATTTTAGAAGAGTGCTCTTTACTACTTTATTCACTCAGAGAAATTGCAGCGTTATACGTACAAACATGTAGATTGATTGTGGCAATTCAAAACTAATCATATAAAACTCCCGCTTTCACAAATACTTTGGTGAATATGTGCAAAAACTGTTTGATGAGGTAATATGTATGTTGCTAGGCAACAGTTTTAGTGTTTAGGAGGTGATAGAAGTTGATTTTTAACAGATACAAATACTATTATGTTTTATATGGCATCTGTTCCTCGTTCAATTGACAAGCACACATCTTTTAGTGCCACCTTTGAAGTGAATCTGATTTTTACTCTTATCCATTCAGTTGAAATTATATAAATTGATGGACTTCCAGTATTTCCCCTCTAATGATCAATGAAAGTATATTATACCATTGATTATCTCTAATCAAAATCAAATGAAGAATAGTGGTTAGGGTAGTTATTCTTTTTCTTTCTTGTCTTATTTGCTTCTTCCTGATAGAAAATGAGACAAGGTTCCAATGTTATATTTGCGTGAGCCACAATGCTAGTTAATACAGATTTCAATTGAATTGGTTGCAGAATAAATAGCTACGCTGGTCGCTTCGCCTGGAAAACGCAAATATCGGTTGTCAAACAAAGTGTAACTTTTGATCCTAATAAAACAATGCACTATTTTTTATCGAGAAACATTGCTTCAACGGAAATAAATGGAAGATTTGAAGTTTTGCAACACATCATTCTTTTCGATATATAGTTATTTTCCAATCGAAAATTTTTGTTTCGTTGAGAAGTTATGACACAAAATGGAATAGGGTAGCATGTTCTACCTGTTTGAAATATGTTAACAAAAATTTAAAAAAACATCCATAAGTATAGCCATTTCTTCGAACCTTCAGCACTTTTCAAGACAAAGAGAGAATGTTTAAAAGCTGGCATTTACATGAAACACCCCCATCAATACCCAACGAAAAATCACCTCCTAGAAACTTTCGCCCTTATTTGGTACCACCCTGTATGTTTTATGGTGTATAGCCGAGTATCCGCCAGAGTTACTCAACTCCTGACAATTCTAGTCACCAAATAAAGGTGTCTCTGAAACAGGATGCGAAATCCTCATTCGAATCAGCATTTCCCCCGAAGCCGTACCAGAGTCGAAAGGGCAGACAGGTCACAATTTCCTCGACATCTCCGATTCTCCACACCCTCTGTGCTTGATCGTGCTTGCGCCAACGCTAAGAAACTATTTCTGTACGTCTGTGTCCGTGTGTACACCCTCACGTTGGATATTATCCTCGAAATTGATGACTGGCTAGCGTCTGGACGGGCGACTGTCTTTTGGGTCCGAGATATTTTTGTATGTGGTCTAAATTTAGAGAGCGGTCCCCTTCTAACCTTGAAAATGAAGGAATATTTTGGTGGTTCGTTCGTGGTCGTATACGATTTCTTATTCGTCGTTTATTTTTTAGGAATGCAGACTATCGTTATAAGGTGTATATAGTTGCGTATTTCATAAAGTAGTAAGATGAATTCTATCGTTATTCAAAAAGTATCAATTATATTTCAGGATATATAGTGAGTTTCATTTCAGAAAGCGACAAATGTTTTTCATAATAGTCGATTGAATTTCAGTCTTTGTCATCTGAATTTCAGAAAATATCATTTGTATTTCAGAAAGCGTCAATTGAATTTCAAAATAGTCACTCGTATTTCAGAAAACAGAAGTTTGTTGTGGTTCACTTTCTGAAATACATGATATTTTCTGATATACCGGGTGTCCCAGTATACCTGTTCCAATGGATTATCTTAGCTATGTCGAAAGATAAATTTTTTTTCGTGATTTCCAGTTCGTTCAAGGAACCCTCAACTGTAAAAATCAAAAATTTAGAGTCACTTCCGGTTTGATTTGAAGTGACTCTTACTTTTTTATTTCAAATAGCACACTGTATATTTTTTTGCAATTTTTGATTTCTACTCAAAATTGCATTTCTAACGATGTATCACACTTTGTATTCTACATTCGATATACAGGGTGCTATTTAAAAATAGATAAATAGATAGAGTTACTTCCGGTCAAACCGTAAATTACTTTAAATTTTTGTTTTTCTCAGTTGAAGGTTCCTTGAACGAATTGGAGATCATGAAATTTACAAATTTTTATCAATTGAAATGGCTGGGATGGGCTGAGATAATCTATTGAAACATGTATACTGGGACACCTGGTATATTAATGACGAATTCTGAAATGCAATCGACTGATTTGAAATTCATTCGACGCTTTCTGATATCGAACTGATTATTCTGAAATAATCTGAAAACAAATGATACTTTCTGAAATACAAGTATTTTTAAATTCAATTGACTGTTTCCGAAATTAACTTGGTGCTTCTTGAAGTACAACTGAAAAAGGTGTAGTTGTGCATTGCATTGTCAAATATTTGTTGATGGTATTGGAGTAATCGTATTAGATATTTTATTACTTTCCGTCAAATATTGAATAGGAAATTCACTTCCTATCTTGGGCATGGACCAAAATCTCTTGATTGATTACTAATTTTAACCGCGTGTTCAACCACATTTTCAGGTTACTACAGCTGTCAATACTAAAGTATGAATATTCGATTCTGAATGACATATAATTATTTCTAACAATTCCATGAAGCCATCCTGATGCGAATATGTATCGAACATGATTTTTAATATTGGCCCCACCTCATTTTCCTAAATTTCTCAACGAAAGGAGGAAACAACGGGGTTGAAGTATGTAATTGACTTCGTCGATTCCGAAAATAAAAAAATCTATAACAGACCTGATGGCCATGTTGAATTTCCGTTCATCGGAATACAAAACGAGGAAGCACATGTAGGGGTCCTCACCTTGTACAACAATATACATATATTCAATAAACGTAGGCTATTATAATACTTGGTGCAGTGAACATTACGCAAATGAGGTAGTTATTCGGTCCCATCTACGTCGTTCTGGTGCATTTTCTTCAGCCTATATTTCGAATATAAGAGCGCACTCGCTGACCGTTGCGAAGCCCTATCAAATTCCATCTTTTCATGTGTCAATCATGCAATGTGTTGGGCAGACATACACACATACGCATTACGATAACCTTGTTTCATACACCTACCGATGAGGTTCTGCTTTTGTTCGACATTGGCGTGTTCTGGATGAGAACTTATAAATCAAGAAAATTCTAATTTTTCAATGTACTAGTGAAGAAAGTTCGAAGGAAATTAAAGATCAGTGTAGGATCGTATCAGACGAAATTTTCTAAAATGATACGTAGCAGTGTCCATCCATATGAGTTTTAGTATAACGAAGAGTAGTACGATAAGATAAGATAATATACCTACTTTGAATTTTATCTGTATATCATCCATTGCTCACTTGATTTTCATTAGTTGATGACAGTGTTATTGCTGTTACAAATCGAGTAATAATAATTACAGTACGATTGAGTAATATTGTGAAATCCCATCGTCTTGTCAAATTCAGATAGAAATAGAGAGGAATCTAGCGATATCTGAGTTCTACCTTGATTATAGAATTCTACTAAAGGACAACCTGTTGGACTTCTGTCAGTTCAGATAAATAACAATTGTTATGAAATGAAGAGTCGAAGACGAGGGAAATTTTCTATCAACAAAAACATGAGTGAAACCGAGAAAAAAGTTATAGGGAATTAATTTTGCTGCGTGGGAGATTCGGTAAGAAGATTTAATAAATTGGAGTTGCTGTTAATATGATGAGAAGATGAACCCTACGACCTATTCTGCGTAGATACTGTAGATAGTAACCGAGGTTTATTACTAAAATTTCAGGAACATTCAAAACAGTAATCCGTTTTGAATCATAACATCTTATATCACATATCTACCCAGATTTTATTCTGATTGACGTTTGTCAATGAATATAAGGCGCTTCATTTTTGACAGAAAAATTGTCACTTATTAATTCCGTCAATAGGAACCAAGGTGGATATAGGATGGTGAAATAGCTCTTCAGTTGTTTCTGCGAAAAACTTGTAGACCGTTTGAGAAGGTAGTAATATTTCAGCTACTTGAATGATGATGGCGGTAAGATCGATTATCGAAGAAGATTTCTGTTGCGTACGTATTTCTGTGGTTCGCATCTGACAGACGTAACTTGAAACGACATTAAACAATATAATTTCTATAAATCTGGAATGAATATTGATATTTTGACTCTTCTCAGTCATTTTTCATCTAGAACAGATGAAACTGATAAAAGTATGACAGATGCACAGTTTCTGTTTTACCGACACAAGGTATGTCGCCATCTCTGATAACTTCAGGAAATATTACTACGGTATGGAATCAAGTAGGCAAAGGTCTACAGTTTATTCTAGTGCTTGTTAATAGGAAGCTGTTTCACAATCCTATATCCACCTTGATAGGAACTAACAAAATTATCACGGTAATCGCCCGTTGCTATAAGCAACGTATACAAAAATGAGCCTTCTAATTGGTTGAAAATAAATTTATGAAATTTTCAAATAAATCTTGATATTGATTTCAATGTTCAAAATGTCATAATAACAGCTGCGAAGAATCTTGATGTTATTTATGTTTTGTGACAGGAGAATGCCATACTAAGGTATATTGTCGCTTCAGTGTGAAATCTTGAATCTGACGTTAATGGAAAATAGATACGTGTATGTCGTGAATGAAATGAAAAAATTTTGTGAGATACGCCAACTGGGAATATACAATATGATGTATGTATTCTGGATACAGTTATTTTTTAGACGAAATTATTGACTATAGAATGCAGTCACGAACGTATACCATATAAAACCCACACCACCTGTCACAATGACTTGTCATATTCACACATTCGCAAGACGATTATAATTCTTTTGTGAAATCTATCGGCGCGAATCATTCCATACATCTTCGATATCTAAGGTTGAAACTTCATGACAGCCGTATTATGAGATTCTGACCATACACATTAATTTCCAACCCTCATCAACCCTTAAAATAATGTCCTGAATTTCGGCCCGTCTGCAACCTGTCCGATCTAAGCAACCCTTGGTCAGCGAAACATGTGCCTTTTTCTTATGAATTTTATGCACCATCCTGTTCTTTTTTCGAGGGGTTGTGAAACACCCGCTATGGCGAACTGTTGGCTGATATTTGAATTTTTTACCTGCGCCTGGGTCGTGGAGGTTAATTTGAAAGGATAATTTTGAGAATTTATTAACGGTTCGTCAGACGATCATTCATTGTATATTTTTCAGTCTAGCAACGTGATTCAATAATCATTGGTGATAACTTTTCTAGTTGTCACCAATTTCAAAGATATAATATGATGAAATACGATTAAAAAAAACAATAAAATGATGGATGACAATCTCAAGTACAAGTATAAAAGAATGCTCAAAACTTGCAAGAAAAACTCAGTTGAGATGGGCAGTCTTGTATGCCGAAACAAATGATTTTATTTGATCACTATTTTATACTTCAATGCAATTAATTCAAAGATCACTGAGAACTGCAATGAACTCAACATGCAATTGATGAACAAACTCTAGAATTACTCTTCTTGTTCTGGTCAAGTGATGCAACTATTTGGAATCAATGAATACGATTTATAATTATTTTTCCGATATACTCTTTTAGCTTCACGATATGTTGTCGACAGTGGTCCAAAAATAAACGGAACGATAGGAGATCTGGAGTCAAAGGACAAAGAACACAAAGGTCTGACCTGTGGCCTGACAGATTCAGATATAGATATGCTGAAGGGTTCTCACCGTTGGCTTAGGCATAATTATTTATAGACGACGTCAGAAGTTATGGTTTGTCTCCAGAGACCAAAGATAAGACGGTTCGGTAGAGTTTCTTCCGAAATTGATTTCACATTTTACATTCGCTATAATAGGTTTGTCAAATGTTTGTATTGAATTTATTGATAAATATATACATCAGTGTCACATATTAAGTTCGCGACATATGGAAGTTTTTTTTATTAATAGATATAAAGAAAATTTGACTTCGCAGTTAGTTTGTGCTTGAAAAATGAGTGAAATACATCATCTTTCCTTTTTTCATGTGCTACTCTAAACCTGTCGAATTTGACATTTTTTTCGTGAATCCACAAAAAATCAGTTTTTTTTAAATTTCGTGAAATTCTAAAGAAAAAAGTTGCTCAGTTTCCAATTTTATACATTTGTTCCAGATTTGGACTCTCTACTATAACTCTACTCGGTTGACTACCCTGAACTGATGAGGACCAATAAGCCCGAAACCGGTTGTCAAGCCTGCCTGTCTCGATGGGAACTTTGTCAAATCTTAGGAAGAAACATTTGCGTTCTGCATTCACTGTGTGAATCGTTGCATGGACTACGAGCAGATATTATTCAATGTTTTGCGTGGTATTTACCAGGAAATTAGTGGTTATCTGCTCTTGGTCTACCAGGTATTCAAATTCAAACTGTTGTGTTTGATATTTTTTATTGAATTAGACCATGGTGGATATAGATATGGTGGAACGAGTCCCATTAAAAGGCACAAGAAAAATTTTTGAACTTTTGCCTATCTTGATTATGTCGGATTTCAAACGCTGTTCATACTTCCATGACATCATATTTATGGTGCCACGTCTGCTGATTCCGCACGATGAATATTGATTTTCATAATTTTGCAGTCATTTTGATTTCGTATAATTTGTTTAATCCAAGGTAGATATAGAATGGTGAACCAGCTCTTCAATCGTTTCTGCGAAAAACTTGTAGACCGTTTGAGAAGGGTAGTCATATTTCCGAGATTTGAATGAAGATGGCGGTAAGATCGATTATGAAGGAAGATTTCTGTTTCTCTTGTATTTCTGTGGTTATTTTAACTCTTCTCAGTCTTTTTTCAGAACAGATGAAAATGACAGGTGCACAGTTTCTGTTTTACCAACTCAAGGTATGGCGCCATCTTTGGTAATTTCAAGAAATATTACTACGTAAAAGTCTACAGTTTATTCTAGTGTTTGTTAATAGGAAGCTGTTTCACCATCCTACCTATATCCACCTTGGTTCGATTCAAGGTGGATATAGGATGGTGAAACAGCTCTCCAATTGTTTCTGCGAAAAACTTGTAGACCGTTTGAGAAGGTATAGTAATATTTCAGTTATTTGAATGAAGATGGTGGTAAGATCGATTATCGAAGAAGATTTCTGTTGCTTACGTATTTCTGTGGTTCGCATCTGACAGACGTAACTTGAAACGACATTAAACAATATATTTTCTATAAATCTGGAATGAATATTGATAATTTGACTCTTCTCAGTCATTTTTCATCTAGCACAGATGAAACTGATAAAAAGATGACAGAAGCACAGTTTCTGTTTTACTGATACAAGGTATGTCTTTCAATTTCAGAAAATATTACTACGGTATGAAATCAAGTAGGCAAAGGTCTACAGTTTATTCTAGTGCTTGTTAATAAGAAGCTGTTTCACCTTCCTATATTCACTTTGGTTCAATCAATAACTTGATTGAACAATATTCATATTTTAAGCCAAAACCATAATTATTGATTATCTGTTATTGTCACTTGAACACGAAACATAAAATTCGGATACTATAGAAAACTGAATTATCGATAGTGATTTCAAATGCGATTTTGATGCCATCTCCGAACGTTTAATGAAATATTACTAGGGTTATGATCTTTGCTAAACCAGGTCTACAGGTTTTGACGAAAAACAATAGAAGAGTCGTTCCACCATATATTCTATGATTCGACCCTCTTTTTCTTTCAATTTTCCGTCCAATTCATGATGGCTTCAGGTTTCACAAGCTTGTTATTAATGTAAACTGAATGAGACATGATGATCGAAACAAACGTCTAAAAATATAAATTAAACTCGCGATTTTTCGACTCGCGATTCCGCACGAATTTCCGTTCGAGGTATATCGAAAATCGGGCCTCCCCCCCCCCACCTTCCGTTTGGTCGATAGCCACGTGACCTCTGGCCATTCCCGTACCCCGGCACCGTCGAGCATCAGGGAAGAATCCGTGCCACTTGGAGATCTCCCTGTGGCCGCCTTTGCATAAAAGTTGGCGTGACCCTTGCCCACTTGCGTGTGTGGCGGCCCACGCGAATTTTACGCGGTCATTCCGGCCCCAGGTCCTGGCACCGATGACACCGGTTCGCCTAAGGGGGTGATGGGGGAAGGAGAGAAGACGATTTCATGACGATCAATCGGATTTTTCGTCGATATGTGATGTTGTACCAGTTGTATGTGGTGAGATCACCTTGTATATGCATTGATTCTTCTGGCGGTTGTTAAGTCATTGCCTTTTTTTCTAACTTCAGCACTTATTATGTGTCTATCCTAAACTGAAATATTTTTAATTTCACATATTTTTACTCAAGTAGGTCAAAAATCCCAGTTTTTAGGGAGAATAATATCGCATTCCAACAGGAAAAAAGAAAATTCGGAGGTACTCTCGTATTTTGGTCTACTGAACAAGCATCCTAAGTCGAAACGCTAGTGTTGCGTAAATATACAACTTGGCATTTCAAATTTCTGCTAATGAGGACACACAAAAACTAGTCCTTCTTTCAACTGAAACACCACACCCACAAATACATTTACTTATTTTCAACAATTTTTAGCAGAAACAATTATAATTTCCTACGACCACCTATGAAAACGTCAATAATCACACTGTTTTGTTATTCAGAAAGTAGCTCAATATCACCATGGTATTGTTTATTTGAAAGAAAAAAAGCACTAGTGTTGATATGAAATATATCACAACGCTCGCTTGAATTGATAGAAATAATTAGGTATATTGTGAAGGTACTCACTGTCAATATAAGCGTTCTCAAATCAAATTCATATTATTTGTTGAAATTTCTGTCTCGTTTTGAATTATACCAAGAATTCTTTATCTATCAATTTCTACATAACTACATAACCTCTGAATTCACTTAAAAACTGGAACCTATACTCTTTGCTGGAACTATTTCGATGTTGATGACAGAGGGTAAGATCATTCAAAAGAGTACGGCTATAGTTTTTTGCGCGGCTTGCTGCTTGCATCAGTTTGATATCACAGTATCACCAACGAGAAGATTGTTTGGTATCACAGATGTTTGCAAAGAGTCAAGGACGCACTAACTCGAGTAACTCGTACGCGCTTGCGAACTACATACTTCTATGGTTCTGTATTCCTGGTTGCGTGATTACTGGCGCTAGCAGGCGTATGATGTCAAGTTTGTTTATGTACGCTGGTGTCAATATCAATAAAATTTGTCCAAACTACACTAACTCAATCAATCAGTAATTCACATGATGAGGAATTGTCGGAGAAGTATTCAAATATCATCTTGAATATGGAAATAAACAGTACTTGATATTGAATCAAAACCACCTGAAATTATAGAGACCGCTCAAGTTACATTTTTGACAAGACCTCCCGCGAAATGAAAGTATTCGGAGTCGTAGGAAAAATAGTGTACAAAACTCGTTGGAAAGTGCATTTCCTTCACTCGTTACGTTTCCGCACTCACCGCTACGCGGCTCGTGCTAAACGACTACTCGTGTGAAATATGTCATTTTCCACACTTGTTGTGTAATATACTATTTTCAGAAAACTTATCTGATCTTTCAATTTGACACTGTCACAAAGTGTTCAGCTCCCGTTAAGCTCGGTTCTCGATGGGATTTGTTAATGGTTTTCAGTTCAAAAGTACTTGAGACTGCCACGTTTTGACTTCAAATTCACGTACCAGAAAAACAAAATACCTTTTTACCACTTTTTCAACTCGTTAGTATCAAATATGCGTTGAGCATATATATACAACTCAACGGAAATGATTGAAGTTTATCAATTATGAACAAGGTATTCAAAAAATATATTCTATTAATTTCCAATTATCGAAGCAACTCGTGAAATATTGCTGAAACACTCAGTAGGAATATACTTATTTGCGTGAATCCATGTGCATGAGTTGAAAAGCATAATCGTTCACTGCACTTTTCAAACTGATGGTGACAAAATGAACATAAATTGCTTTTTCCAATATGTGGGTGGTTGGTCTAATCCATTTTTAATGCCCAAATATATCAGACATTTGCGAACACTTTTGAAAAGGCAATGCGGCTGAAAATGGACAAACGAAAATGGGTGGTCTCTTTGTAAATCCTCCAAACGGACAGATTATAACACTCTCGGTAATAGGTCTCTCTTGAAAGTTTTTCCAGCTGAAAGAGCATCCAGGATTACGTGAGGATTAGTAAGATATTACACAAATGCACAACAAAATTCAAGAATGCTGTATGCATTAGAACATCCTAACAAATATAACTATCAGTTATGCTTGAGGAATACCTATCAGTTGACGTTATTCATATTATTCTGTATAACTTTCTCATCATTCTTTACACTGAAGCAGAATCGAAAAGTACTTGAACACACTAGATCGTCAACATTCAGAATCATAACTTGAGTAGAAAAATTCTCAATCTTGAAAGTTTTATCGATTATTTCATTCATGCTAAAATACACGTTTTTGATTGGTTGAAATGATTGTGTTGATAAGCAATAACACCATGTTTTCGATTTTTTATTTCGGCTCCTGATTGGCTATTGGATACCTACATGCTGTGTTTTCGTTTCTGTATTTTGCTTTCTGATTCGTCGGCAGTAGGGTAGTTTAATTAAACAACGACTTTCTAGTTGCAATCTGTCATAGTATTTTCCGATTCCCTGGTAAATAAATGAATGCCACTACACCAAATTTTCGTCTGAACCATGATAAACACACACTATTAATATGTATCCACTTCATTTTCAACAAATTATGGATAATTTCAGCAAGAATTGATCTAATGTAACCTAAACACACATATTGTGAAAACAATCAAAATGAATTTAGCTCAGTAGTACCTAGTGCATAGGTAATCTTGCCTACATTATACAATGGAATAAATGTATTGTTGGTTGCATAACGATGTGTCGAACTACAATGCATAATCAAAATAACTAATTCCATGAACTGTACGTTTTATATTAACAATAAATAGGAAATCATCGAAATTGCTTTGATTTTATTCATGAAATAATCTGAACAAATACAACTTATGTTATTGATGATTATCGAAAATTCCTTCTCTTTTTCGAAACAAATCATGTTGCTTTGGAAAACCACACGAGCGCACAGCGCACAAGCAACACGATTTGTTTCTCAAAATCGAAGGAATTTGTGTTTCGATAATCATCAATACACTTGTTATTGTATTACATGCGAAAATATGTTATCTGGTGAACAGGTTGACCCGAATTTGACTTGTCGAATACATTTTTGTTTTCGAATATTTATCTTTGCTGAAACAAGAACTATCGATTCCATATTTGGTGAGCACATAACTATAAATCGTATAAATTACCTAGCCTGTTATATTCTTCAGAATTTTTTATATATTAGGTAGAATTTGTGCTTTTTAGATCTTGGTAACCTGGGTTGTAAAGTTGCTTTTTGGAAGAAAGAGGAAACAGTTTATGTGAAATTTTTCTTGCAATAGAACTAACATGAGTAGGTATTGTTGAAAGTAATAATTTTGTGTTTTCACTCATTCTTTAAAATCTGAGTGATGTCATTAGCTAATTCATTTTTCTCGAATAAACTCCACAATATAATTACTTGATAAACTCAAACTTCATCAGTTTTAGGATATTTTTTGAGAATACCCTTTCAGTTTTTGGAGTTGCCATCTGTAACATGATCACGTATATTGATCGATTTAGGATGATTTTTCAATAATTAATTCAGTCCTCCTAGTTAGGCATGATAACATATTCAATATCTCGAAACCGAAGAAGAACCAAAAGAAGTGCCTAAAAAATTCAACTAACGATAGAACAGCAACGTATGAGTTTCCACTCAGTGCCTAAGATTTCTCTCCCGAAATGTGGAATTTTGTTTATAGGATTTGAGTAGAGGAATAAAGTGGATGGATATTGGAAAGAACCACAGAGCTTCCGAAATAAGGCAATTGTTGAGGAAGTTTTGAGTTTTGTTAATCTCACGTTCACAACCTGCGGTCACGATGAACATGTACTGTTGAAAAAAAAATCTATATAAACTTGCACAGCTGGATACATATTGACCTCCTTTGCAGAGATAATCACCGTAGTACCTTACACAAAATGCGAATACCGAACAATAGGGCCATTCATGATTATCTTTGGAGATTTGGTTGTACAAACATCCGTCACTTCATGGACATTATTTTACTTCTCTTCTACTCTAGTCCAGAGATTGAATTGTGCAACATAGTTTTTTCTTTCAGATCTAATAAAAATATCATGTCAGTTGGTGAAATACGTAGGTTTTTAATTTTCTGAATATTTTGATCAATAAAAATAAAAATGAGAAATGAAGATATATTTGTTTAGTGAGCAGTGTTTGCAAAAGGATTGATGTAGCACAAATGCACTAGCATATTCCATTTTTATTAATGACGGATCATGATCTAGTATTTTCAGTTAGCTGGTATGTTGATACAATTAATTTTACATCATTGTTCAAAGCATGTCGGAAAAAGCTAGATAATATAAAAGTATTCACTCTAATGGACACGATCGGTTTTCGTCTCTATTGTTTCCTTTTATAAATGGATTTCAGATGACATGGTTTGTTATCTTCTGTGAACTGTGCGAAAAAGTGATAGAGAAAACACTACTTTTGGTTTATAGTCTATGCTCCCTTACTTTCGTTGTACAATTGGATTGTTAAAAATATGTACCAAATGTTTGGAAGCCTCTATATTTTGTTGAAAAAAACCTTAATTATTCGTTAAAAATTCTTGCCAGACCATGGCAGCCTCTTCTATCTTTATCAACAGTGAACGTTAATCACTGCAATAATCTACTGATTCTGTGTGTTGAATATTAATAATTCTAAAGGGCACTGAAGTAGGTACTTGTGAAAAAAACCTCTATGAAAATACAAGTTTTATATGACGCTATTTTGTCGCACGCGTTGTTTGCAGCAAAGCATTAATTTGAAGTCTTTCCTTGAAAAAAATGGATTTAATATCTATAAATAACAGGAACATCTTCGGTTGGTAACAATGATGACGTTGAAATAATTAAAATCTGAAGCACAAGCGTAAAGCCCAGTTTACAGTTGAGCGATTTTGATTTTTGCGATACCAGCGGTGAAAAATTCAATGTTGTTTTTATTGGTCAATTCAAATCAAATCTCACTCTGAATTGAAATTCACAAACAAAAACATTGTTTCACTGCAAGTATCATCAAATCCAAATCGCTCAGAAGTAAACTGGGCCTAACTCTTCTGACTTTCATTTGACAGTTCGATTGTACCAACCTCCGAATATATAATAAAAAATGCGTATTGAAATAGCGGCTATTTCAAAACGCATTTGCGTTGCACAATGACTTCAATATACAACCAAAATAGAAAAAAGTTATTTGATTACATTCCACATAAGAAAACAATGCGAAATAAGTGACTCAATGTCTAAATTCTCCAATTAATTTCTGTGATCACTTCGACGTAAGTTTTTACTCTATTTCGCGGATTCTGAAGTGGTGTATGCATAATTATGGAGATAATTATTTTGTTGAAAGACCAAATTCAATGATTCAATTCATTCAATTATTTGTGAGGTTAGCTGTCACTTATCTTCTTATAAATATGCATATAAGGATCAGCAGAATCGAATGCATTTCTCTGTTGGATCTGAATATCATCTAGCAATATATTCATTATGTCACGAAATTGTTAGGGCAAAGAGGGACACCGGACCAAGGGTGGACGAACTTCGCAGGGGGTTGATGGACGTAAGGGTGGACTCGAATAAAACCTACAAAAAGGGGCCACGTGACCGAGGCTTTTTTCGGGGGCCCTATTGACCTGATGTGATTCCTAATTCAGTAATTCATAGTAATACGATGTGCTTGTCCAGTTCAGTCTGTGCCTAACAGATGTGCGGGATGAAAGGAGAAAATACGTGATAGGGAAAATATTCATAACGTCGTCAGTTTGCGATAGCGACGTATATAACAAAAAAGTTACCAATTACTTCATGATCGAATCACCCGAAGGCATTAAATTTTCCTGTTTCAACGATTTTTCAAGAGCTTTCTAGAGGTTGTCAATTTTATTCTCTATCAGAGATTATAATTTCAAATTTTGCAGTGAATTTCGAGAATGAAAGGCGTTGTTGAAGACCTGTTCATTTAAAATAAACCAGGTGTGCATTCTGAATTCTGAACCACCCTGTATTTGTTTGAATTAAATGTCAGTAGAATAGATGATGAAAAGTTAAGACAGGGACATGTTGATCAATAATGAATAGATTCGACACAAGAAAATTCTACCTAATGAAAAATCTCAACTTTTCACCTCTTATATATCTCTCTGTAATATTCCCGCTAGATTCCGAATGTGATAATCTAAATGGGTGTTCTATTTCAAATGAGCAAATTGACATAAACTTCCCGTATAAGTTCTACCAATTTGAAAATATTTGTGACCTATTGTCTTCATCGATTTTAGTGAACTACAAATTTTCAAATGATTTCAAATTTAAGTTTTTGAGTAATCAATCGAGGCAGTTAGTTGTAGGACACCTTATATAATAGGGTTATCAAATTACACCATATTGAATCACGATGCGTATTCAAATCCATTTTGATTCATTTTGATTACACCACAAGTAGAAAAATAGGTAGGTATCTTATATTTCTTCGAAATTTTCAAATCGTGATAATTTGCGATGATTTTGGACTATACCGACATGAAGGGTAGGATATTGAAATACTTATTCAAATCTCCACTATGGAGAAGAACAAAGACATAATATGTTTTTCTACAAACAACACCAAAGTCATTAAGTTTTGTTCTGAAATTAGCTCTAAGAGTGGACTAACACAATAAAATGATTAATATGTATATGGCTAAGCAATACTTTTAATGTATAGGATATAAAGTTCACTTTAAAATCCTAGCATTAAAAATGTAGTACCCAATGTGGTATTGTGATATGACTATGATTATTATTTCAGAAAGAACTAGCTCATTGAGAATAAACAACATACTATTCATTGTGTTCAAAAATAAACTCTGACAAATATTTCATCAATTTGTGTTATTGATATATGAAAGTACATTTCAAAATTGAATAATAAACCGGGCACTTATTGGGCAATTATCCAATTATTTTTGATTTTTGATTTTTTTAGGGCCACCCTTGAGGTGAGTCTGATGAGATCAACTCATACCCATTCAGTTGAGTTTGTATAAAATAATCAACTTCCAGTACGTCCACGTGCATGAATTCTATTAATTTTAATTAAAATCAAATGCATGCACAAGAGAGCAGGAGGTTAGGATATAGTTCTTCTTCTTTTTTTTTTGTTTTATTGAACTCTTCCTACCAGAAAACTGGCCAAGGTTGGATTGGCGTGAGACACAATGATGTTTAGTTACATTTCATCGATTATCTATCGATTGTTTTGGTTGGTAGAAAAATAGCATGTCTTATTCGGATGAAAAGTAAGAACGATTCATTAATGATTCTGGTACCAATTATCAAGAAGAAACTGGTAAGAACAGTTGCAGTGCTAAGAGTAACAGAGGCAGTCAAACAGTCAAGTCATCTAGACAAACTCTCTTTCAGACCCCATTCATACCATTCATATGATTCCGATTGCGAACGATTGTAAAAACTACAATAATAATTGTCATCATATGCGTCTATACGTCCGCCCAAAGCTCCGAAAGCTTCGAATGCAGGACTTTATTCAATTCGCAGGCAACGAGGCCCTGTTCGATTGTGAGTTATTGTGCTTTGATATTCGACAACCCCTACGCAATATGTTGGTCGCGGTCAGATAAGACCTTTTGACAGTGACTGGACGCGGGACGCTTCGATGGACAAAAATTAATCGTGACAGCGGAAAATGAATTGATTCTCTCCTATCGGGGCAGCTTCGTCTGTTCGTCTCACTGGGTTAATTGACGGAGGAACGGAAGCTAAACAATACATAATTTATTACGAAAAATGATTGTTTAGCTGTTGACACTTTCTGGAAGAGAAGTGAATTGAACGAGTGATAAAAAAAATTTATCTTCTAAATTTTCGCTATAACAAATTTTTCCCGTCAGTTGCATTCATTTACTTTCCTATCATATAATTCAGTTCTGTTGTCTGAAAATTTCAAAATCGTGATAAAAATTTTGTTCATCATTCAAATTTTCAAGTAGTCATAACTTCCGAACGGATGTAACGATTCTCAACTATGGGTATATCATGCTTCTTTTAACGTGAAATCATTTCTTCAATCACCAAAACCGAAGTGGAGAGATGAATTGTGTCATTATATTCAAAAAAAAATTCAAATTGCCATAACTCCCGAATGCTTTAACCAATTTTTAACTTTGAGCATATCATTTCTTCATTCTTCTGGTAGAGCTCATTTCTCCAGTAAAAAAAACGAAATGGTAAAAAAAATCCCATTTTCTTACTTTATATCATGAAGTCCAGTTTTGTTATCAAAAATTCCAAAAAGGTAAAATAAATTTGTTAATGTTGGATTTATATATAAATCATTATGAAACACAAATTCGTATCGAAATAACCTCTTTTCGATACGCATTTTTTATTATTCGGAGGTTGGTAAAATCGAACTGTCAAATGAAAGTCAGAAGAGTTAGGCCTAGTTTACTTCTGAGCGATTTGGATTTGGTGATACTATAGCAGTGAAAAATTCAATGTTTTCATTGGTAAATTTCAATTCAGAGTATGATTTAATTCAAATTGACCAATAAAAACAATAACAACATTGCATTTATCACCGCTGGTATCGCAAAAATCAAAATTGCTCAACAGTAAACTGGGCTTTACGCTTGTGCGGCAGATTTTGAATATTTTAATGTTATCATCATTGTCACCAATCGAAGATGTTTCTGTTATTTATCGAGATTAAATCAATTTTTTTCAATAAAAGACTTCAAATTGATGCAAAATAGAAAAAATTTCACATTACACACGTTTTATACTATAGCGTCTTATAAAACTTGAATCATAATAAACTATATTATTTTCTATCTAAAATATTTTCTAACCGCCAACTCCCGAACGGTTCTCATTTTTCTTTTGTTCTTTTCATAATATAATTCAGTTTTGTCATCGAAGTTTTCAAAATAATAAAATCAATTTCGTTTATCATCCAATTTTTCAAATCATCAAAAATGGATGCACCTGTTGCCGCCAAATATCAACTTATATACGCCCCGCAAATGTTGTCAATTAGACAACCGTTTTACGAGGGGTTGCATTCTGCTTTTTCGGAATGTTTTTTACATTATGAGCGGAAATACGCGTTTCCGTGTGGGGTGATGAGAAAGGAGGTTTCTTTTTACCGAAATACATTGGAAATTCGAAGCATATTGAATGTGGGATGCCGATATTATTTATAGCAGTTTCATTTATTCATTAGATAATTGGTGGGTCTTTGATTTCGTGACAATTCATGAGTGTAAAAAGTTCTCTCGAATGTGCCATGAAATCATGAATTTTATACACAAAATACGAACAAAATTTTTTGTTTTTTGTGAATGTGAATTTCCATCGTCTGAAATACATATATATATATATATATATATAGATAGTTTGAATAACAAAATAGGGATTTCTCACAAAATATTGAATTGTTCAACTTCTTCCAAACAAATTAAAATATCTGATAAAATTGTGGAACCAACTCTTCAAGAAATATCTGAAGTTTCTGATAAGCAGCAACATCCAACATCTTCGGGAATTTATGTTGGAAGTAATTGTTCAAACTTTACTATCAATTATTATTCTAATAAATGTAATTATTGTTTTATGATGAATAATCAATTAATAATTTAATCTGTTAAAAATAAATTCTTCTAAAAGACTTTTTTCTATTTTGGTTGTATAATGAAGTCATTGTGCAACGCAAATGCGTGTCGAAATAGTCTCTATTTCGATACGCATTTTTTATTATTCGGAGATTGGTACAATCGAACTGTCAAATGAAAGTCAGAAGAGTTAGGCCCAGTTTACTTCTGAGCGATTTGGATTTGGTGATATTAGCAGTGAAAAACTCAATGTTTCAATTGGTAAATTTCAATTCAGAGTGTAATTTGATTTAAATTGACCAATAAAAACAATAGCAACATTGAATTTTTCACCGCTGGTATTTCAATAATCAAAATCACTCAACTGTGAACTTGGCTTTACGCTTGTGCGTCAGATTTTAATTATTTCAATGTCATCATTGTTACCAATCGAAAATGTTTCTGTTATTTATCGATATCAAATCAATTGTTCTCTTCAAATCAATTCAAAATAGAAAAAATTGCATATGACACACGTTTTATAAGACACGTTGTCGCACTTGTTCACTTGGAGCACTCATCGCTTCGCTCGTCGTACTCCAAACAACGCGTGCGACAAAATAGCGTCTTATAAAACTTGTATCATAATATACTATTTTCTCACGATGAAAAAAAGTTTAACATTTACGCATCAATAGAGATGCAGAAATGTCAAGTTTTTCTGACAGTTATACCAAAATGTATTTCTTTCAAGCAAATCGGAATAGAGAGGAATCTAGCCAGTGAAATATTCACAAATTCAACAGATACTTACCTGACTTATGTCATCTTGGTTTCAATCGCTTGTGCAGAAATAAAAATAACGAGATTTTATTGTTTTCATTGTTTCAATAATTTGAAACATTCTGATACTGATACTAAATCAGCCAATAGTTCAAGATAGTTGAAGCAGCATCTATTTTGTAGGATCAATTTGAGCTTATCGGGAAATATTTATTATTAATATTATTATAGATGATCAAAATCAACGATAATCTTTGTCCTATTCAAGTTTGTATTCATCTATTAATTAATGCGTGGTTAGTTGATTCATAAATCATATCAGCACTAGTGAAGCAATAAATTTAGGTTAACAACAGGACCCAATCAACCTCCACTGACTATTATCCATTGTTCGATTAGGATCGAAGGGCTAGTTTATGAAAAAATTCGAATAAGCAAAAGTGTCCCCCAGGTTTTTGTCCGTGCAGCCTTTATGCCCGCATACTTAAACTAATAAGGGATGAATAAAAAACACGGTAGGACAGACCAGGTGTTACAAAAAAACCCTTTCTATAACTCGAGGTAACCGGTGATTTATTTTTTTTTCGGCGTTCATCACCGGGCATGTGCCATACAATGGAAAATAGCATCCATTAGCTGTCATTCGATATTTTGGTCGCTATAAAGATCCAGATTATTCAGCAATGTTTGTCGGAGTGTTTGGATATCTCAAAATAATCACCATATTGCTTGAAATTATTGTTTTCTGATGTCTTAGTTAACATTTGAGTTTCCAGAAAAATCATCATCCTAGGACCACATATATACGAGGCCCTAGTAACAAAACATTTTTTTATTTAAATGTTGATTGAAAGATGAAAAATAAAATTTATTTTTATGTATTGTAATTTGAAGGCATATGGGGTAAGGTTGAGAAAGAAAACTGTCTGGCTAGATTGTAGATTGTAGAGGAGGTCGTTAAGGCTGTGCAGCCTCTCAAGCACCTCGACCTATTAGATCTTTTGTACATAACCCTTAACCTATTCGAGGCCCGCGATTCCGAGGCTTCTTGCGAAGTTTATCAGTTTCCTGGGAGCTAGGTTTCTGATATCGAAGGGCTCTTGGAAAGTCCCTTCCAGGAACTTAAGCCTCATGGAGAAGAGTGCTGGGGATTCGCAAAGCTAATGTTCTGCAGTTTCAGCGAAGTTCTCACAGTAGCGGCAACTATCACTCTCTGTTTGGCCCATCTTTTTGAGGTGATACCTCAGAGGGCCGTGTCCAGTGAGGAGTCCCGTTACCAGTTTCAAGTCTTTTTTATCCAACTCGAGAAGCTTCCTTTCTTGGCGAAAGACTCACTAGCCTTTCCGCTTGTCTTTGTCCTGGCACTTTATTCCAGTGAGATTTCATTTCATCTGCTTCTCAGCGTCGGAACTCTTCTCTCAAGTGGGCTTTGGAATGTCCACAGAAGGGTTCTGGGCCGAGAAATTGTGTATTAGCCCCTTCTTTGGAAAGGCAGTCTGTTTCTTCGTTGCCTTCAACTCCCTTATGACCTGGCACCCACATCAAAGTGACTTGGTTGTTCGCTGCCAGTTGTCTCAGGTATTGTTTACAGTCCTAAGTCAACTTAGACTCACAAGTGTATGACATCAGAGCTTTAAGTGCTTCTTGGCTATCTGATAGAACATAGATTATTGCCCTTCGAGTGTCCCTTTCAAGGCACTCCTGGACACATATCTCTATAGCATGTACTTCTGCTTGAAAGATGGTTGTGGTGTTACCAAGGGGTTCTGAGAGCCTGAAATTAGGCCCTGTAACTCCCACTCCAGCCCTTTCATCCATCTTGGATCCATCAGTATACCATACCATACCCAGTTGAGGTCCGTTCTCTGTGCAGATTTGGTGGTTGTTTATGACCACTTCAAACTGCATTTCGAAGTCGTACCTAACTGGCATAATATCTGTCGGTTTAGACTGGCTATATCTCGGATTCAAACATTTTCTGTAACTGCATCGAATATATTTCCCAGAATGTTATTCCAGAACCCTCGACGTACCTTTGAATGATGATAGATAGATTGAAAAAAAAACAAAGGTACGTTTTCTTGTTACGAAATATCGTAGGTACAGGTAAGTTCCGTGAGAAATTGTGACCCTTAGGCAGCGACGAAAAAAAACCTGTATCTAACGTATATTTTTTTTAATAATGCAAATTTCATTGTTACAAACCCATCCCAGGTCAATCTAGCCTGCGTCTAGTATACTCATGTGGGAAACAGTCATACCCCACATTTTTTCACCCCTCTTTTTTATCGAAAGTGATTAAGGGGTGTTATTTATATGGCCAAAGAATATATGTATATCAGGGACATAAAAACACAACGATAAATTGTAGGCAATTTTTCAGGTGACATTTTTTGTACACTTTGTGAAGCAGATCTCTAGAATATACATGCGATTCCAACATCTTCATAATTGGATTTTAATTCATGAAGGGATCCATATTTTTTCTTTGTTCGAATTAACAATGGACATTTTTCAAATGCAGTCAATTTAACGGATACACTGTATAAAACCGAACAAGAATATCACACTAATGACTAAGTGCTCTCTATATCTCCAAATTCACCATTTTGGTGTAAGATCTGAACTTTTTGACCATGAATTCATTGAATTCGAGTCCCACTTGGTGTGAGATGATTTATTCTTTCATGTATAATCCTGATGAAATAACTCTCCTTTTGAATTCTATTTCAAAATGAAGTCTAGGAAATCAAGAAAAAATATATCGCATATTGATTCTATGCCTCAGAGTTCCAGAACATAGGTACAACATACCGTAATTGCTGAGCATCCTGTGTGATCTTTTCGAAGATTCAAATATCTATAGGTCCTTTTGTACCATAATAGTACCCACTTTATGTTCTACTTTAGTTTATTTAGAACCAGAGTCAAAGAGCACTAGTCGAGAAGCATAAAACAATAATTTCTGAATCTTCAGATCGATAATCATACTCAAAAATTAGTTCTACAAACGAAATGAAACAACGGGGAATCTTTAAATCACACGCATGAATTTTGTGAAATCAAGCAATAATATTTACGAAATGTGGATAATACAGTATTTCGAAAATTGAGTTTTAACCCCATTGAGCTAGTCAGGCGAATGAACAAAAATGAGCTGAAAATAGTCCACCGTATGCACAATCAAAGTAATCCAGCCGTTATGGAGCATCACATCCATATTTGCATGCACATTCATCCTCCCTTTTCCACTAAAAATAAACTGACCCCTATGCAAATAAATATAGTTCAGAGGACAAAAGGCGGCTTTGACGCAAACATAATGCGACGATGGTCATTTTTGTATTTTCGGAAAGCCCTAATGTCCGGTTCAGAAGAAGTTAACCTCTGACCTGCGCCCCTTCCGTTTCCAACGCTCATACTAGTCGTCCAGATGAGTTCCCCTATAAGAAGGGATGCTGTGAATAGCCACGAGAGGAGATGGACCTCTGTAAGTGTGTTTTGCAATATACTCCCTATTTTTTCTCGACGATTGCGTGTGACGCGCTTAAATGTGCTTTCGGCTTTTCACGTATTTGGATATTTTATTGTTCGCCTGGTACAATGAAATATGAATATTTCTGTGGGAGGGCGGCGGTGATTAGGTGTAGTGAACGAGGGATTGTGAGGAGAGTCAGATATCCCAATCGATATTTTTTGTGTTCTAGATTGGTGCTGATTGTATTGCTATATTGGTTATTCGAAGAAACTCATCCTTATCTGTCAGATAATCTTCATTATATTTGGCGGAGTTCAACATGACCATTGTCCCACCCAATCGAGTGATTTCAGAATATCGTTATCGTATAATTTGTGAGAATTTGGAACTTGAAGTGAGTCACATACCTAACATTTTTTATTGATCTCTACAAACTTTGTCTATACCAAGAAATGGAGATATTTGAAAGTCAGGAAGGCACGTTGAATAGCGGCTAAACTTTGCAATTTTTTTTTCATCTCAACATTCTCAACACGTGTTATTTTCAAATAACAATGCCATAGTGAGATGAGCCACTTTACAAATTACGAAACAGTTTACTTTATGACGTTTTCATAAGTGGTCGTATAGGAAACGTTGTTGAAATGATTTGAGAATTCAAAAATATTTCAACAATCCACAATCCATACTATTAAAGCATTCCTTTATAAATAGAAAGATAAAAAAATTTTTCGCCAAATCACATCTTAGTGCAGAAATAAAATCTTCAACATGGACATTTCTGAGGAATATCGCCACAAAATAATCAATTAATGATCTACATAATTTTGTTAAAAAAATGTCATCCTATACCAATGTTCATACGGATATACGGTTTCATTTTTTATGTCCATACACCCTGAATAAAACAATGAAACAAAAAAGTGTCGGGAGGTCTACATAAAAAACATGGCCACAATTCATTTACTAAGAAGATAATTGCGTTCTTAACGGGTTCGGGGCACGGTGATTATATGCAAATAAAAAGGGCACAAACGCAACGGAGCAAAAACAGTTAAGGGATCGAAAGGGCAAGGGTAGCTGCGGAAGACAAAAAAAATGGTTACTCACATTTTTTTGTTTCAATTACCGTTGTTGATGCGACTAAATTTTTTGTAACATCCGATGCCGAGATATAACCGTTGAATGAATTAAAATTAAAACGAAAAAGATATACGTGTATTGTTTACATTTTTTATGAAAGGAACTGATAAAATCTCGTCATTTCATATAGTAGCAAACACGAGAATTATAACGTGTACAGAGGAATTTTGAAGGTTATCTACTTCAGAAAATGCCTCACTACTTGAAGAGTTACACAACTTCGCCGTTCAACGGAGAAGAGAATTTTGGTAGAGAATAGTTCGGCAGGTCTTGAGTAATACCGAGCATGATGGATATGAATGACTTCATAGGAACAGTCGTAGGTACCAGACAATATCATATAAGCTCGTTGCTAATAGATTTCTTCATTGGTTTGGAGATGACATTTTTGCCATCGATGTTCCTCATAACAGTAGATAAAACCTTTCTTGAAGGAACTTCATACCTCGCTTCAAACCCAAAATACGTTAATATAGTACCTATATTCAATCCCTTGCTAAGCTAAGCTATTCCCAAACCAAAAACTGTGCGGTGCTATTTTACTAGGGAGAAAGGTTACTTTCCTCCCTTCTCAAATCAGGAAATCGAATTGGACACTTGAAGATTTTGGAAAATATTTCCCTAGATCCATGTTTGAACCGAGAAATATCATACCAGTTAGGTACGACTTCGAAATGCAGTTTGAAGTGGTCATAAACAACCACCAAATTTGCACATAGAACGGACCTTAACTGGAAAGGGATGCATTAATGTGGTATACGATGGATCCAAGATGGATGAAAGGGCTGGAGTGGAAATTACAGGGCCAATTTTCAGGCTCTGTAACACCCCAACCATCTTTCAAGCAGAAGTTGCTATAGAGAGTACCAGTCCAGGAGTACCTCGAAAGGGACACTCGAAGGGCAAAAATCTATGTTCTATCAGATAGCCAAGCAGCATTAAAAGCTCTGAAGTCATACACTTGTGAGTCTAAACTGACTTGGGACTGTAAACAATCCCTAAGACAACTGGCAGCGAACAACCAGGTCACTTTGATGTGGGTGCCAGGTCATAATAAGGGAGTTGAAGGCAACGAGGAAGCAGACTGCCTTGCCAAAGAAGGGGCAAATACACAATTTCTCGGCCCAGAACCCTTCTGTGGACTTTCCAAAGCCCACCTGAGAGAAGAGTTCCGACGCTGGAAAGCGGATGAAATGAAATCTCACTGGAATAAAGTGCCAGGATAAAGACAAGTGAAAAGGCTAGTGAGCCTCTCGCCAAAGAAAGCTAAACAGCTTCTCGAGTTGGACAAAAAAGACTTGAAACTGGTAACGGGGCTCCTTTTTAGACACTGCCCTCTGAGGTATCATCCCAAAAAGATTGGTAAATCAGAGAGTGACAGTTGCCGCTACTGCGAGAACTTCGCAGAAACTGCAGAACATTTGCTTCGCGAATGCTCAGCATTTTTATCAAGTTCCTGGAAATGGCCTACTTATAGCCCTCCGATGTCAGGAACCTAGCTCCCAGGAAACTATAATGAACTTCGCAAGAAGCCTCGGAATCCCGGGCCTCGAATAGATTAAGGGTTATGTACAAAATATCTAATAGGTCGAGGTGTTTGAGAGGCTGCACAGCCTTAACGATCTCCCCCTACAATCTACAATCTACTCTCCTCCCTATTAAAGTACGTTTCTTTCTTTGGCAGGAAGTATAAGTTTCCTCTTTGATGTGACTGAGGAAAGTGTGTACTTCCTATGCGGGTAGGAGGAAAACCTTATTGTACTATATGCACATTCCCAAATTCCAATGCTTGATCGCAATTCACATGGGCGTCAGGGAATGTATTGCATTCAATACTAGATACACAATGAACCTCTGAGACCTCATCGAGTATCCAGAATATTTCTGAAAATCCTTGCTTGAGAACATTCAAATATATCTAAAGCCCAGCCAACCGGGTTTCCATGTAGATCGACACTATTATTCATACACCAATTATCTTATCCCAACAACAGGCTCCACAGCAACATTTCAATTGACTCCAATTATAGAAAGAGCAATTTGACCGTGTCAAAGAGTTACTTTCCGCCGGTCCGGTAACAGTTGATCTATCCTGATCCGGTGTCATTCGACGGAAATACAATTATTATCAAAGTCGAGGGGAGCCATCAGTGACGGTTCAAAATCGGCCAGGGGTCAAAAGGCCCCGGGCCTCTTCCGCAATAAGGATAATTAACATATGAGTAAGTCGAGATCCTGTGAAACAATGAGATTCAATGCTAATTGAATTAGACAACCTGGTGAGAATAGTTGGGAATTGCAGACTCAAAACCGAGTGGGACTTTGAATAGACCGAAAAAGTGTGACGTCAAAGCTAAGTTAGTACTCCTAATTTGTTTTCAAACAAATTATATTCCCATGTAAATCTCCATAAGAGATTTTTTTATCTCGATTATCTCATTTATAGTGAAAAAGTAACATATTTCGATACCATTTATGGGAAACAGGACATACTAGTTCCTATTAGAAAAATAGAAACAGGTGAGAAACGCTAAAAAGTTTGAATGAGATTATGTTGAAATCTTTTCAGGTTAGGTTAGGTCGTGACTGTTTTTCATTAATATCACAGTATAATGATAAAATGGAGTGGAGTCAACTAAACTAGGAATTCAATTAACAACCACGAATTAAGAAATATGAATACAGGAAAATCCCTTTCAACTAAGAATTGACAATTATGAAATCAATGCATGAGCATAAGGCATATTTGAACACGGAACAATAAAAAACATCGATGATGTTTATAAACACCTTTTAGTTGATGTCTTTGTTGATTATTAATTGTTAATTTGTATACTTAGTGTAGTTGAGTTTATATATTCACTATAAAAGATCTTGAAATACGTTAATTATTCACGATAATTATCAAAAAGGACAAATTTGCTTATGATATATTGATATTAACAGAAGTATGTATCAGGCAAGTGTATTCGGGGTTAACTCAGCATTGTTTCTGGGGTGAAAAATTTCGTACCAGATTGTCTCCACAAAAAGTACAGGGTTCATAATGAAAAATACTAGATAGATGACCTTGGCATGCTCCTCGTTTTCGTATAACTTTGGTTTTATTTGAGGCTTGAGGGTCACTTCAATAATAGTTCTTTTTATATGTCCCCTTTCTCTTCTGTTGTTTAAGAGGCATGAATTGAATCTGAAACGCCCTGTATATAGCGACACGTCCGCATCCCGATATCAGAGCAAAGCGATCTTGATCGATAAAAGTAACATCTCTCTGACATTGTATAACTTTTAAAAGGTGGATGCCGGGTACACGTGGGCAGAAATCACGGCCTGTAAACTAGAAGGATGTTGAATGTCAACCACTCCGATATCGAAGTTGGCTGGTCCGGATCGTGACACGTGATGAGACCGCGTGATACACGAACTCACCACCACTTCCTCTTATTTGCAAGAGTGTGTCTTTCGTTTGTGTGCGTTTTTAACTCTTTCGAGATATATTATACAATACAGATGACGGTATAGCTATAGGATAAATCCAATTACATTGAACATGTTTCCCGATCTCTGTTTAGCAACGTTTTCATGAAGTTGAGGATCTCGAAAAATAATTGAGGAAGAGACAAGAAGATATAACGTTTGATAGTTTTCCTACTATCACGTATGATAACGTCATAATACACTCTGTTTTGTCATTTGGAAAGTAGCTAATATCACCATGATATTGTTATTAAATAAAATAACTAGTTATATTCGTTGGTACTCACTGTCTTCAATAAACGCCTTTGTTTTAGAAAGTCTATGTTCACTAGACTTTTTGACCCTTTTCGAATTCTAAGGAGAATGCTACCAAAGAGTACGGCTTGTATCACAGATGTATGCACTTTCCAATATGAAAGGTACAATTTGGATGCTTTGGATACACTGCTGTATTCCTGGTTGTGTGATTTTTCAAGCGACAACGGATAATTGGTGATGACATTTGAAATAACTCTCATACTCGTGCAGGCATGTGTGGTTTCAAAAAGCAATGCAATTGTGTCATCGGATAGAATTGCCGGTGTTCCACAAGGACCTGTTCTAATAGCTTTGCAAGGCAATGGAACTTGAATTTTCCCGGAAAAGCCAACCTCACAACCTGATAATATCAGGCACGAATTTCTCAATGAAATCCTCAATATCCATGATAGGAATCACTATGAAGGATCACTGCAAATACTGCTTCACAAAAAATCATTTCATCTCTCATTTCAATTCATCATTTCAATTGAAGATGGCCCTGTCACCTCATGTCTTTCAATTGTAGGCTTACGAGACAGCTTCAAAATAGATTTATAATCGCTAACAACAATACATTGATCCAGAAATAACTCAGCATTCTGAATATACAGTAATATCTATATCATAATCAGGACAAATTATTTGAATAACAATTGAATCCAAACAATATTTCAGGCAAAACACTTTTTGTTCTGCTTGTTGTTTGTACCCATGTATTTTGCCTCAGGAACTCGAATTTGATAATGACATAGTGAACAAATCACAACTTCTTGAGATAATCGATGACAAAGTTCAAAATTCCACCTTGTTTATCTGGCAAGTTTTTGATTGCTCGATTGTTTCGTTTATCTCATTTGGGACTAGTCTTAGATAAGCAATCTTCATTTTGAAAATCTCTGTGCGAATGTCTTCTTTATTAGATTAATAGATAATTGAATGCACGTAAAATGAAAATGATTGTGAGTCATGAAATGAGAAAAAAATAATCTAAAAATGCCATATCTATGATATTTCTCTAAGATGAAATGCATACTAAACTGTTTATCCATGTTTGCATCCAGTGATCTGGAAGGAAAAAAAATCGAGCATTGGCATGAATTATTTCAAAGATTAGTGATTTCTTCACGGTTTCATCATCGAATTCGAGTTCCTATATGAACCAACAAGAATTTTCATCAGAATATGAAAACTTTTCCAATTCACTTCTGAACAAAATCTGACCAACTAACAATCACATTATTCCCGAGCGTCTCCAATTCGTCTTTGCCCTTCCTCGTGATTACCGTACCATCAGTTCTGATCACAATGACTTGCGGCAAACAAGTGATTCCATACATCCATCGCAACTCATCACAGATGGCGCTCTTAAACGGTATGGCACACCATGGTCCTTGCTCGGCAAAGTACTCTCTGAACGCTTCCTCGTCAGTGTCTGAGGACACGAAGACGATCTCCATTTTGGTGTTCCTCTTCAGGTTCTCCAGGTGCAGGGTTTTCAGTCGACCGACCAGTTCAGCGGCTGGTACCCAAGATGCGGAGAAGAAGTAGATGATGATCTTCTTGGTCTCGAAATGGTAGCCAACTTGTACTTCCTTGCCGTCTCTGGTGAGGAGGCGTTTGCCAACTAGGGTCTCGATGTTGACTGCTTCTTCAGCATATTCGGTGGTGTTCAAATCGTTCACAGATTCATTGGAGTCCCTTAGGTTTAGGGAGAGTGTGACGGCGCCGTCTTCATTTTCCATTTGACAAAGTCTCAAGTAACTATGACATCTTTTTGTCATGTTGAATTCTATAAGGAATGATGAGAATATGATCTGATATTATCCTCCTCCTTCGAGTCATTGTCTCGTCAGATCAATTCTTGATATGGAACATTTAATTTCAAAACTTGAGGTCCCCACATTATTTTCTGATCATCTGTGAGACTTATTTAGATCGAGCTCATCACATTCTTTCTATCTTTCGACTGCATAAAGAAAAAGCTTGTGGAAGACTATTGGGGCCATTGGAGGAAGAGGAAGATAAAGGTATTGGAATTTTTCTCAAGAGATCAATGAGTCAGTAAGTGCAGTTATACGTTTACAGAATAATTAAGAAAATCTTAATCACTGAGAACCTAAACTCTCTTTATATAAACATCATCACGATTTATATAAACATCATCACGATATCATCGAAAACAACTCAGATACAATTATCATTTCGTCCAACCATTTAACCTTCTGTTCGATTCAGTCGCTAGTATGTATAACGGAAGAACAGTTACCTGGTGAGTATAACTATATAAACATCATCCTTTATATTTTTGTTACTCATTCCATAGTTATCATTTCATTATAATTCCAGTTCATTTTTGTAAAGTTTCTCTTATTATTAACCTTCAAAATTATCCTGGTAGGCACCTGTATATATATACAGCAAATTATTCTCGCTTGAATAATTTGGTAAATTATTTCCACTATATTAATCTATTGATTGGCTGAAACGTCGAAATAATATTCAAAACAAGAATTGTCGATAATTATTATCTGATCATAATTCGACAAATTTTGATGATATTATTCAGAAAGATGATGAGATAAATCTTGAGTGGGGATATTGATAGTGATAAATAATTCTCGAAATTGTTGATATGCCTCATCAATCAACTTCATGTTGGTGAAAAATTTCATGATATTATAATATAGAGAGTGATAAGATTCGAAGGCCACAGCAATCTTGTTTGTTTCATCATAAATGTTAATCTGGCAAGAATTTCGACATGGGATAGCTTGACACAAACGAAACTCAAGCTTTTTTTCTCTTCAGGTAGACGGACGTCACAACCTCTTTATACTCAATTTAATATAAATTCATAACTCTCCATTTATTTCACCAAATTAGATACCAGAATTGAGATATATCCAGTTCCTGAAGACAGACACCTTGGCATATACCCCTGGGAAGTTTCTGTCAGCACAAGATATTCCCCATGAGACGATACCAACCACCTCACCGTTGATAACAGCTGGACCACCAGAATCTCCGAGACAAGAATCTTTTCCCCCAACTCCGAGTAGACCAGCGCAAAACATGCGGTTGCTAACAACTCCATCTGATCCAGCATACGCAAGTCGGCATCTGGATCGATTGATGGTAGGCACTGTGACCCCTCTGAGGACACTACTAACAGGTCCCCAAACTGACGTCCATCCCCAACCAGTGACGGTGAGTTGAACATTATCTGGAACAACTTGTCCAGCCACTGGCAGCCTGGCGATTTGGACGTTCTGGTTCAAGGTCACTGCAGAAGACAATTCGAGAAGGGCAATGTCATTGTCGTAATTGTCATCGTCGTATGCGGCATGCATGATGATCCTTTTGACTCTCACGATCTGGCCTCCGGTTGTTCTGTAGGAAGAACCGGCGCGGATGCTAAGGTCGTTAGCGGTAACGTCGTCATCGACACAATGAGCGGCTGTGAGGACCCATGTGTTGGAGATCAAGGAGCCACCACAGATATGGGATCCACCATATTGGAGAGAGATTTGCCAAGGATGGTCCCTGATGTTGACCTCATTACCTCCGATTATCTCTAAACTCGGAGATGATTCAGGGGATGATATTGGTGAACCTGGGATGAAACATTAATAGAGATTATATACCAAGGTGCAGAAGACATTTTCATTAGTCGAACTGTATTATTTCACGAGACCATTTTATAAAGAGCGAGAAGAGAAGAGTCAGCATATGAACGCTATAACTTTTCTGACTTTCATTTGACTCCAAAGAATAAAAAACACGTATCGATACAAAGGTTATTTCGATACGAAAAAATAATTCAATGAGATATATGAAATTTGAATAATTGATTGACTCCTTATTCTCCTTTTTAAAAACGCACTTGAAGCATTCTGTAAATTCTTTGAATTATTTTCTCATGTAGTTTCCTTAGCTATAAAAAATTATTGGCTATAAATTTCTTCAATAATATAGTAATAATTTATAACTAACCTACGGCTACACCAAGTATAACTAGGGCGATGGTGAATCTGAACATTTTACAAGGGACTGGATAACTGAACTGGACGAAAGATGTTTAGTGCTTTGAAATATATTGATTTTTATAGTAGAACATATTATCTCACATTGTATTCAAATTTTCTCAAGTAGATCTAGACTATAGATTGAAAAATAGGAATTTTATCATGAAATATTATTGATAGTAGTATAGATGACATCATTTCAGAATGTTGAATTATCACATTCCACGTAGAGATGTTCGAATTAATTATTTTATGATTCCATCTCAAATATTCAATGATAATTATGTCTCAAAATTGTAACTTGCAGTCAAATACACTAGATTACGAAAGAATGAAAATTCAGACGAAAAAACCTTTATAGAGAGAGAAATACTTTATTTTTTCACATAATCAATCCAAAATTGAGTACTAGACGAATAAGTAATGAACTATACAGTTATTCGAAAATGTCGTTGGTGGAGTACTACCAGATAGAAATTCTATTATATATGTTTTCTCGGTCCAGTTTACAAAGAGAAAGGAATTCTAACCAAATATGTTGCCAAATCTGTTGGATGATTCACCTTCCCAACATCGGGTAAATTTTGTTTTTTGCACGATGGAACTACACCACAATGTCATTCCTATTATGGAATTTGAAATCGCAAGAGAAGCGTAGTATATCTATTTCCACAACTTGAATGAAGGTGGCGGTAAGATCGATTATCAAGGAAGATTTCTATTCGATTATGTTTGAAATGTTTAAAATGTTTGAAATGTGTTTTGACAGCCAACTCAGTTGCAAAGCAACCCTCGAAGTCTCATTGAGACTTGTATGAGTAAGGAAGACGGGGACCTTAGCTGTTTTAAGTGTCTTCCGAAGCACTACTCGGCTGTTTATCATTGAGAATCCGAAGGATTGAAATCTAGGTACCAAGAATGTTCGGTTGGTCACCAATCTCCTCCCGTTAAACGATACTATAGAAATAAATAAATATTTTCAATACTTGCCGCGGGATTTGAACCCGGGCCCTCTAGACTATAAGCCAGCGATTCAACCATAGATCTTACTGCTTACGCTAGATCCGGTATCCAGGTTACTTGTTTTGTAGGTCCGGAGGGGTTGAAAGTACTAAGCCATTGATTGGACGTTTTCATTTTTGTCCATACATGTGTTGTACCACGTGATCATAGTACCTACTTTCTTGCAGACCCCTCTTGACCTAAAAATTACTACAGGATGCCAAATCTACCGTGAGCAATAAGTTCTATGGATTCAACGCACTCGACCACCAGCCCAGTTATGTTGGTTATGTATTTCTGTGGTTTTTATCTGACAGTCATGAATTGGAATGATAATAAAATAATATAGTTTAAATAGATATGAACATTTGAAATAATTCGAAATATTTTGACTCTCAGTCTTCTCTCTCCTATGACAGATGACACTGATAGCAGATGCACAGTTCCTGTTGTACCAACACATGGTGTGGTGCCACCTCTGGGTTACTCGAGGAAATACTACTATACGATTTGAAATCAAGAAGGCAAAACATTTTTCTGGTGATGCCTGTTAGTAGGAAGCTGTTTCACCATCTGATATATCCACCTGGATCGTATTGGTAACTACGATCCAGGTGGATTGTCAGTTGTGTACAAATGGATATTAAAATACCCATTTATGGTTCTGAATTCAAAATCAAAATCCAACTGAATCTAAACTGTTGGAAATTACTATAATTCACTATATCAACTGATTTAATAACCATCCTGCTCTCTCATGGGATGAAATTTCAACTCAATATGGTGCTGGAGTATGACAGTGAGATTCTATTGTTTTCACAGAGAACTATTTTCGTGGCTGATGATTAAAAAAAACACATAATAATTTATATCGCTTTATTTATTCCAGTAAATTAGATGCCAGATGTGAGGTTTATCCAGTTTCTGAACGCAGACACTTTGGTGTACACCCCTGGGAACTTTTGATCACCACATGATATTCCCCAAGAGATGACTCCAACCACTTTTTCGTCGATCACAGCTGGACCTCCGGCATCTCCGACACAAGAATCCTTTCCTGCAACTCCCAGCAAGCCGGCGCAAAACATGTTTTTGGTAACAACTCCATCTGTTTTACGGTATGCAGCTCGGCATTTTGATTGTCTGATGGTAGGTACGGTGATCACTTTGAGACTGTCACTGAGAGGTCCAGAGTCTGTTGTCCAACCCCAACCAGTGATGCTCATCAGAGTATTATCTGGAACAGCTTGTCCAGCTTCAGGCAGCTTGGCACTTTGGACGTTCAGATTTGGGGTCACTGCAGAAGCCAATTCAAGAAGAGCAATGTCATTATCGAAATTTCTTTTGTTGTATTCGGGATGTCTGATGACTCTTTTGACTCTATAAATCTGACCTCCGCTAGTTCTGTTGGATGAACCGGCACGGATTGTGAGATTGCTAGAAGATTTGTCTTCATCAACACAGTGAGCAGCTGTGAGGACCCATGTGTTGGAGATCAAGGAGCCACCACAGATATGGGATCCACCATATTGGAGAGAGATTTGCCAAGGAACGCCCATGATGTGGATATTATTACCTCCAATTATCTTCAAACTCGGAGATGATATTGGTGAAGCTGAGATGCAAGAATAATTATAATTATAAAACAATGAGAATCAATATTATAGTACGTACATCAAGGAAATAAAAGAATTTTACTAAATAAAAATGACTTGAAGATAAATAACTGATGAGCAAATTATACGTATAGCGTGGTCCATAGAATAGGAGAGTATTAGAAAAGCGAGTCATGATAAATTATGTTAAATATACTCAAACTAATTTGACCAAGAAACAGTAATTCGTCAATGACAGGAGAAGATCTTAAAATGAATTACTTAAAAATGATTTGACTCCTATGCTTTTTTTCGATGATATACTTGAAAAGTTTGATAGCTTACCTACTGCCACACCAATTATAGCTAAGGCGATGGTAAATCTGAACATTTTGCAAGGATCTGTTCAATTGAACTGGGCGAAAGATGTGTGGGGCTTTAAAAATATATCTGATATCCTCATTTGAATGAAACAGATCGATATTTGAGATTGTATTCAAATTTTCTTAAGTATATCCAGATAATAGAATAAAAAATATGGGACTTATCATAAAATGTAATTGATTGATTGGATAATTCCACAGTGAGATTGAGATTCACAGGTGTACACACTCAAGGATTATACACAACAACAGGAAATATCATTGATAGTAAAATGTTCAACATCATTCAAGAGTTAGATTACGATTCACTGGTGTATATTTCCATCAAGGATTATACAAATCAACAACATGAGCACCCACTTCGTCGATTTTATCTACCCGTACATTATTATTAGTTTTCAAAACCTTCCATCTCGATAATGATGATTTATTCCTCTTGATTTTCGAGTTTCTCTGGTTTTTGTGTTACTTCAATTTTGTTCTATTTGATAATTTTCAGCAATCTAGATTATCCCGTCACCTGTGGATAACCCATTAATTGAACTGATGCTAAGAAAGTTTTGGACTTTATTTCGTGATGAGGCACTTCGTTGTTTCAATTTGAGAATATTTGTGGAGAATTTTGTACGAATCTGGGATGTATTGAAAATGAAATAAAAAATTGTGAGACAATGCAATAAATCAATTTCGTCATTATTTAACATGTGAATTTGCTATAGAAATAATAAGAGTAGATAGGTGACGGTTGACCAGGTGAATGTACATAATAGTATATTATGATACAAGTTTTATAAGACGCTTTTGTGTCGCACGCGTTGTTTGGAGTACGACAAGCGAAACGAGGAGTGCTCCAAGTGAACAAGTGCGACAACGTGTCTTATAAAACGTGTGTCATATGCAATTTTTTTTATTTTGAATTGATTTGAAGAAAAAAATTGATTTAATATCGATAAATGACAGAAACATCTTCGATTGGTAACAATGATGACATTGAAATAATTAAAATCTGACGCACAAGCGTAAAACCCAGTTTACAGTTGAGCGATTTCAATGTTGTTATTGTTTTTATTGGTCAATTTAAATCAAAATACACTCAGAATTGAAATTCACCAATTAAAACATCGAGTTTTTCACTGCTAATATTACCAAATCCAAATCGCTCAGAAGTAAACTGGGCCTAACTCTTGACTGACTTTAATTTGACAGTTCGATTGTACCAATCTCCGAATAATAAAAAATGCGTATCGAAATAAAGGCTATTTTGACACGCATTTGTGTTGCACAATTACTTCATTATACAACCAAAATAGAAAAATAATATTACCCCAGAACTCACATTAGAACAATAACTTCGGAACCCTCATTGTGAACTTAGAAAAAAACAAAGTGGAAATTCTGAAGAATGTTCGCACTCCTTACAAGATATTATAAAAGCCGTAGTATGGTAATAAAGGCAATTACGATTTCAAAATCGCAGTCAT
This sequence comes from Chrysomela aeneicollis, assembly GCA_029955515.1. Classification (NCBI taxonomy): domain Eukaryota; kingdom Metazoa; phylum Arthropoda; class Insecta; order Coleoptera; family Chrysomelidae; genus Chrysomela; species Chrysomela aeneicollis. The sequence continues at coordinate 33,190,348 of JARUHQ010000001.1, forward strand.
TACTTGACAGCTATATTTGAAGGGATACCTATTAAGTAAGTAAGTAAGTAAGTTTATTTCATAAGAAAGTACAATTTTGTAAATACAATGTCGTAGTAATAATAAGGAAAACCCATGAATCGAGTATTCTAGCCTAGGCAAGGTTGCCTGTCTTGCTTTTATACTCCATCATAGGATTAAAACAAATATTTATAGTTCTGAATGATTAGGAATAAGTAAATTGTAAGTTTTCTGAAATATTTCATCTCTGATATCCAGCCAACTCCAAACTGGTGGAAATAGCTCAATCATTCACTCTTTCGACTGATTGGATAACCATCCTGATCTCACAAGGAAACATTCAACCCACCTCATTGAAGTTTGAAATTGAAACTCGTAGGAGACTGATGAATAAAACACATAATAATTCATATCACTTCATTTATTCCAGTGAATTAGATTCCAGCATTTTGGTTTATCCAGTTCCTGTAGACAGACACTTTGGTGTATACCCCTGGGAATTTTGGATCAGCACATGAATTTCCCCATGAGACGATTCCAACCACTTCTCCGTCGATCACAGCTGGACCACCATCATCTTTGCGACAAGAATCTTGTCCACCGATTCCTAGTAAACCAGCGCAAAACATGTTTTTGGTAACTCCACCTATTCCACGGTATGCAGCTCGGCATTTTGATTGTCTGATGGTAGGTACGATGATCTCTCTGAGACTACCACTTTCACGTCCATGAATGTCCAGAGACGTATAACCCCAACCAGTGACGCTAACCAGAGTATTATCTGGCACATCTTGTCTAGCATCAGGCAGCTTGATTGCTTGGACATTCTCATTGAAGGGCACTGCAGAGGTCAATTCAAGAAGGGCAATGTCGTTGTCCAAATTCATTCTGTTGTATTCGGGATGCCTGATGACCCTTTTGACACTTACAATTCGGCCTCCGATAGTTCTTTCACGTGAACCAGCGCGGATGGTAAGATTGCTAGGGATTTTGTCTTCATCTACACAGTGAGCAGCTGTGAGGACCCATGTGTCAGAGATTAAGGAGCCACCGCATTGATGTGTTCTGATATATTGGACGGATATTTGCCATGGATGGTCTTTGATGTCGGTCTGATAACCTCCAATTATCTTCAAACTAGGAGATGATCCGGGAGCAGTTATTGGGGAACCTGGATTGAGAGGAATATAAATTATATTATGCAGTAATCAGTGCCGTTGTCGTCTTTGGAATCAGAAATGCCTGAAGGCAAAAGTGAAAAACGTGTACTTTGTTAATTTCAACTACTCGAGGGCAACCCCTTTCCTCAATACAGAATTCAGGAGCTTCACCGTATGTTTGAGAACTGAACACCACAAAGCTATATGACAAAAGGCCAGTTCACTCCAAAATGGTGTTTCATTCGATAACACTTTTATATTAAATAAACTTGCCCATATAAATATTTTCGATAATACACTAAAGTTTTATATCTTACCTGCGGCTACACCAAGTAGAGCTAGGGCAATGGTAAATCTGAACATTTTGCAGGAAACTAATCAATTGAACTGAACGAAAGGTTTGTGAGGCTCTTAAATATGTTGGATATCTCGGATTGTATTCAAATTTTCTCAAGTATATCTAGACAAGAGGATGAACAATATGGATCTTATCGTATGATGGAATACATTATTTCATAGTTATTTTGAGATTTGCAGGTGTATATACTCTCAAGGATTATACACAACAACAAAAAATATAACTTTTTTTGAATAACATTCTAGATACTTGAAACGCGTAAACGAAACTAGAGCGTTCAAATTTCTTGTGCGAATGAAATGTTCTGAAGTACTCATTCAATACAACGTTTTATGCACTATCACATTCACTTATAGAATGAAACAGAGCTGAAAAATGAAGACATTTTCCATCAAATTTTTTTTCGACATATTGCTTTGATAGCGACTTCAGAAGGAGATATCTATTGATTTCAGAAATTTACCAAAAACTTCGACAAGCACTATATGCGTTCTGAAAACGAAAGAAACTATATACAACAAAGAACAAAATATCCATTAATATAAATGTTGATAATAATAATATTACATAAGTGAAATGTGACTGATTCAAGGTTGTATTTTTCATTATTCCACTATTGGATAAAGATACAATGGTGGTACTTTACGGTTCTTAAGTGTGGACAAGACATCAATTGAAAAGTGATTTTGGATGAAACTTTTCATTTCGGTATTTATAACTTATTCCTCTTGATTTTTTGATTTTCTACCTTGGTGTGTTACTTTACTTAACCTACTTAATAACCTGATCATAAATTGAAGTGACAAAAGTATTTTGGTGGTGTTTCCCAATGGTTGCAAGAGGTAGATAAAGCTACCACCAAAATATGTTTCGAAATTTTTATTCGTACTATATCATTCAAAAATCAATAGATGCCTTGATTAGTTCTTAAAAATAAGGTATTTTATGTGAAATTTACAGTTTCTTAGAGAAAAATAATGAAGTAGGATAATCAATTCGAATTCATCTAGTATAGTCATGTTGATATTTTGTTATGACAAGTAATTCGTTTCTGATTGATACTATATAGTCAAATTCCAGTCAGTATCAGTTACTGGTGATCGTTTTGACATCATATTTGCTCAGTACACAAGTTCAGAAATTACCGATAAGCATTTCGTATACCCGATATTTTTTCTCAGTAATTTCAGTTTTGACATACAAGGATTGTTGACGCGATAATAAGAACACATTTCCAGTTGAGATTTCATCTAGTTACTTCGAACCACGAATAAATTATTTTCTCGTTAGGCCAAATGAAATCATCGAAATTGCTCCACTAGACACAGGTGAAGTCCCAAGTTAAATTGAACTTGATACAATTTTTCATATAGTAAGTATATCTATAAACCTCAAAAGGGTATTGACTTGATACTAATGAATGATATCAGCTGTTGTTTATTGTTATAATGAAAATGTATACGAAACAAACACATCAGTTATCCGATAAAAAATGCTCTTGTGTTTTTACTGTAGATCATCATCACATCAAGCTCATTCGTTAGCTACAGGAATGAATTATTTTTAATGTTCCAAGGTTTCACGAATCTCGAAACAATAATTTCGATGATTCCCCATATCATAATTGCCTCCTGAACCAAGATATAATAGCGCGAATAGTGTTATAATTGTCCTAGTTTCCATGCGACTCTCTGATGATGAGAAACTCGAAGGTGCTTTGAAACAAAGCGAAGTGTCTTCTTCTCGCAGGCCAGGACATCCGGAGCAAGGGGTCAGGAAGACAACGGTAGGGGTCAGTGGTCAATCCCGTGGTCTGCACCGCGTGGGAGCTATCACACGGCTACCATTGTTACGCGCCTCTTCATCTTTTTCGTGTGTTGTTCACGACCGCGGTCTTCCTTTCCGCAACTTCCTTAATCTGGTTCAGCTTTCGATTACACGAAATCAAGGTGGATACAGGATGGTGAAACAGCTCTTCAATTGTTTCTGCGAAAAACTTGTAGACCGTTTGAGCAAAGTCAGCTAAATGGTGTCTTCCGTGCACTATAATGTCTGTTCAATGGCCAAGTTCAGTGTATGATTGTTTGAGGGCGCTGCTTGAGTGATATAACAAGTGAATAACGCATTTTATGCCATTTTCGATTTTTCACATATTTTGTAGGTTGGGGTGCACATGTCAGTCATGTAAATGTCACATTCCTTCAAAATATTTCTTGTTTCTTTTATACTTTTTCATTTCCGCGAAAATGCATCCACGCCACGACTTTGCGCTAAAACTAAAACTAAACAATAAAAAGTGATAGGATTTCATGAATTCGCCAGTGACTTCAATTTTGGAAAACATGATGGATAAGAAAATATACTAATAGGTACCTATAGTTTGAACGAAGAATCTTTGTGGTAGGTAATATAAATTTATTCACTCTAGCTTTAGAATGTCTCTAGGGATTTCTGAATATTGTGGCATTTGGCTTACCATTTTGATACTGAAATTCCTCAAAAAGAGCTGTGTGCCTACAACTTTTCGAGGTAAGTCCAAAATGTTAGTGTATTTGGTAGTGAACTGAATTCTCGAGTGTTTTCTCTAACATTTTTGTTATCCTTCTATGATATAGATAGATATTGGCCACTTCACATATTATTTCATCCAACATTCACTATATCAGAATATCACCCAATATCTTTGCCAATATCCTAGGTTAGGTCCAAAACAGATATAGAAATACGAAAATAGTGTTTAGGAAGCGGCGCTGCTTGAGTGGTATTAACTTTCATTGGAAGATCACTGTAGGTGATTTTCGCTGATTGGGCAGACATTATAGTGCACGGAAGACTAGATTTTTTCCATTTAGGTGACTTTGGTTTGAGAAGGTAGTAATATTTCAGCTACTTGAATGAAGATGGCGGTAAGATCGATTATCGAAGAAGATTTCTGTTGCTCACGTATTTCTGTGGTTCGCATCTGACAGACACGTGACTTGAAACGACATTAAACAATATATTTTCTATAAATCTGGAATGAATATTGATATTTTGACTCTTCTCAGTCATTTTTCATCTAGAACAGATGAAACTGATAAAAAGATGACAGAAGCACAGTTTCTGTTTTACCGACACAAGGTATGTCGCCATCTCTGTTAATTTCAGGAAATATTACTACGGTATGAAATCAAGTAGGCAAAGGTCTACAGTTTATTCTTGTGCTTGTTAATAGGAAGCTGTTTCACCATCCTATATCCACCTTACACGAAATATTAATTGGAGTAGATAAGGGTATTGGGATTTCTCATGTGAGTTTTAAATCTCACTGGATAAGGAGTTCCACAACTTCGTCGTTTATAGAAAAAAAATTTTTGACAGAGAATCTTGCCGGGGATCAATAATTCGCGATAGGTGACTAGTGAACCACTCGAAGTGGGATAACCACTGAACTCTTTGAGAGATAACCCACAGACAAACTTAACCTCTGTTCTGTTTATGTTTGCTTCTGATGTGAGAGGTGTACTTCCAGCAGTTTTTCGAGAGATGTTCTGGTGAAATACATGTGAAATCTTATTGTTTTTCTCGTTTCAGTTATTGTTTGGTGGCAAAGGCACTAATGTAAGTAAAGTCACAATGACACAAATCAAAAACGATACCACTTCGAGAAGTTCAAGTTGTTACCATCAGATAGTGCTACGTGTTATTTTCTATATCGCGAATTGTCAATCGGATCAACGCAACTGATGAAATATCTCGATAGAGTTTTTAGTTTATCAACAAAAAATATCGCTGTACCAGATGACTGTTATTTGTGTGCCTATGGAATATTTTGCATCAAGAATGTGTTGTTGAAAAAAATACCAGGTTCGTTTTTCAGCACAGACTGAAGTATATTCTGTATATTCATTCATTTTTGTGTTCCGTATTCCATAGAACATGCAAATAAACACAGAAGTATTTTTCATTGACATGAAACCAATAACACATAGAAATATGTATGTTATGCATCAATTAAGGGTATGCTATGAGGTATACTATCTTTCATGAACACTATAATTATTCAAACAGTATATCTACATTCAAAGTTCATTAAAGTCTATGGAAGCTCATATTTCCAGGCAAAATGAAGATATTTTATCCTTTATCCCTTCGAAATGAAAAGTCGATTATTGATCATGATCGGATTAAGTTTCTTGGAAACGAGGTCACGCTGATGGATGATGAAGTACCCATCTATCGCAAGAATTAATAGATATACACGTATGATGACCTTTATACCGGTTCATACTAATTTTTTCGATGTCTAATAGTCAGTGATTAGAACTCCGAGCTACAGAAAGATCGCAATTATTGATTATTATTCGAGAGTTCTATTCGTTTTTGTTATAACTGAAAAATTAGATCACCTAGCATAGCTCTTTCATATAATTATGCATACACCAAAGTAATGGAAATCGTGGAAGTATAGCGAAATCTGAGAGAGATTTCAGAAATGTGTAATTTAATAAAAAGACAAATTATTTAATAAATTAAAAGTATACTTATCCAGTCTAGTTCACTACTTCAAAGGGTATTTAACCCTGAAAAAAATTATTGAAATTCATTATATTTCAAAATTGTAAAGCAAAGATTTGAAAACCACTATTTCCTATCTCTAGAGACAATTGAAATATCTCGAAAAAAGTATCGAAAAATGGACACACTATCTTGTTCAAAAACGCACGCAAAAATTATTATCGAACTAGTGTTGAATTAAGGAATTGCGCACTCTTGTATGAAAAAATAAACAAATTTCATTGTGCTGATTTCGAATCTCTAAAAACCTGATATAAAGAGTGAAAGTTTTAATTATCGGAAATGCAACAGTATAACAAAAAACTTCGTACTGCTAAACGATCGAGTGTTAGATATTCGAGTGGAGATATCGCAGAAATCAACAGAATAACAAACGAGGAACAAGGATCTGAGGTCATCTACGTCGAGAAAACAAAGATTTTGGGGCTCATCACCGACACCCACGCCTCTTCTTCCGAAACGATGTCGCGGAAGGCCTCCTTTGCCGAAGACCTCGATGACCGCCGTCGATAAAGCAAGCCACGTGTAGACATGCAAGAGATATACGCGACCATCATCCATGGGAATATCTAGCAAGAGCTCCGGAAATACCGAAGTTCTTCGGCTATTTCGCAGTGATCATTCGATTAGAGATACCCACTGGAACTTTCTACGGTTCTTCACGAAAATCTGATATCTTGGAAAAATGGGGCTGAATGAGGTACCTCTTAAATCAGTGCGAATTTATTTATGCTGTACTATATACAAGCTGTCCCCTATATAGGTCTCTACAAAAACCAAGCATATCATCAAAACAATCTGTTTTGATGATGTGATTGAACGATTGAACGATTAACAAATCAAAATAGATTAGAATTGATTGAAAACATAAATAATTTCCTTCAGTTTGCAGATCCCTAACTCATGCTAAGTCCGTATCTATTATAATATTGCAAATATTATCACTAACAAAGTCGATAATCTCAAAATGAAAGGATTGAAAGCAGATTTTGAGTTATCATGAAAATTGTCCACATATACGTTGAAAGAACCATCATCAGACCTCTATAAACCTTCGTATTGAAGAACATGTTTTTTAATCTTAGATCGTTCAATTTTTTTGTATTCCTTGGAAATAGAATCCCAGTAGAAAACATTATTCTTTCACCACTAAATTATGCATTCTTCTAGCCCCACGTCAAAACTAAAGTGTGTACACCTGCGACGATCCTCAATTTCAATCTGAAATATTTTCATCCTGTCTACTATCAGTTAGGTAGGTAAATTCATCACATTCAATCTCTAATGTAGATATAGTTGAGAGCATTTGAATACAATGTGAGATATCGATTTGCTATATCCGAATCAAGATATCAGACATAATTAAAAACCCAATACATATTTCTTTCAGTTCAATAACAAGTTCCTTGCAAAATGTTCAGATTTACCATCAGCCTAGTGATACTTGGTGTAGCCGTTGGTAAGTTAAAAGACTTTAATATATTATCGAAACTTTCATAGCTATAATAATTGTTTATATAATATGAGCAAAAATCACCTACAAGACCTTCCTGAAACCAATCAGAAGCTCTTGAAAGTAGGGTGAAGCTCCTAGATTCTGTCCAGAAGAGAGGGATTGCTGGATGGTTTTGCTCTTGACTAGTTGAAATAAACAAAGTTAACGTTCTTGGAGCATTTTACCAAAATTTGATTGCAAAGCAAGGACGAGAACGGAACTGCGATATTCAGTTACCATTGAAATACTTCTTACTGTTTGCTATATATTCTCTCAATCCAGGTTCACCAATAACATCTCCAGGATCATTTCCAAGTTTGAAGATAATTGGCGGTAATCAGGCGAACATCAGGGACCATCCTTGGCAAATATCCGTCCAGAATATTTCATCCTACATGTGCGGTGGTTCCTTAATCTCTGACACATGGGTCCTCACAGCTGCTCACTGCTTCGATGAAGGTGAAACCTCTTTCTTCAGCATCCGCGCCGGTTCATCGGACAGAATTAGCGGTGGCCAGCAAGCGAGAGTCAAAAGAGTCATCAGACATCCCGAATACAACAAAAGAAATTTCGATAATGACATTGCTCTTCTTGAATTGGCCTCTGCAGTGACCCCAAATCTGAACGTCCAAAGTGCCAAGCTGCCTGAAGCTGGACAAGCTGTTCCAGATAATACTCTGATGAGCATCACTGGTTGGGGTTGGACAACAGACTCTGGACCTCTCAGTGACAGTCTCAAAGTGATCACTGTACCTACAATCAGACAATCGAAATGCCGAGCTGCATACCGTAAAACAGATGGAGTTGTTACCAAAAACATGTTTTGCGCAGGTTTGCTCAAGGTTGGAGGAAAAGATTTTTGTCTCGGAGATGATGGAGGTCCAGCTGTGATCGACGGTGAAGTGGTTGGTATCGTCTCTTGGGGAAAATCATGTGCTGATCCAAAATTCCCAGGGGTATACACCAAAGTGTCTGTTTTTAGAAACTGGATAAACCAAATTTCTGGTATCTAATTTACTGAAATGAATGAAGCGATATGAATTATTATGTTTTTTTCATCATCAGTCACAAAAATAGTTACTGTGCACAAATTTTGAATTTGAATGATTTTTTTTTCAATCTCCCTCGATTATCAATCCAACGAGGTATTGAAAATTTGAGGTTAATAAAGTTTTCCTAAAATTCTGAAGTGTGATATGATTTCTTAGGCAGTGTTGCTTGAAGCTGATTTACTTCAAATCATGTGTTTAAATGATGATTTCGAACATCGAAATATCGAAATAAGTTCCCCCTTGGTAGCAGAAAATGTTCGTCTAATTCCATTTTTGTGTTGTTTGCTGTTGGAAAAAAAAATTAAGAACCGCTATTTTGATGCCCTTTTCAGAGGGCTATATCAAATATTTTTGAAGAGCCAAAATTTGAAAAATCGCCATTCGAATGTTTCTCTATAAGGGGCATAATGCATTCAGAGAATCATCAATAATTGTCAATGAAAACAAACTGTCAACAAAATTGCAGTTTTCATTGCAATCGAAATTGCTAATAAAATTTTGTGATATATGCATCACTGATTGTATCTAAGCAATATTCGATATGCAAAATATCTACACTTATTACATGCAAGTTATTATCTCGATGCTGAAAATGAACACAGCAGGCAGCATATCTTCGGTATAATCAACTCTCTATCATAAGTTCATGCACACCCAAGAAATGTTTTTTGTGATTACTATTCATTAGGGACAAGTGAAAGTTGTACCATGTTGATTTTTTCTTCAAAATTATGTTCGCATGAGATCTCCTTGACCAATATTGTTTAACATATAGCTAAAGCTATAATATTGGGATTCAATCGAATATGATGGAAAATATTTTAGAGTTTATTTATATTCTACCCAATTGGATTCGTTGGGTGAAGAAAATTAAGCTGACTGTTTTTGATAGTTTTTCCATGTAAAGTATACAGGATTCGAGAAGAGTATGGCGCAGTATAAAACAAATGCTCGTCATTATGTTAGATAATTCTACGTATCAAATATCGAATAACAACACTGACAGACAAAATTCATTCAAATATTTGCACAAATACTGCTAATGTCTTTGGACCTCTCGAGTTTTTAGTATCTGAAGGATGCATTCATGCCTTTCTCACAAGACGTAGGTACTACTATTTATAACAACACATAATCAATTGAGGATGTTTCGACAGCTTCGAAACTGTTAACACATGAATTCATTTCAAGTGTTTATCCAGAGTAAATAGAGTATCATTTATCGAATAAAAAAATATAGCCAGTGGTCATCCTCATAATAGGTTGGTGAACTCTCAAGATATACAATTAGCCACTTGAATCAGTGAAGAGATTGTTCAGCTCAATTCAATATTCTAGTCAACAGATAAAATCCAGTTAGGTAGGAAGGTATTCGAATATTAGGCTGGAACATCATCCAAATGAAATTGATGGTCTATACTCAGATTACAGCTGAAAAAATCCTATGGGATCTAAGAATTCGAGACTTGTAGACTGTGGCTTATAAATAAACAAAGAATGAAAATATGACCAAAGAAAAACTGAAGAATATTTGATAATGAAAACTTATTTCGGCAACTAAGTTGCCATCTTCAGTGGAAGCGACATTAGTGAAATAGCATTCCTCGTTATAGGTAGCTTCAGACACCTCAAAAGCTACAAATCGATCATAAATTCCAATTATTGACCATTTTGATGACAAAAATTGACAGTTTCTGTATTTTTCTTCAATATTTGGTACGACACTTTTTCATAAACCGGTCTGCAGGAGCTCAAGCATGCCTATTAGAATTGTCACGTGTTCGCTAAAAAGAATAGTATATTATGATACAAGTTTTATAAGACGCTATTTTGTCGCACGCGTTGTTTGGAGTACGACGAGCGAAGCGAGAAGTGCTCCAAGTGAACAAGTGCGACAACGTGTCTTATAAAACGCGTGTCATATGCAATTTTTTCTATTTTGAATTGATTTTAAGAAAATAATGGATTTAATATCGATAAATGACAGAAACATCTTCGATTGGTAACAATGATGACATTGAAATAATTAAAATCTGACGCACAAGCGTAAAGCCCAGTTTACAGTTGAGTGATTTTGATTATTGCAATACCAGAGGTGAAAAATTCAATGTTGCTATTGTTTTTATTGGTCAATTTAAATCAAATTACTCTCTGAATTGAAATTTACCAATTGAAACATTGAGTTTTTCACTGCTAATATCACCAAATCCAAATCGCTCAGAAGTAGACTGGGCTTAACTCTTCTGACTTTCATTTGACAGTTCGATTGTACCAACCTCTGAATAATAAATATTGCGTATCGAAATAGAGGCTATTTCGACACGCATTTGCGTTGCACAATGACTTCATTATACAACCAAAATAGAAAAACAGTTTTTTCATTATATATTCACTTAGTGAATTGGTGCATAGATAGCGAGTTGATATAATTCAATATTTTGCGTGGTATTAGCCAGGAAAGTGGTTGTTTTCTGCTCGTTGTCTACCTGGCATTGAACATTTTTGCAATCCAGAATTCGTTGAGACAATTTTTTTTCTCCTTGCTTTTTGTTCGTGTTTGGATATGGTTGAGCTGGATGGGCCGATCGATAGGCGTCGAATATTCTCGAAGGAAATCAGCATCACCATAAAATCGAACAAGGTCGTCGTGCCCATATTATCATCATCATAGGCAACGGATTCATGTTTGAGTGATGGCCGAACCCATTTAAATACAATATCGCGCCCCATAATAATTGTGGTTTGGTCATCGTGGGCATTGAAATATGATGGATTTTCGAGATGAAGAGCCACCCAACTGCGACCAAGTGACAAAGCGCATTATTCATCTGTTGTTCTCGTTAGATTCCAAGGCGTGGAAGAACGGTGCATACGAAAAGAAATTAGTGATGTGTCACTGGAGGTCGAACCAAACTTCTTCAAAGCAACTCAGAATTGTTTTTATCCATCACTTCAATGATCAGAAAACATTTTTGACGTGAAACTATACAACACTCAAATATTTGTCTTCAGCAGTCGGAAACATAATCAAAAAGGGGAGTTTTTGATGAATTGATATTGTTGATACTGGATTTTCAAACAGCAACTGATAAAGAAGAAAAATCTGTGAACTGGCTGCGAGAAAACTCAAAATAATTGGACATCAGGGATATGGGTCCTGAAATTTTGGAAATATTCTAGAATAATGAATATGGAAATGATTCACAAATTGATGCAAAAGTGAATAAAGTTCATCAACGATAAGATGTACTAGTTTCATATGAAAACAACGATAGAAAATGTAAATTTACAATGAAAATGAATACAATGTGAACAAAAATGCATGTATATTTGAGGAAAATACCTATCACAAACATTCGCACATTGTTTCCTTTTCAAATTATATTCACAAGCATTCATTTGATTAAGCGATCCATATTTATTCTACAGGATTTTGAAAAAAACTACTTGTAATATTCATTCATGGTTATTTTGTCCTATTTCATGAATAAGCTCACCAGGAATATAACAGAGTGTCTCAAAAATACGCAGCAATTCAGTTATTTAGTTTTTTTTAGATAGCACATCTACATTTTTTGATTCTTAGAATTCATAGTATTCTTAGTTCGACTGCTTTTCTAGCTACTTTTGCACCAGGTTGTTGAGAAAACTCTGCCCATCAGCAAATAAATAATCAAAATGATAATTTACAAGTGTTCATATTTACAAAACTATCAACCTTAATGATATCATATTTGTTCGAAATTCAATGTAGAATTAAAAAAAGGATCGATATATAGAGTATCCAATTTAAAAAAATGAAATATTTATTCACTCTGCTTTTTTTAGATTGTGTGAAAAGTAAAATAAAGAACTTCTGGGAGGCGACGGACTTTTTGTCCTCACTGTATAATTATGATCTCTTGCCTCAATCAGTAATTGCCCGAACAAATAGAAATATAAATTTGAATTTGATAGAACAGGCCCAAACATCACGAAATATGAATTTGTTGGAACAAACTCATACATCACAAAATACGAAGGAAATTGTGGACGCGCAAATAAATAAAATGAACCAAATTATCCATCTTGAAAATGAGGATGATGGCTATACAACTGTCACTGCCAAAAACAAAAATAAATTTAAAAATGGAAAACAAACTAAAAAACGTTTTGGTGAAAACGAAAATGTGGAAGATGATTTTGGCGTGGAGAAGAAAGTGTGGCTTTACCTCTACAGGGTCAAGAGGCACATCACAGAGGAAAAAATTAAAAAATATCTACAAGAACAACAAACATTTAAAGATGCCGATATTGTTGTCAAAGAACTACCAACGAATGAAATGCAAAGTAAATGTTTCATGATTGGAGTAAACTACCATCTGAAGAATGAGATATACCATCCATCAGCGTGGCCAAAAAGTGTAGCCTACAAAAGATTTGACTTTCAAAAATATCACAACTATCAACGCAGAAGCGAGGATTTTTGAGCAACAGAAACTCTAGGCAGAACAAAGTAACAAAAACACTCAAAAAATCGGTAGTATCCAACTCCGTGACAATTATACACCAGAACGTGAGAAGCATTGGAAACTGTGTCAATGAAATAAGTGCATTTATAGAAAACATAAATGGAAGTCAGATTCTCTGCATATCAGAACATTGGCAATCCAAAGAACAGATAGACTCAATTGCGATTCCAAATTTAAAACTTAGTGCAAGTTTCTGTCGTCCTGCGAAGCAGCATGGCGGTGTGGCCATTTATTGTGATGCAGACGTCCGTTCTAGTCCAATAAACGATCTCGATGCTCTTTGTGAAGGTAAAGTGTTTGAATGCTGTGCAACAGAAATTTTGTTAAATAATTATAAATTTATTGTAGTATGTATCTATCGACCACCTGATGGTGATCTTGGCATATTTTTTCTAAAATTCAACCAAGTTCTAGATATTCTCTTTAGCAAAAAAATGTTATTTTTTATAGCTGGTGATTTCAATATCAACACTCTAAGCTCTTGCTGGTTTTCCAAAGATTTTATCAACCTTTTAGACTCTTTTCACTTAATTCTCACTGTTAGTGACATCACACGCAGAGATGATGTAAGTCAAAGCTGCATTGACAATATCATAACAAATATTGATCAAAACTTTGAAATAAAAAATGTAAACTCAGGCATATCAGACCACTTTGCGCAAATACTATGTTTCAATACTCCCTTAAGGCGAAGAGAAAACCATAAAGCAAGACTTTTTTCCCAGTCTGCTATAAATGACTTCTGTATAGATATAAACGGAGAGCGCTTCGGAAATATATACAGTGCTGAAACAGTTTCATCTAAATATAATAAATTCATTAATACTTTTCTTACATACTTTAATAAACATTTTCCTGTGAAATGCTTAAAACAAAATAATTCTACTTTCAAGTTCAACAATCCTGAAATAACACATTGCAAAAATGTTATGTCACTATACCAAACTCTGTCTCTGAGCTTGCCGCAATTCAAAGACGATTACAAAATGACTAAACAGCTTTATAGTGAAATGCTCAAAAGAGAAAAGGATAAATATTATGAGAACAGACTTCAAAACTCTAGAAACAAATCAAAAACCTCATGGCAAATAATTACAGACCTAACGGGAAAAAAGGGTAAGCAAAACGTGCAACCCTCTTATGACGACCCCTTTCATTGTGCCAACTCACTAAATTATTTTTTCAATAGTAAAGCATCTAACCTAATAAACGAAAAACTGTCGAGTCAATTTGATTACGTATGTAACATACCTGTACATCAAAATACTTTTCTCTTCGAACCTGTAACTCGTAGTGAATTGTGGGAAATAGTAAGAAAAATGGAGAACAAAAAGAGCTCTGGTCATGACGAAGTGTCAGTCTTTCTTATAAAGAACTGTTTTGGCAGTATAGTCGACCCATTATTAGCAATTATTAATGAATCATTAGAAACCGGGGAATATCCTCATGACCTAAAGCATGCTGTTATTAAACCATGTCTCAAAAAGGGGGATCCAGATCTTTTCGACAACTACCGCCCTATCAGCCTTCTTAGCTCTTTCTCAAAGCTATTTGAGCTGGTTGTTTACAATAGACTTGTGAAGTACTTCAAAAATGAAAATCTCTTTAGCAATTCTCAACATGGTTTTCTTGCTGGCAAGAGCATAGATATCGCCCTATTCGAGCTTACCAATAGCATATACAATGCCATGGAAAAAGGAAATGTTGCATGTGGACTTTTTCTCGACCTATCTAGGGCTTTTGATTGTATAGACTTTGCTATATTAGAAACAAAACTCCAACATTATGGTGTCCGGGGTGTTGCTTTAAATTGGTTCAAATCTTTTTTAAAAGGGAGAAACCACTCTGTAAAAATCAAGGACAATAATACGGGAAAATATATACAGTCAAAGTCCTTAGATGTGTCCCTAGGTGTCCCCCAAGGCAGTGTCCTAGGACCACTCATATTCATAATTTTCATCAATGACTTTGCCACGCTTGCACAGCAAAACAAAATAATTATTAATTTTGCAGATGATAGCACAATTTTATTTACTGCAAACACATTTCCAGATCTTACAAAAATTGCCAGTGAGACTATGATTGCAATTGAAAACTGGTTCATAAACTCTAGGTTAGTACTGAATCCTGAAAAGACTAATGCAGTTTTTTTCAAAACCAACCATAGACTTGAAACTCCCACCCATATCCAAGTTAATCATCAAAAAATTCCATTTGTTGAGCATACTAAATCACTAGGAATAGTTATTGACGAAACTCTAAACTTTGAAAATCATATTGATTACCTCTCAAAAAAATTGAGCCAAGCTTGCTATGGCTTAAGAGTTCTTATGAAAAGCTCAAACTTCAACATAACAAAAACATTTTATTTCGCCAATTTTTATGCCCGCGCCCGCTATGGTATTATATTCTGGGGAGGTAGTGGGGAGGCTGAAAGGGCTTTCAGAATTCAAAAAAGAGCAATCCGCATCATGAACAATCTGAAATATCATGATTCCTGCAGGGGTTATTTCAGGAAAGTTGAACTACTCACTGTACCAGCACTATATATATATGAATGCATCAAATTCTTATATAAAAACAAACATTATTTCGAACCCTTTGTATTCCCTCACACATATGGTACTAGGCACATAGCAAACTTAAATTTTCCACATCATCACCTATCATCTACTGAAAGAGGTGCTTTATATGCGAGTATCAAATTTTTCAATCATCTACCTTTAGCTATTAAAAATAATGATAACTTCAATGAAATAAAAAAACCACTTATCACAATGCTTCTAGATCTAGAGCCGTATTCAGTGGACGAATATCTCAATTTTGTGTTCTATAATTAGTGTGTGTTTACACGTGTATATTTATTAATATTTATTATTATCACGTTTCACTGTCTGACTAGCTTGTACATTGTATTTTATATTTTATATTTCATATTATATTTTATATTTATGTAACAAAGTGCAATAAAGATAAAGATAAAGACATGACGAATATGTAAAATTCCAAATCCCTCAGGTAGATACATGCCTGCTAGAAATTTTCGAAATCTCACTAAATATTTCAACATATTTTCAAAGTTTTATATAAGTTGAGTGTCAAGATGAAAATTAGGAATATTAATACTGTCACAATTAATATTTCACCTTTATCGTAATAAGTGAAAATTTCTCAGTATGAAGATTTGAAGTGATTACCTTCTTTTTAAATTGATGATGAACTATTCACCAACAAAAAGATGCACACAACAGAAACACAAAAACAAAGATTCATGAAGATTCAGGTGTCCAATTGCTTCATAAAAAATAATAATAATAAATATTGTGAGATCTATTATCTCGAAATTTCGATAATCTAGAAAAATTAATGTCTTCGAGAAAATCAGAGAGCTGACTCATTTTTACCCCACATTTTGGAAGTGAAGTGACAATGTACAGGTAGGTACTAGGTGTATTTACTATCCTTATTAACACGATGTGAAGATCTGCCGTGTGATAACCACCTGTTCCGATCATATTAGCTCTACAAGTGCGGCAAAAATTTAATAAAAATATTGATATACCGTTGGCCACGGTTCAGTGTTTATGATAACCACATTACTCGCACACCAAGGAGACAACATATCAAGCAACACGAAAATCACATAATCATTAATCTCCCGGCATAGAGGATAGAGTGACGTCTGATTTACATAGCTTGAGTATTTCGAATACAAACGTTCATAAAAATTTGACCACATGGCCACTCGGGTCATCATATAATAAGCTTGAGGTATGTGTACGTATGTCAAGATAAAGTAATGATAGTCAATTAAGATAATGGCTAATGTACGAAAAACTAATTGTACACGTATCCATCATGGAAAGTATCAAACAATAAAAAATAGAATGTTTCAGACGTATCAAAAGTGACTTTGTTGGATCTGCAAATTTGCGTGCTCGGTACAAAGTTTCACTTTTAATCCTTATAAAACAATGTAGTATTTTTTGTCTTTGTATTATATGTATAGATATGTGTGTAATTTAGGAATTTTGACAAGGAACAATTGTCTACAAAATTTTCGTGTTGGAGAAAATTTATACAGTTTTTAATTGAAGGTAATGTATGGGAACATGAGTACACTTTACAATATAAACACGCTGTCACTACTCCATTGCAACTTCTAATTAAAGTCGCACAAATCATGATCTTGTACCACCACGCTAATGTGAGATTCGACAGCTCCTTTTTCGTCTATTTTCAGTAGAATAAGCCAATCCAGAACACGTGATCAAAAATGGCTGCCTTAGGGCACATACGGGGTGTTTAGTCTATTTGATGTGTTTTTGTGTTTATAGTTTGAATTTCCTTTTTGAAGGTTTCGAAAGGAAATACAATGGATTGTGATAATAAAAGTGATTATCTGTTATCGTTAGAGACTGAAGATAAAGACATTGCATTACGGTATTAGGAAATAATCAGAGTCATTCAAGGCATCGTTTCTTTCACTCTGATGGATCAGTTAAAGCAACTGGTTTTCCGAAAATTTGAAACCACATTTCGCAACAAATACCTTCATGAAAAGTTATGTAACTTTTTACCTTTCAAAACATGTTTAGCACATACTTTAGCATACTTTAGTTTAGCGTCTGTGAGATCTTCCCTTTTGATTGCTTTCAATCGCCTTTCTCTTCGGATTTTTGAGAGTTCATTCAATTCTGTTTTGTGTGCAAAATGTAGTACACTGGGTATATTGAAAAACTTCACATCATCACGATTTCCTCGACTCCCACACTCAACAACACAACAAGTATTTGGCATGTTTTTGTAGCTCTATCTTCAATTTTATAAGATAATTCACAAATCACAATGTAGTCTAAAAACAGAATATTCACAAATGAATGTTTAAATTCGTTCTGGAGTTAAAACTTATTTCAAATTAAAATCACAAGGTTCAAATACATTGCACTCAAACGGTTTGTATGCCCCAAGGTATCCATATTGAATTTGATTTGACAGCGTCTTGGTTTGGTCTATAAGGTCTCAATCCTTGAATCAACTTAATATTCTATCAAAATTACGCAATATTATGGTAATATAAGATGGGGAAAGATGTAGATCTGTGTTATATTGGATGATATGTATAGCTGTAAGAACTGTCAAGCCAGAGAGATTATCACTTATTAATTTTTCACCTGGGTCATGTGACCGCAAAAATTTCCGGATAATTTAGGTTGTCGTCATAGCAACTTGTCGAAATCAAGGCATCTGATTGGTTCAATATACAGTAGGTGAAAAATTTTCACGGTAATCGCCCGTTGCTATAAGCAACGTATACGAATTGGTTGAAAATAAATTTATGAAATTTTCATCTTCATCACCTGAAACAAAGACCGATCTTAGCTCTTATTTCCGGTACTTCGTCTGGCGTTCACGGAGATGTGGTCCAGGTGTGTGTGCGATGGGCGAAATAATCGCCAGTTCCGATTACACCGACAATTATGAAGAATAGGCACACCGAGTGTCTCGACAAGGCTTGGCCGTCGTCTCTCCACCTTCGCAATTGTTTCTATTTTCCATTACAGCGATTGGTGGGCGAAACAACAATGGTCAGTTTGGTCGGTACTTGCGAGCCATATATCATTCGGATAACAGACAATTTTGCATATATTAATACATTAAGAGTTTATTGTCTGGATGTGTAGACTGAACCTTGACGTGTTTTTTGGGAGTGACTCGCTGCCAGCTATAGCCCAAAGGATTGTTGAATTTACACAACGCTATTGTTAGTTACAGAGTAAGAGGAGTTATATCCCGATCGTGAACAATTTTTGAAGTACAAAAATCTATGTTTTTTTTCAAAAATATTGCAACATGGATGTACCCAACCCATATTTTAAACTCTTTTTGATCAATCGATCTTCACTTCAAATATAGAGATATCTTCTTTCTCAAACAGAAAGACGATTGAAAATCTGCAGCTCGTGAAAAACAAATATAATTAGTAAATAAAGCAGAATTAATTGAAGACATGATGGAAATTTATAAATGAAAATCGAGTGCGCATTTTGCTGGTGTAAATTTTGATCTGCTTACTGAATTACCCATGCATTTCTTATGGGTCTAAATTTCTTAAGATTTGTTGTCGTTGAGAAAAATTTCATGAACTTCTCCCATCATAATATGATCAGAAGTTTACAATAAAATTGTATATTCTGAAAATAATTGGTGAAAATAAAATTTGTGTACGAATTCGATATAGGAGTTCGTTTGAGCTTCATTTTTATTATTGATTGATGGAAATTCAGTATTATAAACATACATTAGATCACGAAAAATCTAATATTTATGTTTGAAAGCTTGAAACTACAGAAAACTGAATATTAATGGGAAAAAAATCTATCATAACTTTCATTCTTCATGTTGGCCTTCACTTCTCCCTTGATAATTTGTTATCCAGGGTTGAAATTACACATTCAAAAATGTTCGAATAGGAGACTGTTTTCACCTCGTTGAATGAACTTTATTCCTCAGAGTATAAATAATAACTCTCGAAGACAATATTGATTCGACATTATAATAACACAATCATAAATAATAATATTTCATCAAAATATCGTAACCTCAAACGCGAATCATCTACAATCTAGTTAAATCTTTCGAAAAAACACTCGTATTACTTACAATTCAAATTATATATAATAATATATACAGATAGAAGTATAGTTTTTCAAAATACGCCCTAATGACACATTCACTTGTACACAAGATGGACACATCTCAAATTTAAACCTCGAAAGAAGACTATCATTTAATTGATCTCTGGTTCTGGGTCCATATAAGTGATTGGCAAAATGCAAGAAGACGAGACTAATCAATTAGACTGCACCACATTTTGAGAACTATATCGAATCGTGAGAAGCCCTGTGAGCCTTTTTGTCTATATTTAATTGTGGCCGTTAGCGGTACTCGGAATACAAATAGGTGTAAGTAAGTAGCTCCGGAAAGACACGCATTGGCAACCGGAGGAACACTCTCATATAACTCACAAGAAGTGTAGACCTACTGTAGGCGTAGGTCATAGTTCGGTTCTGTGAGAAATGCACGAATTGGGGTTCTATTCCGTTCTGAAGTGAATGTGAGACTTTATTGCGCCATAGATACACACAATAGCCACGTATGAATTAGAGTTTGGTACGGGGTGATTCAATTGAACTTCTTTCAAGCGCAATATAGATAGTAGTAAATTATTAGGATCAAAAGTGACTTTGTTTGACAAGCGAATTTTTCAATTGCGAAACCATTGTCGATCTAAATGAACACCTAGTAGACGGTATAATATTGTCTGTTCACTGAAAAAAATGAGGTCATTTTCTCCGTAAGACAGAGACATCTTCTCATAATAACCATGAACTATTATTTTGAACATGAAATGTGATACTTGGCATAACCTAACGTTTTTATTCACGTTTTAAATTACGCGCTCCTTTTAGCACATTGAAGCTTCTGTTTCAAGTACAGAATTATTCGATATCATTGATTCATTGATCAGAAAGTCAGGAGATAGAAAGTCAGGAGATAGAAAGTCAGGAGATAGAAAATAGAGTGTTCAATGTGTTCAAAATTGAGAAACTAAAAAGTAGGCAAGTGAAAGTATTGGCATATCGATTGTACGATAGTTGATACAATTTTAATAACTTACGTTGAGTTGTATATTTGCTCTACGCAAAGTTTATATCCACTGAAGAAAGCACACAAAACTTAGTCCTTCTTCAAACTAACACACCACACACACTTATATTTCCTTGTATTCAACAATTTTCAGCAAAATAAACTAGTATATTTGAAACAATTCAAAGAATTTTACCAAACCCATCGAGAATCAAGCATTCTGTAAACTTTGGCATGAGAAATGAACTTTGTGACAGTGTCAAGTTGACAGATCAAAGTCTCGTGTTTTCGAAGAACGATACATGTTTTGAATAATATCAATTTTTTTCGCTGAAAGTGTTGAAAATAAGTAAATGTAAGCCGTGTGTGTTGTTCTAGTTGAAAAAGGATGAATTTTGTGTATTTAGTAGAAGAAATTCAAGATGTCAAATGGTGTATTTACGAAACTATAGCGTTTTAACTTAGGATTATTGTTTTGGAGGCCAAAATACGTGAGTACCTCCAAACATTTTTTTTGGAATGCCTTATTATTGTTCCTAGAAACTGGTATTGGACCTATTTGAGTAAAAATGTGTATAAAATTTAAAATATGTCAGATCATGAAAGATATATGATACGTGCTGAAGTTATAAAAAAAAAGAAGAACATAACTTCAACCTAAAATTGGGTCGCTGAAACAAATGAGCATCGAACGACTTCTTTAGCTTTCAAAATTAGCGAGTTAAACCTACTTTGATTACGATTTTAATCTGGAGATGAGATTTATATATTCATCCATGCAGTATATATTCCCATAGCAATATAATTTTATCACTCGTCAAATTTGACAAACTGATTTTGGTACGCCACTGCCTTTGACAATCTGATGTGTACTCGAATGGTCGCACACTCATCAAACCAAGTTTATTAAGAAAGTTCACTAAGAGATAGCGGTTTTCCTTTGCTGGACAGTTTTCCTACGTCCTCTGAAAACTAAATAGAGAATGTACAATGTGCCACTAGCACCTTTGTATGTGAGTCTAGAAAGTCTATGCCAAACTTCATTATCCCCAGATAATTCCTGAATTGAGTTTCACTCTGTTGGTCAGAAGAAACTTCAAGGATTTCAAAGTTGGGATTCGTTCCCTCTAGAACTCCAGATAACAGCAGGGCCCCATTTCATCAAAGTCTCATCGAGTTTGAGAGATCAATATCTTAGTATAGAGAACATTAGACCTTATAATTAAATATTTAGCGATCAATGATGAAGCTTGCGTTTGAAAATATTTACAATCATCATCTGATTCTACGCAAAAAAACAGGACAGCTCGACCAATAGTTAAAAGATAACGAAACCAACACAATGTGATGAGGAAAGGATAGGGGAGCGACCTCTTGCATTTTTCATTGCTGGGTTAATTTAGAATATGCGGGTGCAGACGACATGAATATTGAATCGACCACATTCGGTGAAAGCCATTGGTTTGCGTATCGGTCAACTCACCTGCATGAAATACATTATGATAAGAGAAAACGCGATCTGAAATCTAATGTCCATGAAATGATATTGCAGAGTTTTCATTTTTTTCCATTCGCCGCTCTTTGCTGATGATCTCCACATCATCGAAGCAATATATAGATGTATTATTTCATCATACTCATACTGAATGATTTCTTAATAGTCATCTATTTTTAACAAAGATAATTTCGCCTTCACCAATTACAAACATTCGTATTACTTCGAAGTTTCAACCATGTCTTTAAAATCAGTGCACTCGAACTATTTTTCTCAGAAAGTTGTTAAAATTCAAGTGTGCCTAGGCATCTGAAATGAAAGAAATGTATGTAGACTGAAAGATACATTTACCAACCTTAAACTTTTTTCAGCAATTAATGTATCAATTCGATTTTTTCATAGGATAATACCAAATCGCAACAACATGGTTGAAACCAATAAGGGGAACTAAATTCGCTCTGAATAATGTATATCTAATACTCATAAAACTTTTTTGTTTAATGTTTTCAGACAAACTTGATATTATAGTCGAGACCTGGTAGAATTAGAAATCGATCAGTGAACAACCAATCCATCGTTAGGATTAAGGAAGAGTGTCTCCAAAATCATAGATACGAAACATATTGCAGAACGAATTCAATAAAGCGCTGTACGATGAAATAGTATATTACACAACAAGTGTGGAAAATGACATATTTCACACGAGTAGCCGAAAACGTAACGAGTGAAGGAAATGCACTTTCCAAAGAGTTTTGTACACTATTTTTCCTACGACTCCGAATACTTTCATTTCGCGGAAAGTCTTGTCAAAAATGTAACTTGAGCGGTCTCTATAATTTCAGGTGGTTTTGAATCGATATCAAGTACTGTTTATTTCCATATTCAAGATGATATTTGAATACTTCTCCGACAATTCTTCATTATGTGAATTACTGATTGATTGAGTTAGTTTAGTTTGGACAAATTTTATTGATATTGACACCAGCGTACATAAACAAACTTGACACCATTCACCTGCTAGCGCCAGTAATCACGCAACCAGGAATACAGAACCATAGAAGTATGTAGTTCGCAAGCGCGTACGAGTTACTCGAGTAAGTGCGTCCTTGACTCTTTGCAAACATCTGTGATACCAAAGAATCTTCTCGTTGGTGATACTGTGATATCAAACTGATGCAAGCAGCAAGCCGCGCATAAAACTGTAGCCGTACTCTTTTGAATGATCTAACCCGCTGTCATCAACATCGAAATAGTTTCAGCAAAAAGTATAGGTTCCAGTTTTGAAGTGAATTCAGAGGTTATGTGTCAGACACATTGAAATTAATAGATAAAAAATTCTCGGTATAATTCAAAACGAGAGAGAAATTTCAATAAATAATATGAATTTGATTTGAGAACGCTTATATTGACATTGAGTACCTTCACAATATACCTAATTATTTCTATCAATTCAGGCGACCGTTTTGATATTTTTCATATCAACACTAGTGCTTTTTTTCTTTCAAATAAACAATACCATGGTGATATGAGCTACTTTCTGAATAACAAAACAGTGTGATTATTGACGTTTTCATACGTGGTCGTAGGAAAACCAATTATTTTCATTGTACCTTGAAGTCCATGCCACGGTGAACTTCAATTGAAAATAAGCACTCCTGCGATACGTTCCAAATTAAATTGTTTGGGACAACATGTCCATCAAAGTCATGCACTACAGTGAAATACATCAGGCTCATATTTGGGTGATAGACGTTTCAGATTTTACAAAATGGTATAAATTTTCATTCCTGATAACAAAAGTTTGTAATTCAGAATCGGTGCATCCTTCTTTGAAAGAGAATATAGAATGCAGGATAACGAATAAATTCAAATAATAAGCTGTTTTCAGCAAGATTGGACCACTGCCCACACACATGTAACATTTCTAAGGATTGCAGAAAAAATGTCTGATGAGTTCTTTTAATTTTCATCTATATTTTTGGTGGATTCAAAAGATTCAGATTGTTTGGAAACCATTGTATATAAA
The DNA here is from genome assembly GCA_029955515.1 of Chrysomela aeneicollis. NCBI lineage: Eukaryota > Metazoa > Arthropoda > Insecta > Coleoptera > Chrysomelidae > Chrysomela > Chrysomela aeneicollis. The sequence goes on from JARUHQ010000001.1 coordinate 33,214,652, forward strand.
TCGATACATTCATTGTTAACGGAATAGAAATTTCAATCAGCTATCTCAATTTGGAATAACATAAACTTTCTGTTGTTTACAATTTTTTTACAACTGGAAGTGTCATTTAATCATTTTGCAATTTTTATTGGTGATACTCGTAATAGGATATTAATTTGAGCAATACAATTTGAAACTGTTCATACCAACTGATAGCATAGCTTGTGCCTCTCCCTGTGAGTAAATTTAAGAATCAGCATGTGTGTGGACCCAAGAGCATGTATTTTTTCCGACTACTAAATTTCCTTCTAACGAGCGCAAACTTTGGTCATTCGATACCGAGATACACTTTTCGAATGAAAAAACCACAATAAAAACTAGTTGCTGCACAACGAAACGAACTGTATATATGCCAGCCCAGCGGCATCCCTATATGGGCGAGACACTTTTTTCTCATGGCAAGCAAGAGGGTCAGAGGGGTCGGCAGCCTCCTAGATCTCAAGAGCGGGCCTTCTGCAGACCAGATGGTCCCTGACCGTTTTTTATAAGCCTCCTTTTTTATGCGTGAGCCCTTATACCCACGTTTTTTCCTTCGGCGCACAGGAAAGGGGCAGATTTTTTAAGGAACCCTATACGCACAGTTCCGTTCGTAGATTAATTCGAAATACAAAAGTTTTTTTTTACCTGGACAATAAGGTGCATTAGAGTTTGCACAAGGGAGAGAGAGAGAGGGAGACGATTTCGTACTAGTGCTGTGGGACAGAGATAATTAGATCTGTTTGAAAAAAAGTGATGCACATGTGCTTGTGGACGTGGGAACGTGGGATAAAAAATGTCGATCGGACTGTTGGAGTTCGCGAAGATGTGGTTTTCGATTTCGGGACTGCTATATGCCAGCAATCGGTTTATTTCTTTTACTGTTCAGTCAATATTTGTCAACCATTTGGGGAAGTGGTCAGGTTTTTCTTTCTTCTCACGATGCCAATTCGATGATGGATTCAATTTTGCTTACTGTAATTTTCGGATAACAGTCACCTATTCACCATTTCAATTATTGTGGAGGCCGTTATATCTTTCCATTTCCCGCCCTTCACTTATGGATGGAATAGTAATTTTCCTAACAAGTGCGGAAAGTGATGCTTTCCCGCACGCAACTGCCGTTAACCCGAACGACGCGGAGCGGAGTTCGGGTAAGCAGTCGAGTGCGGGAAAGACACTTTCCGCATGAGTTAGGAACAATACTTTTTCTACAAGCGTAGGAAACAAATTCATTTTTTCTTTATTTGGTGTTTTCACTTTTTTATTGTTGCACCATTCAATAAAACTCGTGTATTGCTTCTCATACCTTTGTTTGGATTTCGTTGGCAATAACTCTAAGTTCGCATCTGTAGCTGCTTGCACGATTTCTTGTGGAAGTTCTTCATCAGATGAATAATCCATTGTGGCAATTTCACTGAATCGAAAATGTTATATAAGTAACGCTTTTTCTGTCACTCTGACAATTACAAACAAATTTGTGTATTGATCGGCATGACAGCATCAATTGTTACCTACTCGTTATCAGATCAATCAAAGCATATATATAGGGTGATTTTCATAACAATACATTTTTATTTATCAATTTGTTCATTTTTTCAATAAATAGTGCAAAATGATGGATGATTTTGAACAAACTCACTTAGTATTGCAACAAAAAAGCTTGAACTTTCATATTTTGTCACCCACCACTTATATTTTACGAGGATATCATATAAGTGTTTTTCCCGCACCAGTGTGGAAAAAAATTTCCCGCACTAGTGTGGGAAAATGACACTTTCCAAACTGAATTGCGTGCGGGTAGAGGGTGAATCACGCACGCTTGTAGGAAAAAATATATACAAGTTGGAAGAATCTAACCACGTAGACCAAATGCAAAAAAAAAATACGTCTTTGATTTCGAATTGGCTGGGCTAAGAAGATACAGATACAGGTTGTCCCAGATGAGAATGTAGTTCTGTGTTTCATGATTGACCAAGATAAAAATTAACTGGATATATAACTTGGAAATAGAATAAGATTTTCAGGTGTTCTTCTGCATGAAATATGTGCAATTTGAAGATAACTGAAGAAAATCTTCCTGAAATCAAACTTTGTTATACATCTCGAAGGTCGTTATGAAGGATTTCTCGTGATTCAGACATTCAACTCCAAACTATGTTTGATATTTATAATTGGAGACTATTTTTCCCTTCAATTCAAGCCTCAAGGTGTAGTTTTGTTTCCATCCATACGAAAAATCAAAGTTTCAATCACACGTCATTTTTCTATCACTATTTACTACTGGATGAACTTCTTTGGAACAGTCGACCATCCAGAAGTTGTTATTGATGAAGTTTTTGATTAGAATCTCAATTTGTGGAAAATTCATTAGAATCCGTTATGTTTCAACTATGTATTACAAGAGTTTTCTCACTGTTGATATAACCAGAAGCTAATCCCCCAAAATTGATATGTAATCGTGTCCATCAAAGTTGAGTGGGTTGAATTATTCAAGAGGAAAGATTGGAGGAAAACTTTTGCGAATTTTTCTACTCTACTCAGAAGTTTCCAACATCCTTAGCTGGATTTATCTGAGAGTTCTCGGCTGTTTGCTATCATCAACGACCTTGTACACTAATTGTTTCTCATATAGCGAATAAATGAAGGAAGGAAGCTGACTTTCTACAGAGGAATTCAAATTGTCCAATCTGGGGTTAATTTCAACAACAAAATCGAAATATTTCTAAACAAATATTCCACTTGGAATTATAAAAGATGTTGGAACCCTGAACAATGCATTCATATTATTATTCATGTCATCAACTCGATAAAAAAAAATACTGAACGACTCATGTTTTGTAGAACACATGTTCCTACCTCCAGCCTTGCTTTCTTGTTATGAAAAGAAGTGTGTTGTCCATATGTGTTTTGCGTTCCTCGAATGGCTCCACACAATAGACCGTCATACTAACTCCACTATGATTAATTCTCTAACACGAGATGACAACGAATGAAATCAGGATTAGTAATCGAAAAACTATTTCTTAATTATATCACTTCCTCTAACGATTTGTCATTTGACTAAGAACAAGTCCCATTCCTAATTAGGCAGTCACAAATTTGCTAATTACTTTTCGTACATGGTCCGTGTCATTTCCTGCACTCTTTTCAGTAGCATTGAATTTTGACAGTCGACAGGTTCCGTATATCTTTTCACGTTTGTCCCGGTGTTTGTTGAAATTTCTTCGAATTTGCCTGATGATGTTGGTGTTCTTAACCGACTTGATTATTCATTCTGACTTTTTCGTAACTATATTACAGTAGGTACACTACGTGAGCAATAACGGAAGGCCACGAATTAAAAATTGGATACAAAATGAATATATTATCAACAAAAAAGTAGAATACAAGCAGAACTGAAATAGTTGAAACAATTTTAAGAGTAGTGACAAGGAGATATAAGATGAGAAATACACGAATAAGAGAAGAACTAGACATGGAAGATATTATTTCATTCATAGACCAAGAACAATTGGGCATACATACAGAGAATGACAAAAAATAGACCTGTTAGACGAATTTATGAAGCAAGAAAATAGAAGTAGAGGAAGACCTACAAACACCTGGAACGACATGATGGGAAAAGTGTACAAGAAAGAGATAAACACTGGAGTGAAGCAAGAGAAATAAAATAATAGAAGAAGTTCAATGTTCCATTGTTGATCAACCAGAGATTCTGATGTTTGAGAGAGGGGTAACTATATGATAAAAACGAAATAATACTGCGAAATCAGGAGATATCTGAAATAGTACAACATCCAAGATAGTAGATGAATTTTTTGTGATCATGCGCATTTCGAGCTTCCAAATTTGCAGATTGAAATCCGAATCACCCGGTATGTTTGTCATCTGGAATTGGTTCAAAGATAATCCGCTTTCTTAGCGACAATGCCTTCATATTGCTGTAATAAGAAGCTCGAGTATCCATTTCAACTAACACTCAAGAATTGGGGCTGATTATTCCTGATCACAGCTGAATCCTTCGACAAAATGCTTTCACAATGTCCAGCTACCGAATCCATCGAAAGCACTCAGACTTCAGAATTGACCTTAACACATGTCAATTCCTTTTCACAATTAAAGCGAAATGACAAAAGACTTCTTTGTGTCCGCCTTTATTATGCACTTGAAAAACTATGGAATCGGCAAAGGAATCTCGATGCCATTATTCCTCTCGGGGTGGTATCAGATATCTCATAGCTGTAAACAGAGCTTCTCACTCGAGTTTAGATTCTAATCTTCGATCAAAAAAAATAAGAAAGCGCCCCTGCCAGTACACATAAAAAATCTGGACCCTTGCCTGTCAGAACAAAGATGACCAGAAAGGCCTTTCACGATGCCCAGGTACTTTTTTCATGGTTTTTTATACCGTGAGATTTTCGCCAGTTTTGATAATAGCGGTTTCAGGGTGGAATTAAATTTCACATTTTGTTTGATGTGTTCTATTATCGAACTGCATTCTGGCGAATAAAAAAACAATTCCGTACTTCGGCCGGGCAATCTCCTTTTCATAAAAACTATAAGGTTTTGTGTATTCAGGATGTTCAATTCATGGAAACATCACATTTTATTGTATGTTCAGCGATTAAAAAAAAACTTTCACATGAACCAATGCTGGTAATAATATCGATGTTTCATCCGAGAACGTGAATTTGAAAGTTTTTCAATAAGAAAAGATATCGATATAAATTCGTACATTTTATTCATATATCAACAACATTATCGAATGCTTTTACAATTATTTCAGAAATGTATCAAACCTTTTGACGAAATTTTCTATTCAACATTGATATTTCTCATCTTATTCTTTGGATAGTTCTGAAGAACATTTTGATATAAATAATATAAAACATTGTTTGTTGGTCGACCCTGTTTTCGAAAACTCTTATACTCTTATCTCTTTAACCATATTTTATCCTTCAATAAGAAAAGGTCAAGTATAGAACTTCCTGTGGCTTGTGGATACCAGATAGACCAATTTCAAATAAGAACTGACCACAAGATAACATATACCCTGCCTAGCGAAATAATAGTGGCATATTATCAAAATAAACATCAGTTTTACTGTAAGTGCTGATTTGAGAAAATATTGTATTATATAGTAGTAGATGTTTTAGATATACACAAGATGTGTACTAGATGAACACTGAAAATATACTACATGTGCACTAAAATGTACTGGATGTGCACTATGCGGGAGCCATTATCGGGATATTATCGACATTTATATTGTAATTTTTATTTTCTGAGAGTCTCAACTCATTTCGGTGTAACCGTATCTTCTTAGGACTCATAGTAATGTCCGTGGTTTTATCGTGATCGAATTGAATTTTTGGTATTTCCTGATGGGTGAAGAAATCCAATACGAAGCGGGTGTACGGATATACTTTGTCCACATCCAAGTGTACTTCATATCCGGTCAAATATTTCGGTATTCACTATGAAAAGTAACCTGATCAGTTTGTATACAAATAGCGGACAAAAGGTAACTGAAGACATGTAGGTATTCACCGTTCTCATCAAAACCCACTATATCGTATACGATGGATGGTACCTCGGATGGTACTTACAGCATAAAAGCAAGTGTTACGTAAAGGTATGCGAATATATCTTAGTTGCTGAATGTATATTTTCCGTGTATGTGATAAGTACCTGTATTTTTTGCAAAATTCGATAATTTTCTCCTATGAAATCAATTCGAGTTGAAGACGAGTGGGAAGGGTTTTCAAAAAGTTTGTTTGCATGTGCAAATGTTTTATTTGAGTGGTTGACAAAAAAATTTGTGGAATTCATTCATTTTTGAACTACACCTATTTTGAAAACACTGGCGAATCACGGTGCAGATTATGTCTAAATCATATAATCAAGTTATATTCTCGGATGATAGCAGATCGATTTGATTGACGTAGACTTTTTCATATGTGCATCACCTTCAGGTACATAGACCTTATAGGAAATAGTGAACACCTCTGAAATTTTCTCTTATTGTTGATGACATATTTATAGTCATTTCATTCATTTCTGGACCGTAACAAAATAAATATCGGATAACCAGTGCGATAAAGATCTGTCCTATTGCTGTAAATATACGCTGCTTTGAAGAATATCAAATTTCCAATAATACGCTATGATTACTATTGGGTCTAAGGCAGATTTCAGAATTAGATCATTTATAATATTGCCTAAGTGACACTTCTATGGAATGTCCGAAATCGCAACGAAACATAATCGTATCGAAAAACATGCAACTCATGAACGGCTGCAAAGATCAGGGCCGTAATGAAATAATATTCATTTTGTTGAATACAGGTTTTTTTATATAGTTTCCGACACAAAGTCAGTTTATTATTGGAGTATTGGTTATCTATTATTTATTTCCAATAATTAAATTATGGCTTTCGAAACTGTCGTCAAGCGGTCAATGGTAGAGTGGAAAATTGAAAAAAAAAATAATATAGCTTGATAACGAATTAACTTGAGAACAACATTGACATTTTCCTCACATGATTCTATTGATATCATTATGCAGGGTATTTCAAATATTTCAACTGTAGAATCCTGGGTTCAAAATAGCATCTATTCAAAGGTTTAAAAATGATTTTTCCCATTATGTGATAAGTATCATAATTTTGTCAGGAAGTGTAGACACTGTAAACTTTGCTCGTAAGATAAACGTTTCTGGCTTCTATCAGAGGCGTAGGACAGAGACAAATTTAGTGGTGACCCTTCCCAAATGATACGCAACTACGAAACTGTCGGAATTTATATTTTAGCACAAGTTTTAGATTTTCCAATACTCTATACAGGCCCCCTTTCAACAAATAAAATAAGAAAAACTCTTCATTCGTGATGACAAAGTCATTATTTTTCGAGATATTCAGAGGTAAACATAAAGCTGCACATTCAGTCATTTTGAATTCAAAATCTTTATTACTTTTGGTTTTTGGTCAACTTCCATATTTTAAAGACATTTTTTTATGTTCTGGTTCTCACGAAAAGGGATAATATCCTGTAATGTAGGAGTTGGTGTTCTTCTTAAATTTCTGGAGATCGTATGCCTCGGGGAACACCTCCCTAGGCAATGAGTTCCAAAGTCTCGATGTTCGTTGGATGAACGAGTCTTTGGAAAGTGACCTTCTGCAGGTCTCTAAAGTGACCACGAAGGGGTGTGAATACCGAACTGGACGGGTTAATCTCGAAGAGACTGCTAATGGAGGAACGATTGTTGATATTTCAGAAGAGCATCGCCCATGAAAGTATCTATAAAATAGAGATAAATCGCCAACTTTTCTACGGTGTTTCAGAGAAGTGAGCGAGTTTTTAAGCAAGGCATCACCGACAAGACGAATTGCCCTTTTCTGGACAGAATCTAATAGTTTCAGGATATGTTTACACTTCCAACCAAATATTATACGGATACGTCAAAAAGTTGAAAGTGAGTGACTAGTAGGAATAAATCATTTTTGAATCTTTGAATAAACACCCTGTATCTCAGTAGGAAGACACATTTTATCCATAAGTACTTTGTGACAAATATTGGGAGTTCAGGATTCTGACATCTTACAAAAACTTGAGTTTCCATTCGGAATCTATAGCCGGATTTCCAACAAACGACAAAACTGCAACAAAACAGCAACTCTGTGTAGATTTCGACAAAACAAAAACTTTTGTTGTGAAAATATAAATGAATATGGTGGAATTCGAGTTTAGAGTTTATTTTCGATACTACAAAAAAAGTTTTCTGTTTTTGAAACTAACTAGTCGCAAGCGAGTCCGTATTTGGTGAATATCCGATCTAATAGACTTCGTGAAAGATGGCAAGCTTCCCCAGCAAATTACGAAATACCTCCCTGTTGAACGATGGTCAGTGGACCCTCTTTGACGCTGGACCATTCGTCATAACGTTTGCCCGCATTGTGTTGTTGCATCAAAAATGTATGGAAATCGGCACATATCGGAGCGAGACTTGTAAACAAGTCAGTCGGATGCGAAAATATGCTTGGTCGCTTAGCCACCGTATCCAAAAGGGTGTCGAATCGCACATTGACATAGAGACAGATCTTCGCTAATCTAGCTACGGATTTCAAGACATCCGGCGCAGGAAATGCTAGATTAGATCGAGGAACCGTTGGTTTTTTTTTGTGGTCACAATTGACAGATTATGCGTCCGATATGATACTTTATGTGGAAGCATATAGAGGTACAGTTGACGTTGATCCATCATTGATCATTGATCTACTACTAATATGTGGAAACGAACACAACGTCAATATCTCCCTAGTGCAGCATTGAGAAGAAAAATGTCCCATACAGTGTGAGGCACGAAAAAGAGAAAAAATTGGAACGGAATTTAGAGTGAAAGAAATGCAGACAAATATCATTGAATGAATATCCATCAGGGTCGTCAGCCTTTGTAAAATTGCGCATCTTTGTTATTTCCGATGATATCCAGAAAAAATAACGACCTTCATTTGAGGTCCGAAGTTTCGTGTTCGAGCCACCATCATCAACGTTGTTTTGTCAAATGCGGCTCTAGACTTTTTATTTTGGATTTAGTTTCCTTTTGCTGTCTTAACAAAGTGAACATAGAACAATCATCTGAAAAATTATTGGATATATGAAAAAAAAAAACCTATTGAAGTAGATCCATCCACCTATCTCTCTTAAAAAGTATATTGCTTCAAGATATTCAGTTTCGTTTTTGGTTCCTCATTCTATAAAGAACATTTCTCTGCACTGTCAATGACGTATAATGTTATATATCATTACAATAAGCCAATCCAGAACACGTGATCAAAAATGGCTGCCTTAGGGCACTCACGGGGTGTTTAGTCTATTTGTTTACATGTGTTTTGTGTTTATAGTTTGAATTTTCTTTTTGAAGGTTTCAAAAGTGAATACAATGGCTTGTGATAATAGAAGTGATTATCTGTTATCGTTAGAGACTGAAGATAAAGACATTGCATTACGGCATAAGGAAAAAATCAGAGTCATTCAAGGCATTGTTCCTTTCACTCTGATGGATCAGTTAAAGCAGCTGGTTTTCCTTAAATTTGAAACCATATTTCGCAACAAATACCTTCATTAAAAGTTATGTAACTTTTTACCTTTTGAAAAATGGTTAGCACATACTTTAGCATACTTTAGTTTAGCATCTGTGAGATCTTCCCTTTTGATTGCTTTCAATCGCTTTTCTCTTCGGATTTTTGAGAGTTCATTCAATTCTGTTTTGTGTGCAAAATGTAGTAAACTGGGTATATTGAAAAACTTCACATCATCACGATTTCCTCGACTCCCACACTTAACAAAACAATAAGTATTTGGCATCTTTTTGTAGCTCTATCTTCAATTTTATAGGAAAATTCACAAATCACAATGTAATCTAAACACAGAATATTCACAAATGAATGTTTAAATTCGTTCTGGAGTTAAAACTTATTTCAAATTAAAATCACAAGGTTCAAATACATTGCACTCAAACGGTTTGTATGCCCCAAGGTATCCATCTTGAATTTGATTTGACAGCGTCTTGGTTTGGTTTATACTCTTGCTCCAAGATGGAAACTTTGACAGTTTTTAATAATATATTTAGGTTGACAGAAACGAACGGTAATAAAACATTTTTTCGATTTATCATTCGACTATGATCAAAATAGTGAAACGAAAATGTCGGTGCTTCAATCAATCAATTAATCAAATACATACCTACCTGTTTCTACCACTGTTCGTACTTTATTGGTTGGTGATATTTTTTGATCCTGTGAATATTTGTTAATTATTGTACTCTGCTTTCTGAATGAAAATATTAACCTTCATGAAATATTGATAATTTTCAACTTATTAACTTGAAATAAAATTGCGACAAGGAAATTTCATTAGAAATCTCAGATATTCATCATAACGATGAATATAATTAGTCAAATCGTTGAAGGAATCACATTTGGGGTTCTCAACAAAACTTCAATAAAACAAATAATGAGATATTTTCATAACTAACTATTCAAAGACGCAATGCAACTGTTGGAATTCGCAACTCAAGTATTTCTGAAATTTGAAAAAACTAAATTTCAGAACACTAGGTATATCTACCTATTATTACTACATGATTTACATGAGAAAGGATCATAGACGCCGAGACGGGGGTAGTAAGGGGCAAACGCCCCCCCCCCCCTGAAATTTTAACTTCGTATTTCTTCAGAATCTGAAGAAGCAACATCATTAGGAACTTCGACTATGTTCCATCGGATAAATTGGCACCAAGTCTTTTTATTAAATCTCTTCAAAAAAATTGTCCAGTCTCAAACTTCCCCCAAAATCCCCATTTTGTATTTTCGCGGCCCAATTGGAAAAAAAAACATTTGGTTGAACTTTGTGTAAGTATAACGATAGACAAATGTGATGTGGAAGAAGGCAGATGCGCTGCTTATTTCCAATGCCAAAAAGGGTTCAATAATCTTGAAACACTGACCAGACGGCGACTGGGGGCTATTTTTACATGAGTTTCTGCCAAACAGAAATTTCTGCGAATAACGCATTCCCGAAGTCGATGACCACGAAATTAACGGCCGAGCGACTTCATAGAAATAATCCAAAAAAACAGTCAACGGTTCAACGGCAACAAAGGGTACAGTGTAAAATATATGTTCTTCTTAAACAGGGGGTACTGAGCATAGAAAGTAATTCACTTGTGCTGACAAGAGAAATGTTCTGAATATTTCTTTGGTTTACTCTTCTTGTTTCTAGAGTCAAAACAATTTCATAGACGGCACGTCGTGAGTTGAAAACAGCAATAAATTCATATACGAACTTCAGAATGGACGCCAAAGTTCGAAAAATCACCTTCCTTGTCTCCAAAATACTCCATCTGACAACTCAAACTTCTGCTATTATTATGTGTCCTTCTGTCAACTGAAACATCCCATTTACTATTTTTTAATACCTTTCAGCAGAAAAATCTGATATTTTTAAAAAAATTCACCCTTCTTTAAATTGTAAACAAAACAGCAGATCTCAATCTATTAACTCAACATTGTTGGTCTACTTGATTGTTCGGTTCCCGTCGGGCTCGGTTTTCGCTTGGTTTGATTCACATTTTGAAAAATGATCAATTTTCGAAAAATATTAGTCTTCTTCCGTTGAAAATTGTTAATAACAAGTTAGTATATGTATATGGTGCATAGTGATTTGGTTGAAGGAGGTATAAATTTCGTGGTTTTTCAATAGCAGAAATTTGAGATGTCAAATGGTGTATTTTGGAGAAGATATAGGTCCATATTCTCGGAAACTTGATACCGCCGCGTTTTGACTTCATATTCGTGATCACGAGGTCAAAATACGTGAAACCACCATTTTTTCCTTCACCACAAAAGGATTGCGGTATGTCAAAATTCACCAAAATATCATAAACATGGAATTTTTCTTTATTGGTTTTTTGCTATCTATCTGAAACCTTTGTATTGGTAAAATTGGTGCTTACTCAGTGTATTATATTAACCTTTATTTCATTATTGGGTGATTGTGCACTTATCATGCGATGAATATTTTAATGAAAATTTTTGTTGGTACTCAATCGAGATAATCGATGCCAAAGTTCGAAATTTCACCTTCTTTGTATGGCAAGTTTTGGGCAAGTATTGCACCTTCTAGATCCCAGGACATGATACATGCATTTACCATGGTTAATCATGATTTTTGTCATAGAAAAACATCTTAAATATGTTTTTTTTTTTTTTCGTAATTTTCATATTATTTCACCAACTAGACTAAATAAACAACTGCCATTTCGAAAACCTCTGAGCGAATCTTGAGCGAATAAAGGTGGATTCATAGCTGCCTTATAGCAATACCATAAAAGAAGGTGAAATTTCGAACTTTGCCATCGATTATCTCGAAAACTAGAGATATGTTCACGATATTATTATGAAATTCGTGTTTTTGAGGTCAAAATACGTAAGTACCAATGAAAATTTTCATCAAAATATTCATCGCATGATAAGTGCACAATCACCCATTATTGTGGGACTGTTAAAACAATGCATGTCAAAAAGAAATAATTTTGAAATTACCGTTTTTGAGTTACAGGCAGTTTTGTTTTATTGCAGTAAAAAAGATGCATCTTTTTTATCGCTGTCGAAATGACTGAACGTCCCCTTCAGATGGTCTATCAATACTGTCTAAACAGTAGTTGATTTTTCAAAACACGATATTATTATGAAATTCGTGTGTTTGAGGTCAAAATACGTGAGTACCAATGAAAATTTTCATCAAAATATTCATCGCATGATAAGTGCACAATCACCCATTATTGTGGGACTGTCAAAACGATGCATGTCAAAAAGAAATAATTTTGAAATTCCCGGTTTTGAGAAACAGGCAGTTTTGTTTTATTGCAGTAAAAAAGATGCATCTTTTTTATCGCTGTCGAAATGACTGAACGTCCCCTTCAGATGGTCTATCTATACATGGACGATGTCTATACTGTCTAAACAGGAGTTGATTTTTCAAAACACAAACTCCTGAATATTAAACGTATAGGTATCTGATATCCTCACTGAATAGCCTTGCATAAACAAACGAGAGCAATGCAATGAATTTTACCTGTTAGTCTATCTCTTCTTCTCATCAGCTGGATTCGGTTACTGCATGAAAAAGTTCCAGGAACCACTCATCACTTGACACAAACACACTGTAGTCATTGAACGCGGCGTGAATGATATAATTGCTTGCGGAAACTGCGGAAAACTGCATATCGCGAAATTATCCGTGAGCACTTTCGCGTGGTCAGCTGAGATAGCAACTGCTGGACGACCTTCTCTTTCCTCTCATCGCTTGGACAAGCGCATTCACAAAAAAACATGACATTCATCGCGCAAAAAACAACAAATAATTATCGAGCTAGATAAGGCATTGTTGCCGTGTTTCTCAAACAGGTCGAGTCATAGCATACTAGTTTTCAATAATAGACCAAACCAAGACGCTGTCAAATCAAATTCAAGATGGATACCTTGGGGCATACAAACCGTTTAAGTGCAATGTATTTGAACCTTGTGATTTTAATTTGAAATAAGTTTTAACTCCAGAACGAATTTAAACATTCATTTGTGAATATCCTGTGTTTAGTCTATATTGTCATTTGTGAATTTTCTCATAATATTGAAGATAGAGCTACAAAAACATGCCAAATACTTGTTGTGTTGTTGAGTGTGGGAGTCGAGGAAATCGTGATGATGTGAAGTTTTTCAATATACCCAGTGTACTACATTTTGCACACAAAACGGAATTGAATTAACTCCCAAAAATCCGAAGAGAAAGACGGTTGAAAGCAATCAAAAGGGAAGATCTCACAGATGCTAAACTAAAGTATGCTAAAGTATGTGCTAACCATTTTTCAAAAGGTAAAAAGTTACATAACTTTTCATGAAGGTATTTGTTGCGAAATGTGGTTTCAAATTTTAGGAAAACCAGCTGCTTCAACTGATCCATCAGAGTGAAAGGAACAATGCCTTGAATGACTCTGATTTTTTCCTTATGCCGTAATGCAATGTCTTTATCTTCAGTCTCTAACGATAACAGATAATCACTTCTATTATCACAAGCCATTGTATTCACTTTTGAAACCTTCAAAAAGGAAATTCAAACTATAAACACAAAAACACATGTAATCAAATAGACTGAACACCCCGTGAGTGCCCTAAGGCAGCCATTTTTGATCACGTGTTCTGGATTGCCTTATTGTTCTGCTGTCAAAGATTTGTCATCAGGCAGCATCTCAGTAGCCATATACTTTCTATTTAATGTTAGATATAATCATGGAATGTTCAAAGGCAATTGAAACAACGAAATCAACAGAAAAATACATATAAATGCTCGATTTATTTCCTTGAAGAAACCAGTGTCAAATATCTATTTCAAGTGCTCACCTACGTGGTAGTATTAGGAATTTCTGAGTAAAATTGAATGATTCTATAGACCTTCATCGAATATGTATTTGAATTTCAACAGTTATGCTGCTATGTAATTTCATGATCATTTGAGCTAGAAGTTTGAAATTCGATACTTTTTTCGAAAGGTATGCAATACAATTGACAAAGACACAACATTCAAAAGTATCATATTGTACTTTTTCATAATATAGACCATATACCAAGACAAAGTTCATTGATGTATAAGAGATTGGTGTTGAAAATATTTCGATGAATGTAAAAAAAACAGAAAAGACAAGAACACTAAATGTTTCCAGCTTTCATACTTGCTAGGATCAATCAGATTTCAATTACTGCTCTCAAAAATTCTGGATTCATTGGTATTTTCCAGACGTATTGAAAATTTCCTTTAATTCACAGTAACACAAGTAAATTCACATGAGTCTTAATAGAAAGTGCAGATGATGCCAGGATGATGGATCATTGAATTCAGCCTACAAACTTTTGTAGTTTTAAAAACTTTATAAGAGTGAAATTATAACAAACTTCGTCGTTAGGAAAATATAGGAGATTCACCACAGAACTTTCACTATATTTCTTGTCCTCTTCTAGAGAGCGATCAAAAATTTCATGAGATATTTCGTAATTGACATTTGGAAAAAAATCTATAGGTAGTATTTATATTTAAACAATTGGATTCGGGTTCCATTGAAGGTTTTGTGTAACTCTTCGAACTTTCTGATATTGTTGGCAATAACTTTCCGTTGGCGCTTCTATTAAATCTCTCTATGAATTAGAGATTTACTTATAGAATGATAAATATGTATGTGAAATACTATTTGAGGATATTTTGAATGCTAGCACATTTCTTTGACAATAAAAAGAAAACAATCGATGAATAGTTTCTGTTTTCAGCGATGAAGATACATTCTAGTCTTCGAATTCAATCCTCTTGAAATTGGGGCAAACCAACCATCCATCCTAATGATACCGACCAAATGGGTGTGCATACGATAAAAAAGCAAACAAAAACCAGATGTCCGACATCCCGTACCCAAAAACTAATTAATAAAATCTGGGCCAACTTGACCAAGATCTGAAGTGGTCCGTACCCTCTGAAGCACCACTACGTATATAGAGCGATATAACCCTCTAATGATGAATATGTCGGAGATAGACTAAACATTCGGCCAGACGCAAGCATATATAACGTTGCAAGAGGGATGTTTTCACATGTTCAGACGTTGCTGGCTAAAACAGTCTCGCCTGATGGTTTCAATCTGTCACTAGGTCCCACCCCCTCGCCTAGGGGTCTCGGACTCGGTTTATCCATCGGAAAGGATCTAAAAGTAGATTTGGGGTGTCTGGGATTGCTACGGGCTCTAATTGATACAAAAGCATTTCGCGACGGTTTCACGAAATTAGAATACGAGTTTTGTTTCATGAGGGTCTACTTTTTCTTGTGAGAAGTACACGTCAAATGGTCCAAAATTCAGGAAATAACTATGACACGTCAATAAAGTGACAGTTACAAGGCGCTGATGGAAACAAATTTAAATGTAGGAATTGATGAAAAAATGTCTGTTCTGGTATTTTTGAGCATCAGAATACATAATTTTGAGTTCTACAGCTAATGTCAGGAGATAAAGTAGAATTATTTGAATATCTGGGTAACCTAGGACAAATGTAGAACAAAAAAAAAGTTTGATCCTGAATTACTAATGAACAACATCCAAAGTGCATATTATGTATGACATTCTTCACAAAAGCATTAGCATGATAGTGCTCCCATTTCAAATAATTGCGTTTACTTATTAAATTATTTATTATAGTCAGACAAAATTTTGGATAAACTTTCGAATGAAAACCGTACAGTGGATTATAGAAATAGAAACATAATAAAGTATTATATTGTTGTAAAAAATCATCAAACTGCGATGTTTGGACTAAAATTTGTTTTTAAGATCAATGGATATTGAATGTTGTTTGTTTTTATTGCAGTGGCGCTTCTACTAGACAACACATACCAGAGTAGTCCATTATTGAAAATGTGCGAAATTCACACTTGAATAATAGATCGAAAAATTTAAATTTGAAATTCCAGTAGATAATGGAAAATTGAACATCTCAATAACCGTCTCAGAAGTGAGTAGGTACAATACATTTTTTTTTACAAAAAGTAGGTTGCCATTTGAAGAATCAATGTTGTGTACAGCTTAGAAAACGTGCTGAATAAAATACTCACTCGACTTATTTCCTGACAGATTTAAATCGCGCCTTTTTTATCGAACCCTGTATAGTGTATACAACATAATTTGTGTGGTGTGAACACTACGCTATATTACAAATAAAATAAATACATAGATTCGCATCAACTTATGTTTTCACGGTTAAAAATAAAATCCTTGTAATGTTCTACTTGTTCCCAAGACCGAGTTGTTTATAATACACATCTTAAACATACACACTCTATATTACGTAAGTGAAAAATATGCTATTTACGTTAACTACCTTTTCAGAAAGAGTGCAGGATTTCTATATGATATTGTTGGTAACCAATAACACCTGCTTCACTACCATATTTAATGAATTTGAAACATTTTTCAGTGATGAGATTTGACTAAGATTTTCCTCACGAATAAATTGAAACCCTATATTATATAAAAATAACAGGTTTAATTCTCCCATTGGTTAAGACTGAATAATCTTTCTTTCATTTTTATGATAACTTGTCCAATTTATGGCAGTTTCATTTGTATCATGATACTCAGTCGATCTGGGAGCTTTATTCTGAAGTGTTTCTTTCTTCCACCGCATGGTAGCGCTGTTCCAAGTTGCTTTTGGACGGCGTCTTCATGATATCAAATAGGCGTAATGGTGTTTTCAGTGAGAAAGGCATCGCTTCGGGTGAAAATATCAGCCAAAGACAACTTTAGACATGACGAATATTTACCTGTCTCTGCTAGAGTGTCAAGTTGTTCGATCTTTTCCCCGCGATTTTTCCTTTTCATAGATACATCTGAGAGATTCTTATTAGAAATTGAGACGATTCAAAAATGTCTTCGGACATATTTTTGGATAATTTCGTGGTAAGTCAGTTAGTGTTTCAGCTACTGATCAGCAGCAAGCAGTAGTCATTCAACAGATTTTGCTCTTAGTAATTGTGTTGGAGTACAATACTATCAGATTCATCTCTTAAAATGAACATTCCGGACATTTCCAACAAATGATATCTTGTTCATTCAATACCTACACGTTATAAAAAGCTATCATGGCTACGAAGAAATAAGAAACATTGACTTCCTATTCTATCTTCAACATCAATGTTGTAAACGTCATCAGCAAAGAGCAGCAAAACAAAATATTTCAACGTCCTTTATTACAAGAAAATTCGTCAAAAGTTCTGAGATCCATCCCCAATACCTCCTGCCCCGATAATATCACCCTAATCTTCTCGTAATGCAGTTTCGCCAGCGTAGGACAGTAATCTTACCCACCGAATTACACCTTACATTTCCGGTCGTTTTCATGCTACAGGCTGGACAACAGCATGTTGTGACAGGTCTTGCGGTCAGTGCCTGCCACTTTTGCCTCTCGGCCCACCGCGATCAACAGGCTATAAATCTCGGGAATTCGGACCGTCGGGTCCGCACAGGGTGGTCGGTAGACTGTGCTAATGGGGTGAACTTAATTTTCTTTCGATATCGATAAAGTTGGCTGAGGATGTCGAGTCGTTCGTTCTTGGTGACCTTCAACAATCTCGATATTTGATGTAAGTGAAATGAGCGGAAAAACAGCTACTTTCCTGGCTAATGCTACGCAGCTCATTGTATTTTATTCACTCGTAGTCTATGCATCGATTCAATGAATGAATACGTGTAGATATGCAAATACTTTCTCATCAAAATTGCTCAGCTTAACTTTCTTCAATTGAATTGTGAAAAGCCTCAGATCAATAATATTTCAAATTTTGCGAGTAAAATTATACCGACTGGTGAAACCAAGCTAAAATCTTCAACAATTTCTTCTGATACTGATAGTCTGAGGATATTTTTGTTGATTTCATCATACTGACTTGATTTACAGTTTGATTGAATCTGCTTGTCACTGATCTAATGTCGATATTCAAATAAATACATTGAACCTGAACAGAATCTTTCCCAACTTTAATAGGAACATTAACAATTGTCAAATGATTTTCAAGTTGTTACAATTTCGGGTTATTATTATGATTTCATCAGTAATTCCATATTTGGTTGAGTTGATCTGCGACTATGTGATTCGATATTTTTCCAGGGGTGTTCGGATGTTTCTAACTGTATTAGTTAGGGTACGAAATTTTACCTTGACCGATGAACCTCTGTCTAGATCGCTTCCTCTCTCGAATTCTTGTGTGGATAACCTACCAACATGTGGAAGAGATTTATACATCTTGATTTTGTGTTTCACAGTAGCAAATAATGGGGGAGAAATGTTAGTTTTTATGGGTTCTGAGGATTATCAGAGATTCTATTTATACTCATGATTCTCAATAGAGTTTATCGAAGAATGAAACTTTTGAAAACGTACAAAAGGGCTTGTTCGCAAAGATTGGGAGTGATTTTGAAAGATCACCTCTCCGTTGCTATTTATATCTACTCTAACTGTTTGCAATTATTTAAGAAGAAATTGTTTTTTGTTTCTGTTGGCTTAAATCAAAAACGAATAAAACCCATACAAAAGGTAACAAATACGAAATCGAAATCACGTCGAATAACGTTAGTATCGGCAAACCGAAAGTCTAATAAATTAAATCAGATATTTACGTCAATTCCTCAACACTCTTATGCATTACTTAGATTGCTAACACTGTTCAATCGCAAGAGAATATCATTTTTTTTATTTTCCATGAATTGTAACATACAAGAATGATCTCAATATGCCACAAAAAACGTAGTTCAATCATAGACAGATTGGTCTTTATTATTTTATTTCATTGTAAAAAAACCTCTACCTTAGTTTCCTATAATTTGTTATAGAAAGTGACCAAAACCGTTACATATTAGTACCTCCAGATATATAGAAATTCACAAAATGGTGTTATAAATACCCGGAATTATACCTTCCAGGAAGATTATACCGTAGACATACGAAATATGGGGTTTCGTGGTTTTCGTTTGTATTTCCAATGTGACCAAGATGCAAGAAATGACCGCTTATTATCTTCTGGTGTGGTGAGTGGGATCTGTTAGAAAAGAAAAGGGGTGGTGCAGCTATTCACGAACACATTGTGAACTGTTATTAGTGCGTGTTACATACATTCACGATCGACACTCGTCCGACAGACTGTTTATTCGAATTATCGAAGGTACTATTCGGATATAATTCTTCAGTTTTTCATTTCTCTGTTGTTGCGAGTATCAGTTTTCGAAAGAAATTTATGATGATAATTACCACAATTTCGTAGGTACTTATCCGTGATTAGATAGAAACATAATTTTATTGTATATACCGGGTGTTTCACAGTGGATGGAACATTAGAAGTATCTGGAGAACAGAAAGACAAACCTTTTCGAAAATATGTGGACGTGGATAATCAAACTTGCTCTATCCGTTTAAAATATTTGCATCAATACAGTGTTGCCGCTTCCATCGAAAAGTAGCAACAACTTTCTTATTTCGAATGGAACACCCTGTATTTTGTTAGATTTTTGAATTTTCCCTGAAGAGCTGATTTCGTCAATGCCTCATACTTGTGGTCTAGGGTGAATGATAACAGAGATATAGTGTGTGAAAAATCGAGATTTTTCAACTTTACGAATTTTTTGTGTCGAAACTATTCATTTCAGCTCAAAACGGCTCACATGTCTCTATCTCAACTTTTCATTTACTATCTACTGACATTTAACAGAAACAAATAGAGGGTGATGCAAAACTCAAAATTCTGAACCATCCTGTATTCGTTCCAATTAAATATCAATCGATAGTAAATAGAAAGTAGAGATAGGGACATGTAAGCCGTTTTGAGCAAAAATGATATAGTTTCCACAAAAAAAATTCTAAAGTTGAAAAATCGATTTTTCACACCCTATATCTCTGTAGTCTTTCTCGCTATACCCCAAGTATGATAGATCGACGAAATCAGCTCTTCAGGGAGAATTCAAAAATCTAACGAAATACAGGGTGTTCCATTTGAAATAACAAAGTAGCTACTACTTTCTGATACAAGCGGCAACACTGTATTGATGAAAATATTTTAGACGGATAGAGCAAGTTTGATTACCCACGCCCACAAATTTTCGAAATGATCTGTCTTTCTGTTCTCCAGATACTTCTAATGTTCCATCCACTATGAAACACCCTGTATTTTTCTATTCGCATCTCCAATATCAACTACACGAAGCGTGGTACTATTTTTTGACATTCTTTCCTGAGGTTGATCTACTGTGTGAAGGATTATTGACTTATACCAAATCATATTGTGCAAAACATTAAAGACATCAATGAAATAAGGTTTGAATTAGTTGACTTTGCTTTTCATGGTCTGCCAAACATCATTATAGTTGTCCTGTTACTCCCGTTGTTCTTATGGTAAGTCTCTGTGTTGTGTTCTGGTATGGAAATAAATTTTATGCAATTTTCTAATTTGTTCATGTTTTAAAAAATCTTCTGACTTTAACTGTAGTTTATTGCCCGAGTCTATAAACAAACGAAACCTAAAACTCAAAAAACCTTCAATAACGTTTCTCTGATGGTATTCTTCTAGGAAGAATTGAGTCAACATAAATATGAGCACAGTTTCATCACACACCGAAACAATATTGTCACCTGGAAGCGAGTTTCGCTCACTATGTTAACATCTTCAGGGAGAGATTGCCTTTTTTAAGCGATTTTTAGAGAGGTCAATGACTTCCTGAGTTCAGTTGTGTCAATAAGATGAACTTTTTCAGTGAGATTTCATATTGATAAATTTATACTCGGTTGTATCAAAGTGTTGGATCAAGTTTCAATGGTTTAGCAGTTCTTTTCGACATTATCCAGAGACAGATACATAATTTTCGTTTTGCGATATAATCGTTGAACGGAACATCCGGCTATAATTATAAACAACGAAATCTAGCCTCTTATGGTATAGTAACACTCACACGATTCTTACGTTATTGTACAAAAGGAAATAAACAGTATTTGACGCCAATGCCTCCACATGTACGATATACATTTCATTTTTTATGTGGAGTGGAAAAACAGTGACAGGATGTCCACGATAATTTATACTCGGCTAGAATGCAGTTAAAAATATCTCATACACATAACCCTCTCCGTATAGTAGAATCGCGCATATATACGGATGTCCACTGTACCTCTCTTTTCTATAAGCCACACATGCGTTGAACTGATGGTGATGGTGTGGTGTATGTTCTTCACACACAACGACATGTGTTCCGATCCTAGGACCCTTTTCGTATGCTTACACGCTATATAGCATGGAGATTAGTACATTTGTGACCCATCGTCATTGTCATACAGGGCGTACGGCTCATAACCACGATAAGAGTGAACAAACTGTTGAAATCCCCTTGCTTTCATTCAAGACTAATTTACTGGTTTGAATATAACTGATTGGATTTATGTTTAATCGCAATTATGATGGATCGCTTGAAATGTAAGTATAATAATGTTGTCGATTATTATTTGCAATTCATCTTTCTCTTTGTCTATGGTAATTTAAATGATCATCATGGTACTGAAACCAAACCCGGTATTTTAAATGAGTACCTTCAGCTTCGAGATAACTAGTCATTGAAATTTATCCTGGGAAGTTCAGTGTTCTGGGTATTGTATTTTTCAATATTTTTTCTCTATTTTTGTTAGATAGTTTACTTTGATAGTATACCATCAATATATGAAAAACCACAAAGCATTGAAACCACAGTCTTCATTCTATTATATATTTTTTCTCAATGTGGAAAATACTTACCCTTATCATTTCTACCTATACTTCTGAATACATTCATTAGACGAATTGCCGAAAGATTGATGAGTATATTACAATTTTCCATTCAGTTGACAATTCTAGAAATGTACAAGAATAGTCGAAGGAGTACATGTATGTAGAATTCAAAATATAAATACGTATATACGTGAATTGTGCATGGAAACTTAAGTGTAATACAGGTATTTGAGAATAGTATATTATGATACAAGTTTTATAAGACGCTATTTTGTCGCACGCGTTGTTTGGAGTACGACGAACGAAGCGAGGAGTGTTCCAAGTGAACAAGTGCGACAACGTGTCTTATAAAACGTGTGTCATATGCAATTTTTTCTATTTTGAATTGATTCGAAGAAAAAAATGGATGCAATATCGGTAAATAACATAAACATCTCCGATTGGTAACACTGATGACATTGAAATGATTAAAATCTGACGCACAAGCGTAAAGCCCAGTTTACAGTTGAGCGATTTTGATTATTACAATATCAGCGGTGAAAAATTCAATGTTGTTATTGTTTTTATTGATCAATTTAAATCAAATTACACTCTGAATTGATATTTATCACCGAATCCAAATTGCTCAGAAGTAAACTGAGCCTAACTCTTCTGACTTTCATTTGACAGTTCGATTGTACCAACCTCCGAATAATAAAAAATGCGTATCGAAATAGAGGCTATTTGCGTTGCACAAAGACTTCATTATACAACCAAAATAGAAAAAAATGTTTTCAAAAGTTCCTAGGAATTTTTTGGGAAACTCACCAGTAAGGAAGTTATATAGGACTTCACAGTTTATTACTTTTTTATAGTGTGGATGCGAATTTGTTGGCACACTTTTTACTGATGTCTCTTTGCATCTTTGATCTTAATCAGCCTCAAATTTCTCAAAGCCAAAGATTCTCAACTGCTTTTGTCCTTCAAGGAAGGTCCATAACTTTTTTGAATATTTTCATCTCAATTCTAAAGATGTACAATTCAGGAACATAGGAAAATATTTACGAGAAAAAGGGCGTGTTACATCTTGAATCATAGGTCAGTATCATCAAAAGTACAGGTAGCACAACCAACGTATAAAAATCGTCTCACAGACCAGCCATTTTCTCGAGTGGTGTCATCCGCAGAATCCTTCCAAACCTTGAAATGAAATCAATCATATACCCAACTAGCAGTTGAAACGTGAACGAGAAAAGCTCAAGTCACGTCCGAGCATCTGCAAAAGTAACAAGAAGCACCCACAAATCATAGAGAATCGTGAGTCGGTAACCGTCAACCGGCGCAATGTCCGTCAAAAACATTCCAAGGAGCGTCTCTTCTCTTCACTCCTATCGGACAATAATAGTGACCCGGCTCGCCCTCGTGACGTAACCCTATTCAATGCTAATTCGATCCGAGGTCCCGTCTCAAAAGTCACGGGTTCATCTATACGATGATGAGATGATGGTTTCGTGCGATGCCGCAGAATTTAGTCATGCCTTGCTTTTCGGACCTGATACTTAGGTGATTCCAAGTGGAAAAATGAAGACGCGAAAGTAACTGTTCTTCGCCAAGCGGTCGGATATACGTATATTGATGAAAATTTCAAATTTCAAATCAATTATCTATGCTAAACTACTGAGAATTTACCTAATTTCCTCGACTCCAATTCAGCTAGAAATCCAAATCACTTTATGGAATATGTTACTGGGGTAAAGGCTCTTGCCCTCAGCATACTGATTTTTTCACCAACAGTCTGTTCGATCTTCAAAAAATGCCAAGAAGAGTGGAGAAGAAGAAAGAAGAGAATGTTTCAGTTCATGCAACCCGACCTACTTTCAGTATCAGTCCGCTCAACAACACGAATAAGGAATGAAATAGTTTATAATGGTGGTTGGAAGGTATTCAACCACCATTCATATTTCAAATATTGAAAATGATAACATAGTGAAACTAGTGTCGAGGCGTATATTATTATACTCACCTAATGATATTTGCAACTTGTGTTGAAATAATAGCCTATGCAGGGTAATCAGTAAAGTTGGTTTCAATAGGTTAATACTCAGTTGATGACTTATTTGCAAAATCAATAACCTTTTGGAAATTGTAAACAAAACGATAAGATTTTCACGATAAATATATTTATATATATTTTTCACAACATGTTTCGCTAACACTGTAGCTTCATCAGGTATAAGTACACTAAACTAACTACTACGATAACAACCATATTTATACCTAATTACACAGTTATAACAATATTTGTACCTGTAGGGATTAAAGAATGTTTATGCTCTTTTTATTGCGGTAAATAACAAAAAATAGAATTACTATCTAATTAAGCTATATTTAGGAAAACTAATTCAACAAAGGAGAATTATTCAAATCTAATTGGTCATTGAGCAAAAGATTCGAATTCTTGAGTCTATTAGTTTCGAGTGTTTCTAAATAGTTAAGTTTCACTCCTTTGTTTTCAACATGTAATATTTTGAATTCTTCATCAAAATCGTGATTTTCTTCTAAAAGGTGGTTGGAATATGTTGAATTTGTTTTCCTATTTACATAACTCATGTGGTGCTCATGGATGCGATTTTTGAAAGTTCTCCCAGTCTGACCAATGTATACCTTCGGGCAAGTTCCACAATTCTGTCTATGTACTCCTGATTTTTCATATTTAGGAATTATGTCTTTATTATTTTTGATAAACTTTCCCAAAGTATTATTTGTTCTATAAGCAATGTTAGTGTCTTGTTTATGCAAAAATGAAGCTACTTTTTCGGTTGCTTGTCCAAAATAGGTCAATGTTTTATAATTTCGGTCGGTGTTTTTGTTAAAAGGAAAAACTTGATTAATAGCTCTTGAATGGAGTTTTTTTTTGAGAATATTTTCTATGATGTTAACTTTATATCCATTATTAACTGCAAATTGTTTTATGGTTCTTTATTGAAATTTTCTTCTGAGAGTGGAACATTAACCAATCTATGAATCATACTATATGAAAAGCTGCAACTTTATGTTGATAAGGATGATTTGAGTTAGAATGGATAGTGATATCGGTGTGGGAAGGTTTATGAAAAATTGTTATAATGATTTCTATCACGTCACAAAGTAGTCAAAAAACAATATATCATCAACGAAACCTATAAATGGGAATTGATGAAATTTGTACAACAATAACTCAATTCTGAATTAAATAAAGAAACAATCTGTGAACAGATTGTCCTGTCTTCAATAAGTTCCAGCACTTTTTCATTCATATCATGTGTGGTCCACCCCAGTTAACTTTTGTATACATCTAAACATCGATTTTATTGTAAACATTGTTCATTCTAAGAAGTCAACAGCATGTCCCCTTCACAGAGTTTTCGGTTATACCCAACATTTTATGGTATCAACCTAACATAAACTGTTGAACGTTTGTATATCGGGAGGACATTTTTGTGAATGATAAAGTAAGCATATTTCGTTCCGATCTCGAATTTTCCGATGATAGAAATAGATGAATGCATTCGATTATGATGAAACAGTTCTTATACTATTATGCCAAAGTTTCAATATATTATTTTTCTGATTTTTTTCCTTTCAATATATTATTTTTCTGATTATTGAGAAAGTACAACTTTCGTATATCTGGTGTCTCAAAGTTGGACCATATCCCGTTGTCAATTTTCCTAAAAAACATGATATTATGAATAGCGATTTGGCTTCATCAACTGATAATTCAATTTTTTGTGTCTGAATCGTCATATTATGGAAGTGTTCAACATGTGGCATAAACAAGACGATACCAAACCAGAATGCCAGATAAACCATTCAATTATTGCATGTCATTTCCTTGCCGCAGGTGATAAGAGCTGTCCGCCAAAATCATGAATGGATACAAAATTTCGAATTTCGAATTGAGAAGTGAATAAAACAGTGAAAATTTTGCAAACTCAAATGTGATTTACACACTTTGCACTGCCTTTGATAAAATAATATAGTTCATAGTATCATTGATTACGTGAGTATTGTTCAGGTGCTTTTGAAAAATCAGATGCTAAAAGTATATTTTGATACTGCACAATGAAGAAAATAACTTTTAATTATTCTGTTTTGATACAATAAGAAACAAAATGTGAGGAGATCTGTGGGAAGAATAACATACTAGTATGACTCGATTGTGGGTGTCAATTCACTCTATATTCAATGTGAAACAAAGACAATTGACAATGGATTTGAATTTTTATGTAGATGCATCTTTGTTCGGCTGAAACTCACGTCTATTTAAAAATAGTACGAAAGCTGTACGTTCACGAAATGCCATTCAAGAAAGCTGGAATGCTCAATTTTTTCTTTTCATTGTATTAAAGATCTAAATTTCAGTTTTCTTGATCTCCAACTTCCTCTTCTCGTTCAATGATACAGACATTTTTTCTAATATAATGCAACAAGATGGATCATAAAATTCTAGTCATGAATGATTTTCAAGTATTGGTTATCGAATATTATATGCGTTTTCTTATGCAGTCAAATGATAAAAAAATATATTACAATCCTGGAATTGTTCTCTTGAGTATATATATTATGTACCTATCTATATGTGGCTGACCAATGGAAGCAGTCAACAAAATATCTCACCAAACCTCATTTTGAAGTATTGGCAAGAGCTGAAATGAAATGTTTGACAGGTCAATTTTGCCTCCAACACTTCATTACCAAAAGATGTATTTTTATGAATACTGTTTTTTCTTCTGTTTAACCATGGTATATTCTTTCTGTTTAAAGTATTTCGTGGTGCATAGTAAAAGTAGGTACCTACTTTCTGAAAGATACAGGAAATATCTCCATGCATTCGTTCAAGTATTCGAAATGAGTAGTAGGTTTTCGTGAAATCCTACCAGTTATAGAGATGATGACAACTGCCTGATATTTGTATGTAGGTGAGGATGATGTATATACGGATTTCTGTGGCGTTCAAGAGGATTTTTCATTACATAGATGTTCTTCTGGTCCTATTCTCCTGTGAAAGTTTAGATTGTGACATAGTTTCAGAGATTTCCTTATAATTCATATGCTCCCAAACATGTCCTTGCGTTATGAAATGAAGAGGTTTCGTGCTCTTTCTTATATATATGATCTGCAGTCTGTTCTCTCTACCACCATCACGAGTTTCTTGAAATCTTGAGTCTATATACTTTAATTCCAGCCCCTTCTGACATTGTAGGGACCTGCGAATTTTTGTCATCATTGGGAGACATTATAGCTCCACAGGTTTTAAATGGTCTTTCCTTGCTCCCAATGATTATCACAACTCAGATTTGTGGTGGACACATGAAGATCTCTTGTTTGAATCAATTTTCTTTCGACCACATAAACATTTATAGAAACCCTGTATTTGTATAATCGAAAGTTTATAGTGTCGTTGTTACGCCAAAACAGAATCATAGTCGCCTGGGGGCGAAACGGGACTGATACTGCATGTTTGCAAAGGTAGAAATCAGGTCGTGGGTCACATGGTCGGGGCATCTTCAATGCTATTCTTACTATACTTGCAGTTTGGTAATACCAACAATGAGAATATTGGCGATAACGATGCTATACAGAATGTAGAAGACACATCTTCTGTTATAATGATGTGTTTCGTAACAGACGGCGACATAGACAGGGTGTCCTTCCAAGCAAATGCATCGATTAATATGATGTGGAAAACTACGATTGAGCCGATATGTGTGCTTTTAAAATCTGAATTCTGAACGGCCCTGTATTTGTTTCAATTGAATGTCATAGTAGATACTGAATCAGAAATTGAGAGAGAGACACAAAAAAATTTGTGAATATTGATTTCTCACACCTTATGCACGAAAGATATTGTAGGTCGAATTACTTATGAGGCTGCATAGACTTTGTTGGGAATTGATTCTAAGTCATTAATTACCGAACACTCTATATTTATTTTTGTTTTACTTGATTGCTATATGTGATAAAAACAATACAATTGTTGATTGACAATTACGTGAAAAACTGACGTGTAAAAATATAATTCCTTTTCCGAAATATTTCAATAATTTACAAATAAATCAGTTAATATTGGTGCAAGAATATCAAGAGACACAATTCTACAGGGATAAAATTCGATGAACACGTTTAAATAAAGGAGGAAGCGGTACCAGTGAAAAAATCAAGAGGAATTTCAAATTACCGAAGATTAAACTGGGAAAATTCGATGGAAGTATCAAGAATTGAATTGAGTTTTGGGAACAGTTTATGAAAATACACGAAGATGAAGACATATACATTGAGGATAGAGTCCAGTATCTAATAGTAGCAGTAAATATTGGTGCAATCTAATTGAAGACTGCAATATTTACAGCCTTCACGACCCTACTATCTACAATCTATATATTCCAGTAGTTGAAACATGAAAAGAAGAAAGAACATAAACTAAATTAACTGCGTTAAGTTTCAGAAACGTATTGTTCAACGTAGCTACTGAACACACAATATAAGTAGGTACCTTAATTATTTTAAATAGAAGTGAGTATTCAATTTGACGAAAATAATATTTCATCAGACAATCATGGTGATGATAATAAGCAATTCAAAAAGTCTTTCATAAAGTTAGAATATTTCGAAATAATTTTTTCAGCTCTATCTGCCATCATTATACAGCGGACTCTGTATATCCCTTTTGATATCCTGGGAGATTAGAAATCATATCTCTTTCGTCTCCAAGTCACGACACCTTTTCACGAGGCATTTCGAAAATAAAAATTGCAGTTCACCATACTATACGGCTCATGTACAGTACTATTAATTACCTGTCGATGAATCGACGATTCGACGCGTGACCCCTTCCTAGTCGTTTCGTAATAACTGACGAAACCTTTGACATCTTCCACAACTAACACCTCGATATATCTTTGACATAGTAATGGTACGACACGTATAGCCTTTGCCATCGATGCTTCTCATCGAAGGTCGATACATCATCGCTCTTTTGTTATCCACTGCTAGTTACTACGAGAATGCACGTTAATTGCGCCAAAGTTTACCTATATACATGGTTACTATTAACGTTGGTAACATCATCAGAGCAGAGCAAAAATATTCTTGGAGTCAACTCATCCTCCAACACTGAAGGCATCGAGGCAGCAGACTGCCTTACCAAAGAATGGGCAAATACACAATTTCTCGACGCAGAACCCTTCTGTGGACTTTCCAAAGCTCACTTGAGAGACATATATATGACCTTTCCTGGCCACGTTTCTCACTCTCCTTTCAGATTCAAGTGAGGTAAAACCAAATGGCGACAGTGGTATGGTTTTACCTCACTCGAATCATTGGTAATCATCTATGGGGATTTCAAGGTTCACAACTACGCTTGGCTGAAGTTTTCCAACAGGAAGGACAATTTAGATGACTTTGAAACAGCCCGTGCGATTTTACTCAACTTTGGTACGTCGGCATAGGTTTTATGGGGCAACAAAACACATATCATAATCATGATGGATATCATTCCAAGGGCGTAGATTTTTTAGTAAATAAACATCTAAAACTTGTACGCCAATGAAAAGTAAAGGCTCTGAGTATGAGATTCGGATTTCTGAACTTAATACAAAAAGAACTCTCGAAAAATGTCGATTACTCTATATGATAAATAAGAATAAATATCAGTTTATTTTCTATCTGCTAGTTCAATATTGTTGCGATGTTACAATTTCATCATTAATAGATATACTCTGTATGAATGCAGTTTGTTATCCTTATTATTCGTGCACTGGGAAAACTTTACATAACAGGAAGAAAGTTTCCAGACTCACAGTCGAACTTCGCCAATTAAAATTGAAGTGCCACTTTGTTTGACAAGAGAATTTTCCGTTTGGATCATTTTAGACAAACTAACAAAAGTAACACAACACTGACTTGCGACGGATCGTATACATTATTATTAAAAATAACCCAAAAAGCGTTAACTATGGGTGTACTTCTAGAACAGGAATTTAGTATGATTATTTAAATAATTCTGGGTTACTGTTGACGTGTATGAAAATGCATTTTTGTAGCTTCACGTTAGATTAGTGTCATAAAGTCGAGCATAAAGTACATACTGGACGAATTGATAGTTCCTCGAACCGTCTTTCACTTCTGAGAGATTTGAACTTCGACGGAGGTACTACATAACAGTATCATGCTGTACACGAAGATAAAAATGCAATATCAACATGCAGCAGGTATAGATACCTATTTCTCAAATATGCATTATTTACGTGGAAGAGCAGTTATGTCATTGCTTTTCTTCATATATCGCCAAATAAAAAAATAACTTCGTAAAAAAACATTGATGACATGACAATGAAATGTCATAAAAAATAATAAAGTACATATTTTCCAAATCTGATTGTCCATAGTTGCACTTTTATCACAATTTGTTAGCAATGTCTATTGATTCTAAGTTGTTGAACTGAATATTTTCTTCGACAAGGTGAGTATTTTGAAAACTGCAATAGCCCATATATAAATTCTGAAATCCTAAGTTTAACACCACATTTTATTGTGTAATGTGTCAATGATAGATACCTAACCTCTAAATTCACTAAACTCTGTGACTGGAACTATTTCTACTATATGGCTGATGATGTTGCGACATAGCTTGCACGACAGATGTTTGTACTTTAACATTTGAGATTAACGCACTATTGGCACAAATCAAGTTGGAAAGTGCTAAAAGACTATACTCATGCGAAATATATGTTACTTTCCACACTTGTCATGAGTATAGTATCATTTTCATAATAGTTATTCATAGAAAAATTAAAAAAAAAACCTCTAACCTATTCAGGCCTTCCTTGACTGACTCCTACGGATTACGTAAATCCAATTCCTGTGAATCAAGCGTTTTACGCTCGTCCCGACGCCTCCAGCGACGCTACAAGTGGCGCCACGGGACGGCAAACACTCGCAACACCCACCCCACTTGCATAATGTGTACTTAAAAAGTCAGAAAAGTTAATTAATTATTTTAAACAGTTTGGAATGCGCTCAAGCACGATTTTCCTTTTGAATGATAATGTGAAAAGTTGGGCGGAAAAGTTCCGCGACTTTATTTATTAGATTTTCTCCGCCAGCTTCAATGAGTAGAACAGCTGTTTTGGGGTTTATGTTGTGCTTCTCTTCACGTCATCATTATTTATGTCGTTAGGTTGTCTTCTCTGATGGCATTCTTTTTGAAAAAATTTTGTTCGATTTTGTCTAACCTGTCAGAAAATCTAGGATACCTCAAAAAGTTTGTTAAATTATATTTCATACATAAACTAACAAGTAAATATATCAACTATCTCACTGAATTTATATTCTAGAATTTAATTCACTGTTTCGTCACTTTAAATGAAAGAGAAATAAGCTACACTTACAAAGACTTTCTTGTTGATACAATTCCAAAAAATTGTTGATGTTATTTTCTATCGAATTTTTGCCTATATGCTTGATGGCCTATTTTCTCAAAGATTTGCATTGATCTCTCAGATGAGAAAATTGGTCAAATTCATGAATATTTCCATTTTCATATTCTTTCTTCTTTCGAAAAATTTAACTCTTGGCGCGTTTTATTTCACCTCTACCGAACTAATTGTTCAAAATGTGATTATTCCATCCCATATTATATATCGAAAAGTTGCATACACTCAAACAGGTTGTCTTAAAAAAAGCTGATGCAAGCTTCAACTTTCTCCGATTTCAAAAAAATAATGATTCGAAAATCACTATAAACTGGTATAACTGTGAACAATGGTCAGTTGAGACATCGAAAACGGTTTATTGGATATTTTTTATGTTTCAATTGACTTTCCAAGAACTATAAACATTTCATCAATTCAGTGTATTATGATCACATCTTAACATTCTACCTGAATCTTTGGTGGAGGTTATTTTCTATTCTATGTATAGTATTATAGAAAAATACTGTACATTCAAAACACCAAATAATTTTCCTGTTGTATACACTTGTCGATTAAAATCATGTTCGTGCAATGCTTGAACTTTTTTTGAAACATGCCTAGAATTTATGCTTTGTCAAAACTTTAATATCCTAATCCTTTCGAATATTTGGTAGAACATTAACAACATGGTAACAGAGATTTGATGCGAAAAAATAATTGAAAAGCACCAAGTTCCTCTCTTATACTTGTGTCCAAGTATAAAGGCATGTTTCAACACCCAGTATTCCAACGCTCGTATCATTCCATAAACATAGTTTTTCTACGGAACTGTTATAAATACACTCGTATGGTCACATTTCGGTCTTATCATTGTTTTCCTAGGTTATCAAAGTTTGTCTGATATCCTTATCTTCCTACCTACATGCTGGTGGACTAACGCAGGTACAGTCGCGCAAACGTTTTTGTTTGATCGTTATAAATATGTTGTATGATATCATATTATATACGGGAAAGTTCACGATGCATTGGGAAAGTCATAAATGAATGACAATGATTTGTAGACCATTAATAGTGTGAGGCGAGGTATCTACGGGGTAATAGTATTGCGTCTAAAAGAGGGAAAGGCACATTTTTCTGAATCGTGTAGACCTCATTTCGCAATTCTTGAATTCATACTGATCATGTACAGTGTGTCTATTATTGTAGACTCATCTATCACTGCGTATGTGATACAAAAGTGGAGCTGAAGAATTGAGAAGGCTTTCCAATTATTTATATCTTCATTTTATATTATATCCTCAAACAATATCGAACAAGTTATGAAGCGTTCGGTCATTTATTCAGAACATGAGAAATTTCCATGGATGATGAGTAGTTCGTCATTCAACTCGAAAATTGATATGCAGCCTCTCAAGCACCTCGACTCGACCTTTTGTGCATAACCCTTTCTATTCGAGGCCCGGGATTCCGAGACTTTCTACAAACTCAATCAGTTTCTTGGGAGCTAGCTTCCTGACATCAGAGGACTTTTTGGAGGCCCTTTCCAGGAATTTGAGCCTCTTATAATAGAGCGCAAGGCATTCGCAAAGCAAATGTTCTGCATTCAGCGAAGTTTTTCTCATGTTCTGGTTCTCACGAAAAGGTATAATATCCTGTAATGTAGGAGTTGGTGTTCTTCTTGAATTTCTGGAGATCGTATGCCTCGGGGAACACCTCCTTAGGCAATGAGTTCCAAAGTCTCGATGTTCGTTGGATGAACGAGTCTTTGGAAAGTGACTTTCTGCAGGTCTCTAAAGTGACCACGAAGGGGTGTGATGACTGAATTTGGCGAGTTAATCTCGAAGAGACTGCTAATGTAGGAACGATTGTTGATATTTCAGAAGAGCATCGCCCATGAAAATATCTATAAAACAGAGACAACTCTTCAACGGTGTTCCAGATAAGTGAGCGAGTTTGTAAGCGAGGCATCACCGACGAGACGAATTGCCCTTTTTTGGACAGAATCCAATAGTTTCAGGATATGTTTAGGTGCCGCCCCCCAAATATGGGGACAGTATTCCAGGACAGTTCGGAACTGTGCCTTATAGATTATAAGCAGCTGACTGGGAGTGAAATAGCTCTTGGCTCGAAACAGGTGACTGGTGAATTCACTTCCTTACCTGTGACTGGTCACAAATCTCTTTATTTCGCCTACTTCAATAAAACGTGTCTAACGTGACAATGTGTGGGTAAATCTCGCTAAGTGAAGCCGTAATTTTAACCAAATTTACGGGTTACTGCAGGTGTCAATATAAAAGTATGAATATTCGATTCTGAATGCATCTAATCGTTTCTAACAGTTTCATGTGGCCATTTTTCAATTAGATCATCGCGAATATGTGTCGAAAATGATGTAATGTAAATTTTCAAATATCTTTCGATATGTAGCGCTTCTATTGTTCCATGAGAGAACCCCACGTAACGAGCAGAAATTGTTTCAAATCAAGGATTTGTTTGCAGAAACAATTGAAAAGTAGCGCCAGGTCTTATTTTCATCATTGTCAACAGTTAATTCTGGAACTGAAATGGACGACTTTCGAGTCGGTCGCATTGAAGGAATATTCCGATTTGGATTTCCCCAAAAGTCGGAAAATCGACATCGGCAACACCGCCGACGCACCGCGACGCACGCCGGAGCGACCGGAACATCGCGTCCGGGCGACCAACGGGCACAGCCCCCCCCACCCCGGAGCCGAACGCGCGGCGCATCACCCCCCACTCCGGTGCGGCCGCTGGCTAGCGAGCGGCCACGATCACACCCGAGCGCGACCGACACCGCCCGATCGCCGAGCGGCCGAATTGCTGCTGGCCAGCGTAGCCTCACACGCGTCTGGACCTGCGGCCGCTCAGCATCTCGGTCCAGGGTAAGACTCCTCGGCCATCCTCATCTCGTACGAGAGTGCATTCTGGCCCTTTGGCCCCCCTCTTCAAAGCTGTCCAACGACAATTTTTTTTTTCGTTTCGCGCTCTTTTTCTTGATGGGGATTCCCCTCTCGATGTCGAATTCAGTGAGTGTGGTGATGACTTTCCGGTGATGATTTAGTGGACGCTTCGGCATGTTGGACTAGCAGTTTGGTCCGAGTTTTCAAAGACAAGGTGCCTCAAAATTGCCAAAATGAGAATCAAAATGCCTGCTGTTCGGATCGCACAAGGTGAGCTTTATTTTCTTGTTGGACAGCGACCAACGCGGTGCGGAAATCCCAATTGGAACATTCAAATGTGCCGCGTCTGGGCAGGTACCACGTGACCCAAACTTTTAATCAACTTGCCGCCAGACAGGGTAATGCCTCCTGGAGCTGTCATAATAAAAAGTGATAATGATTTTTCA
The DNA here is from genome assembly GCA_029955515.1 of Chrysomela aeneicollis. Classification (NCBI taxonomy): domain Eukaryota; kingdom Metazoa; phylum Arthropoda; class Insecta; order Coleoptera; family Chrysomelidae; genus Chrysomela; species Chrysomela aeneicollis. Next base: position 33,249,362 of record JARUHQ010000001.1, read on the forward strand.
GCAGATAGACTTGCGCGCTATTTTTCCACTTGCAGAATCTTTTTAGTTCGCTTCAGATTTCGGTTGGGTTCAGATCGGTATGTCAGATACGTTTGTTATCGGAGCGCGGTTAATATTTTTTGTGACAATTACTTGAGAGATAAAAAGATTGTTTCTCTAAATACTTTGAAGATTAGCTGATAAGATGATTTCTGAATTTCTCCAGAATTGTGTGACGGTAAGCAAGATCAGTTTCATGACTTTTTTCTATTGGCAAATCATAATATTCTTTATTTTCCTTATTTGTATATATCAATGATACTTATTTGAACATGTGTCAACTGACTTTTCACGTTGGGCTGAAGTATATATACATATATACCAAAATGATCGAAATAAAATGAAGCATCAAAACTCTTCCAAAGAGACCTAGAAATGAAGTTTGTCGTAGTTATTCAGATTTCTCCTCAACGTTTCATCTACGAAAAAAAAGTCATCAAATTGATTAATTCCAATATATGTCCACGCATGTATAATTCGTAATAATTACTCACGATGTGTTTCTGTCTAATTTCAACCGTCATCAGGGATTTATAATTTCAAAATAAGTCTTTAAATCAACATCCTGTTGAAGAACAATGTATCGCAAACAATATCTAATGTGTTAGTTTGGAATGATGAGTAGAAGAGGTATTATGTGCATCCAATATCAAATGTTATGTATCTAGTAAAAAATCTTGATGCATATATATGTCGAGATAAACCTGTCATTGAAGAAGCAGGTGTTGAAAACAAAATTTAACACTATTGCGAATGACCAAACAGCAAGAAATAGCATCTAATCTTAAATATTCATTTTACACTTCCATTTCTCCATAAATTCACTAAGATAGATAGGTACGAATATGTCATGATATATGTAGATCGCCTATTAATCCCGCTTACCACAATGGAAACTTTCTGTCACTCCCTGTTCAGCATTGGTAATATTTTTGAGATATTGAATATTTGGAATGGTATGCTGATTTGGGAAAAAAATTATGTTTCCGTTGATAATAAATTTGGCCTTTCACAAAATGGCGGAGGGACGAAAGTTTCTTGTTTCCTTGTATTTTCAAAGATTAAAGAATTTGTCAGTACAATTCACCAGTTCTGGAGTTTTCATTTAAATTTTGTTATAAGATAGGTATCGTGTTAATACTCTAGGTATCCTTTGTTTCGAAAAGTTTTTATAGTGAGGTAAAACTAGTTGAAGTTTATGCTACCAGTACAGTTCGAACAAAAAAAAACACAAGGGAAGATTCGAAGCGAGTCTAAAGGTTGAGGGTAGCGAGTTTTTTCAAAAAGTCGAGGAAATAGGAATAATGTTAATTAGATTCCAAAATCACTGCGGTGTGATGATCTGGTATCGTTTGAGTTTCCGTTATTCGTTGTAAAATAGAGAACGCTCTTTTCTCTGGAAGCCAGTTGATTTTCTGTTTCTCCCTTTTGGTATAGCTGTCATCTAAGTTATTTGGGCATCAATCGACTCATATAAACAGAATTGTCCCCAATATCTAGTGCTAGATCTAGTGGCATTGTTAATAATCCTTCAAGAACTGGCAGTACTCCCCTTCAACAACTACGCCTTCAAATACCCATTCCATCAATTAACCCGAACCATTATTCGCGTGCCCATTTTCTTGTCTCCTCCAAACATAATAAAAAACAACAATCCCTCTTTGAATAGGGCACGAGACCTAAACGAGCGAATCTTCTTTTAATAACCCCCAGTATACAAGACAACAAATCGACTTGCCTAGTTATATAAAACTACCTGTACAATGCCGGGGCAAGAACTTCTTCTTTGCTAGGGCGATTTGAAGGGAAGCGAAATGGAGTCAAGTCGAACAACCCTTTTTCTGGTCGTTCACACGAGGCCATTGAATTGGTCACTCGCGGTCAAACGGGAAAATTGGCCGGAAAATGTAGAACGGAAGGGCCAGTCAAAGGGTTGACGCGGTGACCACCAACGGCCACTTGATTAGCAGTATTGTTGCGAAGTGATCTTGATGTCACTTTTGGAATTGACCATCTTGGAAATCTTGGTGAGATTTGAAGGAAGCAGAGGTGTTTGAACCATGTGAAAGTTTTGTGATTTATTTAGGGCCGGGCGTACAGTAGCACTTTAACGCCCAGTTTTGTGGGCGTAAAATGGCCTAAATTACTACTTTATCGCACGGGCGCTGGAAAAGTGATAGTGTTCATTACGATGATTTCAATTGATGCAGAATTATAATCATACTGAAACTTCATTACCAATGAGAAGACCACATTAATTAACATTACCACTTTAAATGATGATGATGATGATGAAATCAGGGTTGATGCAATTAGTATATCAATTGTTTTTAGAAATATTTGGATTTGATTTCTTCCATACTGTTGCAAGTAGTTACCTACTGATTTCAACAGATTATTATTTACCAGTTAGTGTAGTAGGTGATTTATTTCTATGAATAAATGTTCAATAAAGGTTTATTTCTGACGAGATTTCTGATCAATGCAGATGAAGACTCGGATGAAGATATGACAATGCTACGTCTTCTTTCTTCTTTCAATATCGAGTAAATGAAATATAGTTGTATCTATAATTTCTACCTCGGTTCCCTCTTATTTTTTTTTGTCGAACGATTTGGAGAGTATTTCATCATTCGACAATATTTAATGAAACACCTATTTATTATGATTTCGTCCATATACCACTCAATATCCAACAGGTTATTTATATTCACAACTAAATTTATTAGATGTTAACGTCATATTAGTATAGTATCTAATATAGGGTGAAAGAAAAAAGTTGTTTCGTGAAAAAACTATAGTTATCGACATATTTACCCCGAATTTACAAATAGGTAAAACGATTAGAAATTATTTTTGAGCTCAATTCATCAAAATTCATTAGTTAATCTCACCGAAATCTAAATTAGACCCTTCATTTTGAGCTCTTGTTCCATGAAGTAATTGAGGTTAATTTGAGAATAAATTATAATGTGATTGGTACATCATTATGTGTGAATCCCAAGAATCACATCATATTAATCTGTTAGTTTTTTTTCCATTTCCAGTATCGAATAGATTGAATATTCATATTTCATAAATTATATTGATAGCTGATAAAAATACCTATAGGTAAATGCAAAGTAATGATCGGTTTTTGATCTTACGTCAAAATCCCAAAATTCAATTCGATTCACGGTACTTTTTTATTTTACAACTATATTTGCTAACTCATTGCAGCAATTACCACTTTTGAGTGCTTCTTCATCAGGTGGTCAACCCAAAGGGCACTTTATTATGACCGTGTCCATTAAAAAGGGGTGGTCATTGAACCATATATTTTGTGAATTCATTGTTGAACGGCTATTTCGTAGACCAGTTGTTTTGTAATCGGTTTATGTTTGTTCCTTCACCAAATGTCAATTTTTATCGAATGTAAGATGAAATAGCCTTTCAAACTTCTATCATGAAATATAATATACCTTCATGGAAATGTTTATCTAGGCGCGAAGTTAATCGTGAATTGTCTTACATTTTTATGACTGACATCTTTTATCTAATCTAGATGGAAGGTAAACTAACATTTTATTATCTTACCATGACTATACTCAAATGTTTACATTAGTGTGCAATATGGATACAAACAAACAGTCCAAACAGGTGAATTTGGTAACAGAGATTGCAATACTTTGTCATTTTGAACAATGGGATGGATTTGGCAGAATTAATTTTCTAGGAGGTGACTCGAAGAAGACCATTAGCCACAAGGTGTTTCAGTTTCTCGTAGAATAACTTCAACTTTGATGGTCGATAAAATGTTCAAATTATCACTTAAAAATCATGTAAACATTATCGCCAAATACCTATAGTTTTTGACAAATTAAGTCATTTTCGTTATTTTTAAAAATAAATGATTCAAAAGTGTTCTCTTCTGTTGAGAACTCGAAAACATCTAACTTAAGCGTATTTTGCCAATACTATTTTTTTGTCAAAAACCTTCAGGAAATCATATTTTTCATCAGAATAATGCTTTATAACTTCACTGAAAAAAGTGTAGGTGTCGACAGTAGGCTTTCTTATATCAAAGAGCCCCTATATAATAAATTTCAATGCGATATAAATAAAAAACATAATTCACATGTTATTAATTAATGTTATATATGGTTGAGGGTACCTACGTGATTAGTTTTATAGCTGATAAGTAATTGTGACACTATATTCACCTTACTATCTGATCATACCTCGTATGTTTTCCAGAAATATGATATATCGTACACGTGTGTCGTAAAACCGTCCTACACAAACGGCCGGTCTTCGCATATCAATTTACTACCTAGTAATTCCTTCCGGTACTATTCAAAAACAGGGTGGCATTATTTCATTTTCATTGGCGATACACTCAACAAAAATCATTTATTCTATTTTGAAATTTTTCAAAGGAAAAAGTAGGTATTCCAAATACCGATTATTTAATTTATACTTTTCCACTAAGTATATACATAAAATCTGTTCCTTCGTTTCTTTATTATGAGACACCGTGTACACAAATGGTTTTCACTCCTAAACATTCGAGTTATTATTGTAATGTTTTGTAAATAAAATATGGAATAACCTCAGGAATAACATGAAACTAGAGTCCTATAGTCCATTTCAGTCAAGAATACAGTAGTGGGACTGGTGGACGTTGCCTGGTTTACACTAGCAAACCCGCCAAATTCAAATATTTCAGAACTATGAAAATTATGAATCAATAATTGAATATTTATGTTGCAAGGGTATATTCTGCAGGATATAAGATGCCTTAAATCATTGATTTCTAAGTGAATTAACAAATCTGCAAAAATAATTTTATTATGGAATTTCAAGAAGCACATAAGTGATCAATAATTCGTTGACGTATTCCAAGGATATTCAATCTGATGTAATGTTGAGTATGGCATTTTAAATAGAAACTCATGTCATTATTCATTTTACTTGACTGATTATGCTTCAAAGGACAAAATGTGAAAATGGTAGAGGTGGAAATGTTTTCATCAAAATAGTAAATCAATAGTAATTTCAATATTACACAAAAAAAATGTTGAAACCACTATACAAAATTATAGAGCAATAAATAATATATCCACCATTATATTAAATAAAATTGATTATCCCATACAAGACGTGGAGCCAATGAAAACATCATTAACAGTTTTTTTTTTCACTCGCAGTAGTCTGGTTTTTGAATAAACCAAATTCAATACTTGAGTGAAATGAAGCAAAAGCCGAGACAAAAGCATACCGTAGTAGGTATACATTTATAATGTAAGTGAGGGTTTTTTCTCTTGAAGGAGAGCATCAGAATGTATTTCCCATCATTAATTCCTTCGAAACACGGATGAAATTTGTATTTGTCTCTTCGAATGCATGTTTCTTGTAAGAGATGTGTCTATGATGATACTGGAATTATATAGTCGAACGTTTAACATACCTTCTAGGTTTCACAGTGACCGTCATGCGTAGGCGAAATGTTTATTTCAATGTTGATCTTGGTCATGTAAGAACGCGACTGATAATATGAAAATTATACAAAGTGGAAATGTTAATTACGACATGGATCCGCAGTTAATAACTCATCACACTCGATTTTTTTAAGATTCGAAATTCAGATGCGAAATGTAGCTAGGTATATATAAACACTGAAACATATTCATTTCGTAAACGTATTTCAACAATACCTATAACCAATCGTGAATTCTGTAAATTATAATAAGAAAGAAAGTTTGTTCAGTTTATTTTTTAGACGATCTGAAGTGAATTGAAATCTATTATATGGAATTTGCAAGTGTGCTCTGATATAAAGACTCAAAAACTGAAAACTTTTCTCCATACACCTTGTATATGAGCAAACAAAATATTTTAGTCGTCGCTTTAACTAAATACCTAATACTAATACAATTTCAATCGAAAAGAAAAACAGATTGAAATTTCCTCCGAGTTATATACCTACCTTTAGTATAAATGGAGTAATTTGAATATAATGATTCATTCAATTAACAGGCTTATTCACAAAATGATGGTTCACCTTTTACGATAAACCGAACGCGCTCTCGAGTTGAGCTTTTTCTTGCCGATTTGAAGGTAGTGGCTATATCATTATAGCCATAAATGAGCCCCACATAACACCTGGTTTACTGTTTTATTGATACAACATCGTTTCTGCCTGTTTGTTTAAAACCGCCTTTTAAATAAATACTAATTGGACACGGCTAATGTATTTGACATCCTTGTTTGAATAACGTTGGTATAAGAAATGTAAAATAGAACTGAAGTAGATAGATATACTGAAAATGCCTCCGTGTAGGTAAGAAAAAAATGTGTACCATCCATGTAATCATGTCAAATCTCGAAATATTAAGATTAAACAGCAGACATGGGTTGCTGTCCAAAATTGTTCATCACCTTGTCAATAAATTCAGCATCTTCCTCTACTCTTTTAAACGAAATATATATTCAAATAAGCGCTCGATTTGAATTATTTCACATTACATTTATAGACATAATACATAAATGATTGTGTAATTCTATATTTCTATAAGTTAATAGCAGGGGCGGCGAGTGCATGGGGGCATCGGGGACAATAATGCAATGGGTATGACTGCAGTAGCGCGTATCGCAGAAATAACTTATAACCTTTTGTCCATATCAATATCAAGTATTTTGGCCTGCGGCGCATATTTTTTTTGCTTTCTCTAAACCCTCTATTATAGCACCCATTAGACAAAACTCGCTGCCACTGGCTAATAATATAATGTGTAGATGCAAATGCACCCCCCTACAAGTAATCCTGGCGGCGCCCATGACAGCAGATACCTAGATAATTAATTTCATGCATGCAAATAAACTAGGTTGAAATTGATGAAAAATAGTGTGGTGATGTACTGAAAAACATACATCAAATGAATATAGAGCTGAAATGGATAAACTAATAAAATATAGTATATATATTCGTTGTAGCAAAATATGAAGTAGAGTTTCGGACTTCCATTGTCTGAAGGTATGAAGATTTGAATCCAAAGAAAAGAAGATGATTTGTACTGAAAAACAAAATGAATAATGAAAAGTTTTTAGCTAACTATGTACACTATCGAATCAAAAGATTCGAATATCGGTTATCTGAAAAAATTAAAAAATAGTTAGTAATAGTATATACCAGGCTAATTCGTTTCTGTACATGGAGATCTCGTAAACGATAAGAGATAGAGTGTCGGTTAAATCGTGGCAAAGTTGCGTATTTTAGAGACCTATTCAATGATGTGAAAAAATCGAATTTAGCTCTTTTGGTTCTGGAGATATACATTAAAAACCAAAAAATCCCAAATTATTTATTTGCCTGTATCTTCTTTATTCGCAGACACATTTTAATTTCTTAGTATGAAGTGAACAACGACGATCCAAAAACTACAACAAAAACTACAGGTCCGTATTGAAAATTCAAAGATGTCAGGTGACACCCTGTATAAAAGATCCATGAACATATTCTGATAGCCCACATCAAGTGCCAATGTGGGTAGTTTTTCAATATGTCTGCGAATAAAGAAGATACATACTAAATTCGATTTTTTTCACATCATTGAATAGGTCTCTAAAATACGCAACTTTGCCACAATAATTTAACCGACACTCTATCTCTTATCGTTTACGAGGTCCCCATGTACAGAAACGAATTTGAATAGCCCGGTATATGAAGTTAAAAAATATAGATTTAAATGGGAATATGGAATATAAATAGTCAATAGCCTAAAAAAAGATACACTCACGTGAATCAGAAGAAATAAATTTCAAACCGAGTTTGTCACATTTCGATTGTGTGTATCTACAATAGTCTTCAGGTGAGATATATATAGGTACTGTTATGAACGAAGACACCATAATGAATCAAATCAATTAAATTGATAAAATCTATAATAGTACGAGGGGGTGATCACGTGGGAAGTTTGGTGTACAGGCACAAGGAAGTTCGAAGAAAGTTCGGGGAAGTCTGAGGAAGTTCGAAGGAAGTTTGGGAAGTTCGAAGGAAGTTCAGGGAAGTTCGAGGAAGTCTGATGGAATTCGTAGTCATATCGTTCATTGTCGTATATTTTCGAACTTCTATCCACCACAATTCTCTTTTCTATCGCATACCCACGTAGTATCCTTGAGTATTGAGACTGTGATATTCAGTTTGATTGAAAAATTAATTATTTCAATCTCAAAAAATGTCTCGTTATAACAGGACATCAATTCTGTAAACTTTGACATAAGGAAAACAATATAATTCTAGTAGAAATTTGGTAAAAAAATGTATATCTTTAGCCACAATTGAAGGGTGAATTAGAAAGTAAAAAAATTGTTCGATTTTTGTTTGAAGTACTTGCTATTGTATGGAATTTCAGTCCTCAAGAAAATCTTAACTGTCGTGAATTACCTTCAGTATCAACTGGTCAATTATTTCGAGCTATACAGTGTGTTACAAAAAAAAAGATGCTCATCGAAGTTTTGTTTTCAAATGGAATAGGTACCCTGTATTTGATTGCATTTTCAGATTTTCATTGAAGATCTTATATCATCAATCCATCATACTAGCTGAAATGATTACCAACATAGATATTATAAAGTGTGAGAATTCAAATATTTCAAATTTAGAAAGTTTTTGTATCGGAACTATTCGTTATTGATAAAAACGGATTACGTATAATATGTTTTAAAATCTCGATATTTCAAATCATTCCCGCTTGACTCCAAGTGTGATAGATCGATGGAATCAGCTCTCTAATTATGGTAAGCAAGCAAGTCCATGGTCCCTTTTTTTCTAATTTTTGTTATGGTGAAAATAGAAAAAAATCATTCATATATTCATATTTTCTCATCATTGAATTCTGAATAATACTCGGAGTAATGGATGTAAACTTGTTTGAATCCAGAAAAAACAAGCGTTTTCAATATACATTTAAGAAAAATACATACATAATCAGACAATTGTTCGGAGATGAAGCGAATTTGCAATAGACTATATTTGAGGATGGATATCTTAGATTTCGAGGGAATCTTTCGTTTCGATTTGGCACAATAGTTTCGGAACACCATTCATAAAAATTGTACCCTGTATCGGGTTCGAGGAAGTTCGGGAAGTTCGAGGAAGTTTGGGAAGTTCGAGGAAGTTCGGGGAAGTCCGAGGAAGTTCGAGGAAGTTCGAGGAAGTTCGAGGAAGTTTGGGAAGTTCGAGGAAGTTCGAGGAAGTTCGGGGAAGTTCGGGAAGTTCGGGCGCATAGGAAGTTTAGTGTACACGTTTTTTGGCCGTGATCACCCCCTCGTAATAGTATGATGGTATTTTTTTAATTTCTTTGTATATCTTGTCACTAATTATTCGAATACAAATGTATGAGGAAGATTTTTTATGGATTAGAATGGAAGTTTCCGATTGGCAGAATAGTTTCTGGACACCCTTCATAAATGCTTGTCAAGTCAAGATAATCAAGCTTCGCCTTGCTAACACTATTGACCAGTTAAATTCTCATACGACTTAATCAATGTAAACATTACTTGGCAAACGGCTTCTGATTCATCATCTGGAATGGATAACAAAAAACAACTGATAAAATAGAGGCCAATGACAAATGTTCTATAGCAATAATCCGCCCATTGTATGATTTCTAATTTGTCATGAATAATAATGAGGGCCACCAACTAATGATTAAAGATGGCGTATTTGGTCGATAACAATATTGCACAGTGGGTAATCAACATTTCATTGGCGATGTCTTGCTGTTTGCTGAGTCCAACAATTTTGTGTATACCAATCGTATTCAGAGGGGGAATTGGACGAATGAGAAGCTGTTATTTTAATTGTCCAAATCGAGATTGAAAACGAAATAAGGGGATTTTTAATGAACAATACTTGATCGAGTGTATAAGTACTAAATTCATTTATTGGCAACTCCATGATTTATTGACGTTTCAGGAATATTTTCACCACTTTATTTTGCAGAACAGTAAAACATCACATGCTAACAGACTTTTGTTTGTCGAAATAAACAAAAATCCAAGAAAAATAAAAATATATTTTAGTATTATAGGGATGTGATCTATTCAAAATACACGAAAATATTTCTCATATTCAACATTCCATGCATCGTTTTCTTAATTGATTAATCTTGCAGTCGAATCCAGATTAATAGTTAATTAATGTAACATTTTCTATAGTCTGATTTCACATTCATTTAAAAACTTGTTCAGGAATTGAGACGGAGTTGTCTGCCCAAGAAAGTAAGAAGAATTAGATAATAATCATATTGTTTTCTAGAGGATGTGCATAGAATACTGTTGATGGCTGGTCAACAAATTCACACACTCACAAAAGTAGAGCTCACTCTGAAGGTATTTAAGATTATATCTCGATTTCTGTTCTCACGAACGATCTGATTGTTGCTTGAAGCACTCATATGTTATTGCGGCGTTGAAAAATATTATCTATTTAAGTATAGTTGATGAGAATAATGATGGCGTATGGCGAGAAAGTTTAGAGTAGTGGGTTATTGCTTCTGGATTTGAATGTTTTCGATATTTTTCTGTGAAACTGGAGGTGTCTTTGATCGATTTCTTCAGTCCACACATTCAAATTATACAAAATTCAACTATCGAGATCACAAGTCGAGTCTACTATCTCCTGAAATGTTTTCGATAGGTATATTTAGGAAACGCAGATATATTCAGATATACACTAGTTGTGTATTCGAAACCAATCAGTTATGGTCACTTTTCATGTTGAATATTATGAATAGTAAGACGACCATTCATTTATATCAACTAGCTAACACACAAAAAAGGTTAATCAGATGGCTTGGACTCTATAGTAAAGGTCAAACATGACAATGAACAATCAGTTGACTCGCAAGAAATTTTGTGCATTTGGTTAAAAATGGTCGAAATGGGTTATTTTCATTTGGTAGATTGCTTGCTAGTGTTTATTGTTCAAGAATCATTCATTTTCAAAGTTATTATATAGTTTTATCTCTTCGTATATATACATATAGGGAGATTACATTCGTACGAACAAAAATATACCATGTTTCTATTTGTTCCTCTATTCCGGGCATCTTGAAGTTGTCCCTCGACAAAGAACATCCGAGCAGTAAGAAAGACTTCTTGTCTTTGCGATGTTAACAATCGTATTGAACTCGCAGTTGCCTCCCAGATATCGATCTCAGATCAGAGATATCGATCTAATGGACGGTCAAAGAGTCTGGCCTGTTAATAAATCTCTTCGTGAATGGGAAATAATGGTAATAACAATGTGGATAGTAGCGAGGTAAATGGTACTTCCTAGGCACAGATTGGGTTAATGTTGTGAACAAATTTATAAGCAAATTGTGAGGTGATTATGCCGCATATGGGTGTGCATGGGTATTCACGGATAGTACCAAAGTTGAAAGCGTTGAAAAATGTTTACATACAATTCACATCACTTCAGAAACAGTTAAGTATGTATATAAATTATGGTCTATTGAATTTGTGGTCGAGTGAAAAAATGAGAGTCGAATGCGGAAAAAATAAATCAAGGAAACTTATACTGATTCAATCGAAAGAATCTCATTCAATATATTTGAACCTGTTCGTAAACACTCTGGCTTGTATCCAAAATCAGTCATACCCACTATGAGATCAGGACATAGTCACATCTTGATGGTGTAATGAAAATATTTGAGTCAAAAATTTTTTATCCTCTCATCATAATATGATCCAGAAATTACCTGAAGTCAAAGTACCAGGTATTAGCAAGTATACATATGTCTCAGTATCAATTGAGATTTTTTTTTGCAAATGGTGGTTTCAGATTATCAAGTTTTGATATCAGAAATCACTCGTTGATATCATGGTAATAGTGAGTGAATTCATCAATAACCACCTAATTCTATAACAACTCAGCTCAGCAATATAAGGTGCAAATGTAATTGCTATTATCACATATTTACTATTCATGAATAAATCGGCCATTGCCATATTGAAAGCCATTTCAAACTCTGGAAGGTAATCCTGATAATAAAATTGAATGATACTTAAATGAGTTCAACCTACTACCTGATGATGACTTCATCAAAAAGGAATATACAGTGTGTCGATTTCTAAAGTTGCTACAAATATTTCTTGGTCGTATTCAATTTTGATGGTATTTTAAAATTATGATAAAATTATTGTAATCGTACAACGAAAGTTCTTGTTAGTAAATTAGGCACAACAATATGATATTGTTATCCTAACAATGTTATATCGTTACCACAATGGATATGCATTGTCATCTCAACAAAATTAAGGTTAGTCTTTGATTATATACACGTGTAACAATACGAAATTATTATGGTGACAAAATCATATGGCTGTGCAAACTTTGGTTGTGCCTAGACACTTTTTTGCGTGAAGATGTATGTGATCGGATCATTTATAATTAATCATAATAAAATTGAAACTTCATAAATAATGATAACAGCAACAAGATTTTCATACTCGAGTAGCAGATTCAAGTTATCTATAGAACTCATACTTACCAAATTTTCTGAAATATTCATTAATTACTAGCAACAAAAAGGAAGATTCTGTTCGATCTTGTCACCTCGTTATGGAAAGTTCAGTCTCCATGGAGAAGCTGTGTCAATAAGTTATTGCAAATGAAGAGGAACTCCCTAATTAGATGAACTATGTGTCCATGACCAACATGGTAAAAGTTTAGGCAACGCTATAACCATTCTCTCAAGAGAAATTGATCAGTTCAATATTAATTTTGACAGCTTCTAGTGTTGAAGTATACAGGGTGAGTCAAAAGAAGTATGTGAACCAAGAAACAGTGTAATTACGATATAATAATTATATTATCAAGGAAATATACTCTTAAATTATCTGCCTTGTGGTATGAATCAGATATCGATTTCTCAAAATTATATCAGATGACATCAGTAAATAGAGTCTAATAGTTTATAGTAGATAATGAAAGAGTGCCAACTAAATTCTATATATCGACAAAACTGAAAAGACTCGAAAGTTGTTTACGGTGAATTAATTGATGACAGCTCATTATAATAGCTTTTAAAATACAGGTCATCTGGAGTCCCTCTATTATTTGCTAGATATTCTATGAAAATAAATGTCATCTCGTGTGAGTTTATTGATAACTATAAATCCATAGTTTCGTATTGACCAATAAACCACTGCCTGATGTGTTCAAGGAAGAAACTCCTAAGTACTTGAATTTATGATCCCACTTTACCATTCGTTGATTTTAATGTTGCTGTCTGCCCATAATTATTATGGTTTTATGGAATTTTGCACGTTTTTCTGAGAAATAAAAGAATACCGTCATGAACATCGAATAAATCGGTGCCATGTACTGGATGTACAACTATATGGAAGATCGTCGACTGGATCTCACATCAAAAAATTCAAAATGGAATTTAAACATCGCTGGGAATTATTCTCGGGGTCCTAGGATTGCTGTTAGAAGTAAGAATTACCTTAAGAATTTCATAATTGTGGAGAATATTGATTGATTTATTTTTCACTTGATCGTTACTGCTTTATAATACCTTGGCAACGGTTGCTATTAACAGACCCATAACGCCCGGGGCGTTATGGAGGGCATTATGAATCATAACGCCCGCTAAATGTTTTTTTCTGTAGTTCAATAAATTAATTACTCAGAAAAGTTTTATTTATAACTGTACATAAAAAAGGGACTAATTCACTTGTGCTCAGTTGCCGACCAGAACGCAGTAAATACTATGAGAAAAAATTTATGAAGTAAACAACGTCGTTTAAGATAATTTTTTCGTGAAAAATAAAATCTTGTATGCACCACGAGCGTTACTAGATCCTAACGCCCATCGGGCAACATTCATCCCTCGGGCCAAAGGCCCTCGGGTGAATGTTACCCTCCGGGCGTTAGGATCTATATAACGCACTTGGTACATAAATAGCTATAATACTTATTATGCATGGGTACCTCGATAGTTATATTTGTAACAAAGTCTTCCATAGCACCATAGCTAATTTCTTGAAGAACAAAATATACGACTCTCAAGTCAGTTGCAATAAAAGTAACAGTTTCTTTTATGGATATATTTTCATATACTGGGAAATGACTGATGCTGAGATTGTTAACTTGACCAAAGTGTTGTTTGCATTGTTTTTCTCGGGCCTCGCCATATCTATAGCTGGAGTTGAACTTTGGAATAATTCTTATCATGGCTTAAAATCTACGTCCTGATTATAGCATCAGAATAGTGATCAAGAGGACGATGGTATCGAGTTCACATCTATAATGATATTCATGAACTGAGAGTCGATTAGACTTCTCAATAATTTGAAGAAACATCTCAACCTTCTTTCAACTGACTTATGGTATATTTAGATCATATTGAATGAACATCATGTCAAAAACCTGGCCGTTCGAAAATAAATATAAGGGAAGACACAAAAATTACATTTTCTTGTATAATATGTGGAAGAAGATCCTCACAGTGCTTCTAGTATACTCGCAGGTCAAATCATGTCTGAAGTGGAATGAAAAGTACCATCGTTACTAAACTAGACATGGACAAGAACTCAACGAAGATAAACTATGATGAATTCATCTCACAATTATCCATACTTTTCGTAACACACTTTTTTCGGACGAGGGTACCTTCTGCCAAAGTTTACTTTCTGCTTAAATAGTACCAAAGACTACAGATTGATGGTGCCTACAGGAAGCCGTCAAAATTACTGGCACTGGTGCAGAACAATAATTAGACCTTATTGGTTGGGAAGATCCACATTATCATCAATAGCCGCAAAAAGTGAATAGTAATAGGGAAAAATCGCATTGTTTAGGGCCTTTCTCATTTGACGGGAATTTGGCAGGACCAACATATTTGGTCTCTGCTTCCCACACTAGAAATATTTCCTATGAGGATGGAGATGCAAGAAAGAGGAAGAGGTGGTATTCAATGAACTATCCTTGATTATTGGATCTAACCCAGTTAGATGATTAGCGAATTTTTAATCGTGAGCAATAACAATAATTTCATGCTAGTTGAACAATGTATTGTTATAAGATCATCCGAATATGTAGGTATCTGTAAAGAAGTGAATGTTTTATTGCACCATGCATTATGATGTGGACGGACGAATGAGCATATAACATTTATTGCCGTCAAAGATTAAAAGCCCGGTTAATACAAGTACATACAACACATGGCGGATGTGATAATAAGTTTTTTGAAATAGGTGAGCAATGTTTACCTTAGATAAGAACCCGTGTACGCCAGGGCTAGAGTGATAAGATAAAAATAATAACCGCCAGACTGGCCACGTTTATTTATTACACCTTTAATTTATTCCTTGTAACCTAAATAATATATGTCTGATAAACAACGGTATTTTCAGATGATGTTCACACTGAAAAATAATTCATAATTACTATGTGCGAGTTAATAACCATCTATACACTTTTAGTCGACATTAAGATATGGACAATAGAAATAGATGCCGAAGAGTACATTCAAATGATTTTCTGTGTAAAAATATCTCCTCCATATTGAAGGAGTCTATTCCTCTGATGGCTTTGACTAAACTTAGGAAGATTGATTGTAGTCATGTAATGGATTTAAATTATTGATTTCCGTGGCATCCCTACTATACTCCACTTGTCAGATTTTTTGCTTCAGGAAATGTACTTATCATTTTTATTGTTTTTAGAAAAAATTGAATATATTTAGTGCATATTCAATGACCATGTATAGGAATAAATGTCATCAGAATAGGATTTTACCACCTGATGTTTCACAGCCAGATGACTTTTTGAAGTGTCCAGTTCGAGAATATAAACTGCAGTTACTGAAAACAGTTGTCTTCATTTGAACACAATAATAATTATGAACGCACAATACGGAGAGGTGCTAGGTATTTTATAAAAGATTCCTAACGGATGTGTGTTTTGATCATTGAAGTGTCTTGTTAATCTTCGGAAGCTGTGATAACCTTCTAATAGGCGATGGAATGACATTCACTTCATTATTCCACTTGGTCGATAAAATTAAAAGTGCACGGCACTAATCGAATCATGATGAATCACAAATAGATTCATCATCTACACATTGATAGATGCATTATTCATACTATGCAAGGCAATCACTGTATTGAACGATTCCAAGCTTTCATTGGAGAGGAATAAATTGAAATTGAATAACTCACATCAATTTTAAAATATTCAGGAATCAGGTAAGTGAGATTTTCGAATAAATATTACCTATTATGGAATGTCACAATAAAACCCGGTACCATATGCACCAAAGAAATGAATTGTAACAAAAGTTCTAGTTAATACCTATAGACACAGCCAGACAATCTTGTCAACTTAGCAATATCGTATTGCTAGTAGAATGTCAGGTGGGGATAGCGTTGGTAACAGTAAAACATTGTTATAGTAATAAAATTACATTTTTGATTGAACACTCAATAATCGCATTTTATAATAAACTTCTTCCCTATAGTATGTTTTTTTCACGTTTGGCTGTTTTTATGATTATGTTTGATTTGATTACCTAATGACATTGATTTATTTTTTGTGTCCTTTAAGATTTTTCGTCATCATTGAATTTCATACAACGTTTGGTTCATATCCTGATCTCTCCGAATTCCAAATAGGTAGAACATTTTCTCACAAGGTGTCCGAAATTTCAAAACTCTGTGAATGACCAAGTTATCATTTTTCATTTCATAAACATAATGATGGAGGAGAATATTGGGGCAAAAACCGTTGTCATTGTGTGGACAAAAGGGTTGAATGGTGAACGGTCATTCCTCAGAAGATGTATTCCCACACAACACCCACATCTGCTCACAGGTCACTGCGATCCACTTTTGAAGAATGGAAATAATGTTATCTAAACATCAGCGCCGATTCAGTTCCATGGGATGGAAGCGATAGGCATCTTTTGATTAAAATTCTTTTTTAATAATAATAAAAGGTCCTCCAAAGGCTGTGCGATAAGTCTCCTCATTTAAGTCCGACTTTTTTTTCCAACATATACAGAAGGTTATCAGTGATAGACGACTGATTCATAATGTAGAGTATCCTACAAATGATTTGAACACTTATCGAGAAATTCGCGACAATATAGAAAATCAATAACGCATAGGATACAAAATAAAAATTTCGGAGTGAAGTTATTTCATGTTCTGTAATCTCTCGTTTCATCAATTAATTTATCGTGGGTTTGCAGTTTTCCAGTCGCGTAGTTTCTCTCTTGTAGACGTGTTATTTTGTCATGCCGTTGTATTTTATTCGTAAAATATCATCATTGATGAAGTACCTAAATCTGATACGGTGCATCGTGATGAGATTGTTCATTTTCCGTTACTCTCTCGTCTTGAATCTCCATGGCATTCTACCCGATAACTAACGTTTAATAGCCACATACTCATATATCATGTTTTTCGTTCCATCTACCACGTATATCGTTGTTGAACGTATCCGTTGAAAACGAAATTTTTTTCAACCTCAATTGCGTCAACTTTATGGCGTTCCATACCATTTTGTTTACTTACCTCTAATCACAATTCGTCAGGTGAATGCTAGTATAGGTACTTATATGACGCAATTTCAAATGGGAGAAGGGAATGTGTTATTTTTTCTATACGGCTGTTTTTGCTTTTTGCAAAATTTGTTGTTCGAGATTATCAAGGTGATTTATTTTGGAGTGCATGATCTTATCATTGGGTTTCGATTTCACTTTAAATCTGATTCATCTGAAATCAAAGAGTATATTTTTCCATCATATTGAAATAAGTTTAGTCACGACTTGAAATGAAAATAGAATACAATAATTATAGGGTTTCATGAGAACTATATCATCTTAATTATTTTCATCTATATATACCTATATAAGGGGTTCTTTGAATTCAACGATATTTGTTAATGATAAAAGTTTATCTATATGGAAAAAACTTCATACACTTTAATATTTGAATGCATAAGCTCTCAATGACAGTGGGTTTATAGAGTGAATAAGATTAAATAAGGCATAAGTTAAGAAAATGGAACATACGTAATTCAATGGGAGCGTTTATACATGTACTGAAATAAAATAAGAAATAAGGAATTAAATATGAATGGACTCATTTCCCATTCTTATCTTATATTTTTGTTCGAAAATTGACTGGTTTATGATGGCATTAATTCCTAACATTCAATATTTTTGTTAGTTTTCACAGTTTGTTTACATACCTATTGTTTTCGCATTTTGCATATTCGATTTTCCTTTGTTTGATCTTTGATCATATCATCGTACTTTAATGTAAATCTTCCACGCATTTGTGATTTCATTGGTTGATTCTTATTCCTTATTTAACTGTATAAACGGATCAATTTTTGTCTTATTCCTTACGATATTCCTTATTTCATCTTATTTGCTGTAAAAACCCACTGTGACAGGAGGATGAATTTAATTAGATGCAAGGTATAAAAACTTTATTCTCTCAAATGAAACACCCTGTATTTGTTCAAGTTATGAGAATTGTCTTCAAATTTTAAATTTTTTTATCTCAATTCACTGAACGACCATAGAGCGAATTTTAGACTAATTCATCGAGTTACGCAATAATTCGTCCTTTATTAGATACATTTTCATTACTCAAACTTTCTTATTTCAGACAGGAAGATCCAAACAAATCGAAATAGACAAAATCATTGGTCCTTCGGACGGAAAAAGTATACCCATCGATTTTTTTTTCTTTCTGAATCTGATGTCCGAAGTTACTTCATTGAGACTTAAAATGAGAGTAGAATGTTGGATAAATTCGATGATGTATCGATTGATGTTTCCGCCATAAATCACTTCGCGTAGTACCAAAGTTCACTTCACAAACCCAAAATTGATCCCACAAATGAGCTTATACGGCAATAAAAGGACACCAAAACACCCGTAAACAGGGAATATTATTGGCAACATAATAGCCCCATTGTGTGGGCGCAAAAACAGGTTGTG
The DNA here is from genome assembly GCA_029955515.1 of Chrysomela aeneicollis. Lineage (NCBI taxonomy): Eukaryota > Metazoa > Arthropoda > Insecta > Coleoptera > Chrysomelidae > Chrysomela > Chrysomela aeneicollis. Next base: position 33,268,414 of record JARUHQ010000001.1, read on the forward strand.
AGCCCCCAGTCGAGATGACCATTGTCCGAGGTACAAGTGTTGAGAGAATGAATGGCCTGACCCTTTCCTTTCCTATGTGGGCCAAGATCATCGTAGCGTGGGATAATCCAAGATTTAACACCTTTGGCTCGTATGTGCTGCCGTTAGATGAAGGTCATGTGTGTACTACGATCTCTGGCCTGTGCAAACCCCAACACAATATACCGAATGGTCGTTGTAATTATTTTCAACGCAAAACAGAAACCGAGGAAATTCCTTGATTGACAGCAATGTTGTTAATGTTGTTTTATCTACAACTATCAAGTATATAATCCATTGCTTACTCGATTTTCAACATATAATGACAGTTACTGCTGTGATGAAACGAGAAATAATATTCGCGAAAATCACGGAGTGGTCGGCCTCTGGTGTCAAATTTTCTAAGCCTCCCGAGTGCGATAAACAAAGCAATTTAGCATTGTATAGCATAGGCTTTCGTATTATTTTTAATGAAATTGAATTGTTTTGAATATTTTTCGGACTTGTTTCGTGCTTATCAGCTAGTTACTAATATTATTGAAACATGCAGCAAGTTCAAAAGGTCGTGAAGACGAAATCGACAAAGATTTGTTCAGTATTTCAGCGTTCCTCCTACCGTACAGACATCGTTCCTTTGGCACAAAATCCTGAATTTCCTTTCAGGATTGTGTGAAAAATGGATGATCACGTTGAAAATAGGAAAACTTATCACCACAAACATTTACGTTTGTAGTAAGCACTTCCTATTGAACTGAATTTATCAAGTGAATGCGAAGGTATGTCTTCCAGGTTGAATCAAACAAAGAAGATCTGGTTTAACTGTAGTTGTGTCTCTTGTTGTTTGTAATGAAAACCTTGATTTTACTTTAGGACCATCAAGGAGAATTAAACCAAGAGATAGGCTCAAAAAGAATGCAATTCCTTCAATAAACATCTGGAAGTCATCACATGCAAACTTTAAGAGTGAGGGCAATGTGGGCTGAATGAAATCAAATCTTTATTCAAAATGAATAAGCTGTGAATTGAATGAAGTATCAATTGAAATAAATGAATTTGAATGACTGGGTAGACCACAAGGTCTCAAACTTTTTAAGTTATTCTTGGAACATACATACTCATCTATATTATATAATTATTTTTATTATATGAATGAAAATAATAACTTGTGTTGCCTATTTAAGATAGGTGGGTATCTCAATATAAGCACCCCTATACTTACTTCTCTCAGAGAATAAAGGTAATTGCCTACAATTCTTTGTTTTTATTTTGCTAATCATCTATTTTTGGGTTAGGATAAAATTATTACAGGTTTACAGATAAATTCACACTTCCACTGCTAATTTTTCTATGGTACTATTTTAATTTCATATTAGAGCTACCCTAGAGCTGAAGTTTGTGAACAGGAGTTTATTCATATGTGTTCGAGTATGTGTTTGACATCTATCCCACAAAGTATGTAACCAGCTTTGAATAATGCTTTTCACTATTTTAAGGGTTTCTTCTTATCTCCAATATACTCTAGATACTTATTTCAATCTTGGCCATTCTTGAAATAAAGAGAAATCATTGAAATACAAATACTTTAGTGACCCCATTGATTTTGCAGAGGTGGTTTGAAAAGCCTATTAAAACATAATTAATCCACGAAACTCATATAAAATACCTGTTTTGAATTCTATAAACGATAATCTATCAATAGCGCCCCTTTTGGATACTCAGGATTATTTATTTCTTTCCTAATATTCGAATTGAAAATTGACATATTACCATTGAAAACATATACCAAATGTTTGTTGATCACCCTCATTTAAAATTTTTGACATTTTTCGAGCGCCATCTGTTGGTTCGTGATTTTCGCGAATTTTCGTCTTGTCAAACTCAAATAGGAGTAGATACTAGAGAGGAACCTAACCATCTCTGGGTTAGTATGGCCCTGGCCTAAAGCACAAATTGTGAAATATACAGAGGTGTGCACAAAATACGGCCAGAGCTGTAACTTCTGAATCATTCGAGATCGAAATTTGAAATTTGGTGGGTAACAACTAAATGATATTGTTTCCATCACTTCCGGTCTAACCGGAAGTGACCCCAACTTTTGATTTTCAAATGGAACCTCCTGTATATTTTTTTCATTTCTAGATTCAGGGTATTATTTTACATACACCAGTAGTTTTTCCGGATCAGAATGTCAAAAAAATTCCCCAAATATGTTTTAATGTTTGAACAGTGTGTCCATTAATTGGTGATAGTAATCAAGATCGAGGTAGCCTTGTAAATCAATTTCAATGTGACAGTAACATCCAATAAGGTGTCAGCAATGCATTGCACAAAATGAGGGTCTATTTGAGTATTTGTTGTAATTAATTTTTTATCGTCCCTCTTTCTATGCTACTGAAAATAATAAAGATTGATGTGGAGTTCATTTTGATGTTCTTTCTGTTTCACAAAAAATGATCCGGAAAAACTACTGGTGTATGTAAAATGATACCCTGAATCTGAAAATGGAAAAATATATAGGGGGTTCCATTTGAAAATCAATAGTTGGGGTCACTTCCGGTTAGACCGGAAGTGATGGAAACAATATCATTCAGTTGCTACCCACCAAATTTCGATCTCGAATGAAGAAGAAGAAGAAATATTTATTTAAATAGGTTACCCTAATATACAAAAAAAATTATAATACTATACATTAAATTAAACAGTAGTATACAATAAATTTAACAATAGGTAGGTAGTTAATCTAAATTAATAAGAAAAAAAAACAAAAAAAACATATAAAAATTCAGAATACAAGTAAACCTAATTTAGTTCAAATATAAGGCACAATTTACTTTTTAACATATTCTTCAGACCTTATATTTTATCAAACATTTTCTCAAACATTTTGTATGGTTTCCAATAACTGTTTTTTAAAAATGCTTAATGATGGACTAGTTTTAACTATGTTTGGTAGTTTATTATAAGTTACAGCTCTGGCCGATTTTTGGGCACACCTCTGTATGTGAATTCAAAAGTTTCAAATAAGAAAAACAAGAATTATTGTTTTTTTATTCTTTTTCACAAGGGTTGCAAAAAAGAGAAAGCCTGGAGCGGCATTTGTTTCACCATTCGCATGGTGTTCTGTCATGTTCGGTTGCATAAGGTGCACAGTTGCATAGTATGAAATGAAATGAAAATCTTTATTAAATAGGAAATCCTAATATACAAATAAGATAAATAAAATATTATGGATATATATAATCACCTAACCTAAAATCATATATATATATGTTCAATGAGAATAATATTAAAAAAGTAATAATTGATGTCCCATTTTATCTAATCAATATTATTTCTGATATATGCTAGGAGCTCTGATTTAAATGGATCTAAAGTATTACATTCTTTTATGTTGTTTGGAAGTTTGATATATTTCGAGAGTCCTTGGTGAAATAAAGAATTCATGGTAGTAGTAGCATTGTTGAAGATTTAATTTCATGATTATATGCAATAACGGGACATTTCGCATATATAATATTTTTATAAAATGGCATTTTACAATCAACTATCATGTTGATAAAAGTAAGCCCTGACAATGTTTTTCACTCATTTCTCATCAAGTTGTTTACGTTTTATATTGATTCAGGATATTTCGATTCAGCAATATTCAAATTCACTAGAAAACGATTAGTAAAATAAGTAAGTACATATCTGATTTTCGATGATTCATTTGAACTTACAAAGTTGATTAGATATTTGGATTCGTTGAATGATATACTATTAATCTGCTGTTGATTCCAACTATATCTAAATATTTGTTGATTGGTGTTTGGTTATGTATACGAACTACAGAATGAAGATAGGTATTGATATTTTTCTTGAATATTTGGTGGTTATAGTTATAAAAACAATCCTCTGTGTATCAATCCCCAATAAATCAGTGTTCTTAGCGAAGACAGTGCAGTGTAGAAGGAAGTAGCCGGTCATTTTCGTGAAACAAACGTCTTTCATCGTAACCCTAAACACAGCGTGATGCCTGGTGGCAAGGCAAAAGTCAAGAAATCGTTCTTCCGCGCTGTTTCACACCGGTGGTCCTTATCACGATGTAAACCGTAGCTCCGTCTTTACGAGGCTGGTCTTTGTCCAGTGTGACGCAAATTCTCAAATGTCACGTTATAGTAGTTTTTTTAATTGCTATTATGCCACTTTTTGTCGACTCTAACGTTTCAGAATAGACAATCATGTTGTTATCGTCGTTAACTCCAGGAAATCTCTTTTGAAGAATTAGGAAGCGATTACGTCCGAAGTCTTCTATCCATGTGCTCTGACACAGAAAATTTCACAATATTGAGAGCGCTAGGCCAAAACACATGCAATGCTTTTTTCATGCCGCTAGTTTCTTATACTATATGTTTTATTTTATTTTGTTATGCTATCGTATCGTTTTTCCCCATATATATTTTCTCCGGATATAACTCTTTGAAATAGTCATATACAATTGACCATAAATGAATGTTTAAGGGGATGAAAATTCAAATGGCTAGAAATCAATTATCACAGAAAAGTTAAACATTTTTCCCAATAACGAATTTCAATTTTCAACTATAGACTTTCATTCACAAAATATTAAAAAGATTACTCATAGAATATATAATATTTAATAAACAGCAATTTTGTATCTTATTCTGTCGAGATCTAGTCAGCCTTAAAATCAGCCTTCTATCTGAAATAAAAGAGGTCAAAATGGATTCGAGGTTTTCAGCAATTTCAAACTGTATTATTGATTAGAAGTTGCTAATATGATGCACGAACGAAAGCTTTGATGAAATATGTATGTATAACATCAAATTCATAGCGATTAACAAGACATTTGGAGACGAAGTGAGTTAAAAAACCCTGATAGCAATAGCATCAACTATGAGGCGGAATATACTAGCTGCGGAAGAAAAGATGCTTGAAAAGCGTACCAACGAACATGAAATTAAAGAATATAATTTCATCCCAGAGTTCACAAAGGTAGATATACAAGATTTTAGTGGGGGATATGTGGGAATACCTGCTAGGGATTGGCTGGACATTCTGGATTTTTCAATCAATCAATAATCCTTGCAGGCCACTACCATGTTACCAATAGTGTATGAAATATGATATAATGATTGTCAGTCTTGAAATACAATGTGTTATAGATCTTTACATATAAGTGATCCTTAGATAGTTCCAGTTACTGATTAACATAAAACGTTTGTCTTCCTCATTCGAATCCAGTCTCTCCGGTAAAAATTAATGATGTCCATTTAGTTGATGTCAAGAACACTTTTATTCCGAGAGAATTTAAATACCTTGGTGTGCGGTCGCATTTATTGATCATTCTCGATAAAGAGAAAGGCATTGCTGAAAGGACAATAAAAACGTTTTCATTACATATGCCATCAGCCTTTCTAAGGACATGTGGGAGTGAGATTAGAGGCATCGCAAAAATCGGTAATTAACTATCATCAGCGGTGAAGGCTTTGTTTGTTCCTACAGTTTCCTTCAGTACACGAGAGTTGAATACTGAGTTTTTGTAGGTACGAAACTATACTAACTTGAAATATATTATGTAATCCTGAATCATTGCTATATCTTTATTTTTTTATTGGTAATTAGCTTGAATAAAATAATCATGTCTATTGATGTTTTAGTCGGAATCAGAAAATAGTTTCTCGTGGTATAAATGTTACAATGATATTATCATCAGTGTAAGATTTGAAAGATTGAGAGACATTAGTATGAAACAACGAAATGCATTTTGAAATGAAATATCTTTCATATTCTGAATATAAAGTTTATTTGATTTATTATCTCTATGAAATAACATTATGCTGGGCATAAATTAATCATCAATATTTTTCCAAAATAAGTAGTTGTGGGCAAGTGACACTCCAGATTTGTTTTAGGTTCTCCCCGAATAAATTCGCAAGTATAGTATTTCGCAATTTCTCATAATAAACTTCATCATAAGTTGGATACAATCCGAGATACAATCAATAGAGAGATATTTATATACTGATATTTCTTTGTAATTTTGAGAAGAGGTACCTCTTCGCATAAAAAGACTAGTTTTCGAGAAAATATGATTGTACCAGATATATCCATGTCGCATTCACCAATATCTCGTGTGATGAAAATAATCCTTTTAAATTTTTTACTCACATTTCACATATCCAAATAGTTTCGGAACACACTATATTATAACTATTGATCTTTATCTGAAATTGTAATTTGTTTAATATAATTTTATTTATAATTCTGTGATGTTATTCATCTCGTATTCATTAGTTTGATAAGACATAGCGATCTTAATTTTTCAGTTACTTATTTATTTGTGACCACCATTTATCATCATATTTTAATATTCGTAAACATGATTTTATCTCGAAACGATTATTATAATTCACTTATCAGAATTCATTAATTCATGAAAAACCAACAAGCTTAAACCTAATTTGAAATTTCTCAACCCAGCCTAACTTGAATATGATAATGATAACTGAGGGGTTGTTATGATATGGTTATGTATAAGCAACAACGTTGAGGATACCATGATGTCTGTGAAATTGAGAAACTTAATTAAAACTCCACCTAATAACGGCAATACTTATCTTCCCCATGTATTTTATAGTTTTTTTTTGGTACAAAAACTTATATCCGTACCCTCATATCTTGTTGGGTCACCTCAAGATGAACCGAGATATCTGCACATACTTTTTTCCCATGATACTCGTTTGCAAATCTGGACCCCTCGATAAAAAATCGTGAGATTTTTTAACACATTTATTTTTTTGTCCCCTCCGTCTCCCTACGGAACTTTTTTGGTTTGTTTCTCTTACCTGTATCGTAAATCTTCTTTTATTGTCCTGCATTTTTTAACGGCTGCCCTTACCCCTCATTTTTTTATTCTCCTGAGATTCCGTGGATCGCAAATTAACATTATTTTGGCGGAATCTATTGTCGATGTGCCCTTCTTATCGAGATGCTGAGGGTAACGTTAGAACCCCCACCCCTGGCCATCTCACCCCTGATGACTAGCACTACCTGCCCAAAAGTCAGTATGGTCATGGTTAGTCCAAGTGTACGGTGGCTGCATATCAGTGAGAGATCAGCATCTCCGAGTATCCACGAGATATTGGAAGCTTTGATGGTCAATCAAGAGTGAAGTGTGATTACTTTATACTGGTGATTGGTGCATGTGGTTCAGTGTCCACTATGGCTGTATTTCCTTCCATGAGTGATGTCGAATTTTATTTGAGGATGAAGCTGTTTTATGGAAAAGTTGCTGGTGAGGTTTCATTTCCGTAATAAAAGTGATAATTATTAACTCCATTTTACCATCTTATGATAATTTCAGATCGATTTATTCAAATTCCTGGTATACTTTTTGGTGACTATATTGGTAACTCTAGATAACGTCATCCATCCATGGATGTGGAATTAGAACCAACTATCACATTCTAGGTATATAATTTTTAAATTCATTCATTATTTTTGTCAATTGCCAATACAATAAAAACAGGCAAGTGGTTACCATATCTTGAAATTTAATTCAAATTGTAAAGGTAGACGTGAGATGGAGACAGAATTGTTATACAAATTTTTTGTAAAATTTGTATATCGCTACCTTGAAGCGACGAATAGCAGGACCTCCGGGTTAAAGTGGGATCCGAACCATGTGAAATATCCTTCACTTTTCGCATCTTCAAATATTGGCAAAATGCCGTCACTTTTGATCATTCTCATCAATTTCATCTTTGCTACTGCTATTGAATTTCTGAATTGAAAAAGTCTTTCAATATATGTCTGTTACATTACGGTCTACGGTCTGATAGGTATTCCTATAAATAGATGAATTAATGAATATACTAGAAAATAAAAAGTTGCCAAAACACAAAATCACTGCGAATTTGGTACCTTATCATAATCGTGTACTACAGCTATATAAAGGGTGTTTCTAATGAATTTGTCATTTCTTGGCCTCGATTTCAAGATACACGATATGAAATATTAGAAAAATAATTAGTTTTTCTGCAATGTGCTTAGTCTTCTTCAACGATGTCCGAATCTATTCAAAAATTACTGAAACTTCAGGGAACGTATAGCTTCATAATGAGGATTATATCAATAATAATCAATATTATGTTACTTGTTCATTTCAACCCACATTGTTATAGGTAAGTCTATGCAAATCGAAGGGTTGTTCGGATGTTTCAACTGAAATCAATCACACATAAAGCCGATTTGACCGAAAGATGGACTTTATCGGGAGAACAGTTCGTGTCCCGGAATAAAATACAGCAATCCGGCGAGGGGCCATTAAGAACAGCCCTCTTGATTAGAAATAGCCTCTCGCCTAGCTGATTAAAACTTTTGCGCCCAATAATGTCCAAGTGGAGATCCTGAAATACGGAGCTGGCGGATGCTCGCTATCATTTTATTGGCACTCTCAAAGACAAATGAAGACCGGGTCGCGACATTTATGGCGGTAAGCCGTGGAATTAGTTGCGCCTTAACCTTTTCTCTTGCGCGAAGAGAATCTCTCGAGAATCTTCTTGCGTGTACTTTCCATTGATTTTATCGTCGATATGAGATATGTTGTAGTTTGCTTTGGTTGTGTAATGATCGTGAGGTCCGAAAGATCGTATAAGGTTTTTGCCTCTTCACAAACAAACAGTTCTGGCAACGATAGCGTTTTCTATGGGAATTGTACATTTCCTCATTATTTCCAGCATTTCATGCATCAAGAAGTTTATTGTGTGATCACAAGATTTCAATATAATACGACGTTATTTGTAGAAACTCTCTATATTTATCTATTTTGATGTTAACAAATTGAACTCTATTCAATACGTAATTAATTGTGTACTAGATAAGATGATGGAAAATGTTTCCTGCAACTGCTTTTCAAAAATCAGAGGCTTCACATACAGGGCGTTTCTTGAGTACGTGTAGAATTAAGGAGCATATTGCTTGAAAAATGCAATATTATTATTGTTTTCATTGGTTAATTTGAATCAAATCACACTCTGAATTAATATTTACCTATAAAAACAATGAGTTTTTCACTTCTGATATCACCAAATCCAAAATCGTTCAGAAGGAAGCTGGGTCTAACTCATCTGACTTTCATTTGACAGTTCGATTGTACCTCGGATTGTACCAACCTCTGAATAATAAAAAAAATGCGTATCGAAGCACACGCTATTTCGATACGCATAGCGTTTCATAATAATTACTTCATCATACAACCAAAATAGATAAACATATTTTTTATACTTCCAAGAATATCAGAAAAGTTTATATGAATTACCCGTTAGATATCATTATGACTAAAGAACAACGTGATACATTCTGAATCATGGGTCAGTATCATCAAAAATATAGGCAGCACAACGAGCGTATAAAAATCGTCTTACAAAACATACCCTAACCTTCAAGAGAAAAATTATCATTCATCCTCAACCAGCTATTCTCGAACACCCAGTGAATGGTCATCGTTGAAACGGCGTCTGGTACATTATGTACAGTAAATTGAACTGGTCGAACCCTTCTGCGCCATTTTTCGAACAGAGCAAAGTCCAGGTGCACGCACTTATTATATGGCATCACTGGTGGACCACTACAAAGAAAGTAAAAACAACGAACATCTCGTTGAGCTTTGTCCCTCTACCCTGCAGGGCGGTGTTGGTCCTATTTTACAAGCTTTTTTTTCAGATACAAGACTTTGTTTGAGTTCGAATTGCTTTATGCAGATCTGCTTATGTACGATAATAATGGAATAAAGAATTAACATCACAAGGTTTGTAAGCGAAAATATAAAAGTTATTTTGGTTTTCGATTATCTTTTACTAGTCTAATGTCTAAAATTGGTGTAGTACCCTAATTGAAATCAATTAGATCCAATGATAATGACTTAATTAAGAATATTACGGTTCCACTATGAAACTAGGTAGGAACAATTGTTTTTCTTCAAGTTAACTGATCCAAATCTCAACAAACCTTCCGAAAATAACTTGCCTACTTTGAAGTTGAATTTATGAATTTCCATCGAATTTGTGAAATACTCCCTGATCGCGATGTATACATCTAAAGAGTACTGAGTAGTCTATTACCCCGACATAAATATATAAAAACTTTTATTACGATTCCTTCAAGACTTCCCGATGATAAATCAGTGTTGCTTTCATCTTAAATGAGATAATTAAACGTAGATAATGATGAGAACTCGCATTTAATTCATATTAATAGCTGAAAGATTCATAGCAGTATTTAAAATTGACGAAAATATTTTTTATCAACTAGAATTCATGTAATCCTTTCGAGAATCTTTTGATAACTAGAAAGTATTAGCTCCACATTCTTGGCATATCGGATATTTTTTTCAAGTCATTATAACTGATATATTCATAAACTGAACCGATATGGGTTTTCAATGAAGAATTCACTGATAAACATATATAAATGAGTACACCAAATTGCTATGTTCTGATAGTTGCCAAATTAGATCGAAGGGTTATGCAAGAATGTTAACTTGACGTAAAACATCATCAACGATTATAGTTTGTGATTATTTAACTCGGATCACCTCTCAAATTATTCATTTATTCAGTTACTTTCATCCAAATTACTGTTGAGAATGATTGAAAAATGATGATAGGTGATTTTTTTAATGATTTTATTTTTCTTGGATATACAAAGGTGAAACTGCTATGATATTGCAGAGAAGATCTTCAATATCACTGGGGTTGTTATTTGTAAATCGAATATAACATGACACTGTTTTGATTTCACTTGACAGTGTCACAATTTTGATCCTGGACATGACAATTTTTAAACCAACAATAATCCGCGCACTCTCAACTTTCCAGAAACACACAGGAGTCAACAACAATACAATTCGTGAATATAGCAGTGACACCATTAGAGGGGCAGAGAATGAATTCAGTCCGCACATGCATGCATGCATGCATGCATGGGGTTGTTTGTGCCCAGCTACCAATTTTTCTATATATCGAGGGGTGTTTTTGTCCACATAAATATCCGCGCCGAAACTAACTCGATTTCGGTATTACTTGGGTTAGTCAATCTCATCATCAAATTAGATGACGGCACTGTGACAAACTCCGACGAGTCTGATACTCTAGAGGGCGAAAAATGCGATTACTGACCACCTTTGGGCGTCAAAAAACAAAGACAATCGCGTTACGATCCCAGACGTGACCTGGGATAGCCTGCGGAATGGCCTCTGACACAACTTGTGAAAGGAGAATTCTCTCTCCCAGTAGCTCATCTAGATGTATAGTGAAATACGAATAGATTGTTCAAATCGTGAGAATACTTGAATTCATCAGATAGCTCTCTAACATCTCCTAGAAACTCATCAGGTACCTAATCAAATTCTGAAATATATATATATATACAAGGTGTCCAGAAACTCTCCTGCCAAACGGAAACTGTTAGATAAATAATGTCGACTTAAACTTACCTAACTTGAAGTATCTGTTTGCTAGATGACAACATAAATCCATGGATAAGACATTGATGACGAATCGTCCACTAGAGCCACTGGTCCAATAGGGAGGGTCAACGTAAATTCTTTATTATCAATTTAGGTTAACTCGACATAATATAACATCAAGTGTGTACTTTAGGTGTGGCAGGCGAATTTCTGGAAGATCATTTAACACTATATGAATTCAGATGATCTTCTATTTCTATCTTATGTACCTACAACTTTGTATTCACATATATTTCTTTTTATTTTCCCACTGGCATTGAATCTTGTTTCTTCTTGTGATCCATTTCATTCTTCCAGTTCTTTGCATTTCGATACCTTGTTATTTATATTCCATTATTATACGTAGCCAATACCCAGCCGAATGTCAATTCAATCAGTAATTTTTATTTCTTGGTTTCCATAGTGCTCTAATTCTTCTCATAAGTATTCGAATCTTTCTATTTTCTCGATATTTACACCTTCTTTTCATTTCTAATTTCATTTGCAAGTTCTTTTCTTTTCCCATAAAATCATTTAGTTATACATAAATAGATCAAGAAGAGTAGATGAGATATTTGTATTCATAATATATTCTGTACACAACTCAATACTTTATGTTGGTTTTAATTTTACCTTGTAACTTCATCATTCCTCTGTTGGTTCCATCGATACAATTCACTAGTTGATCAGATATCACATTAATAAACCATTATTTTATATTCCCCTGCTATTTCTACTAAATTGACCACAAATACCAGTGGTCTTTTGCTCATCAATATGTATTAAAACCAGAACCTAATCTGAAATCAATCGAGGCTGCTATCCTGCCTCAATAGAAGCCCATCGAACAAATTACAATACATATTGGCCGAACAATTCTCCAACGGAATAGCCAATTTGATATCTATATCTGCCTGGAATTTTATTTATCTGCCTGGAAGTTGCGTCCACATCAGAAATTGATACCCTCTGAATATGTCTAGAACACCGATATACATTATTCATCGAAAGATGAAACTATCGCGTAATGAAAGAGAAAGGAAGAATTCTATATAAGACCACATATTGATACAGCTGAATCTTTGTGATAGAGTCTCTGCAATTTGGCTTTAATTGTGCATGATAGTTTAGGCGTTACAAAGTCAATCAGGCTATCGGTTGGTCATTTTTTGCGAGGTAACGGTGTTGAAAGCACTGGGGAACTGTTTTTGATGACATTATCCTGATGCATACTCATTAGTGATGAAGAAATCGTATTCAATTGAAATATGTAGGTAAATTAATTATTTTGTGTGCTTTGATATTGATCTATACACTTTGTCAGCTTTAACTCTAGTAGCCATCATGGGAACATTTCGTATCTCTGCTATCTCATTTGGTATCATTAATTATATATCGAATATTGGTAATTGGGTGTCTGAAAAATATTCTAATGATGAGAAGAAAAAAAAATTATGGCATATCACGTAGTTTATCCTTGATGAAGAGAAAACTTTGACTCTGATGATGGGATTCTAGATAGGCATCATATCCACTATTTCCGCTTGTCCTTGAATGAACCTCCACACTGCATAATTTTGAATCAAAACAACTGCTCAAATAAACTTTGGCACAAGTATAAAGCGATTGTCCGAGAGTGACCAATGACGAAAGGGCGCCGTACATAGACAAAGTACATAAGGGTTTACCTTTCAGCCATCGCGCAGACCATTGGTCATCTGGGGAGTGGTCAGCAAGGGGTGAGTTCGCTTCCGGACCTGATAGGGTGGAAAAATCCTTTGATGGATTTCTAAGAAGGACCTTTCGTACTTCGAGAGTTCGTATAGGTCAATCGGAATCCCTTGAGAAGTCGAACAAACTGCAGGGATTCGTACTGGCAGGGGTCTCAACCCCCTTGTGTTTTCAGTATATTTGTTATCGGAATTGTTTCCTTTCATCGTCGTTGGTGTTGTTTCATATTTTTCATTTTGATTTTCTCTGTTTAAAAATCGAAATAAGAATGTATGAAAATAATGAATGGATCCGAATATAATGAAAGTGTACATACAGAGTGAATATGGCCCTCCACTTTTATAAACGTGTTTATGTTTTTTTGACTAGAATTTTTCCTAGCAGTTATGCTTTCTGTTTCGTATTCGTCGTTCCACCTGGTATATCTTTGACTTGAATCCCAATCGACCACTGCCCATTCAATTATTAGAGGTCAGCATGGACATTTTAATAATTAAGTATCCAATCACGGCTCGGTTCGATCATTTGGAATTTTATTTTTTTCAAATTGCAGTTATATATTCCAGTTAGCCATCATTAACACTTCAGGATATCAATTAGAGAATTCCACATTCAAATATTACCGTATGATAAACAAAAACGAGATTTATTCCTATATTCAATTCCAATCGTATAATGGCATTATCCACAAATAAATCACTTTTTGGAACTCCATATTCATGTTCTGATCTGTTCTTTACACAAATGACAAATGGAAATAAAACGCCTCATTTCTATATTGAAAATGTAGCAATTGCAATAAGCGAGTGATCAGAATTATTTATAGAATCAGATAATAAACAATAATTGGGAAACAATAGACTTATATGCTTGAATTCAAGAAGTTATTAGTTGATTGAGAAATGTTTAATTTGATCTATACTGTTATTATGTAAGTATATAAAGTACCTTCAGTGATAAATCAAAACTTCATTTTATTTTGTTAGAGATCATTCCTTCCTAGGAGGAGGGATTGGTACAAAATATACAATAATTCCAATAAAAAATTCTTTATTGACATCACCCTAAATCGAGAATGTGGGCCCAATTTTGGGCACATAATTTCATATCGAGCATATCGATTGCGAGAAAACAGCTGCGAGAGGTTGAAACCCACCCCCTAAGGCAGCCGGGTGTCGTAATGACACTCGACAAGCAGCGCAGAGGCACCCCTTTCGCCCTCTTTTACCACCCCCTAACGACAAATAGGACCCCTACGGAGATTAGCAATCACCACTTTCGCCTTATTCCTATTTGTAATAATTGTTCTCCTCATTGTATGTCTTGCTCGCCGAGTTCGTTGTCTGCAATTGCCGTGATCGGACTTTATACAGGACGTTCCATCTAAAAATGCTGACTCCTCGTCTGAATCGCTTATGGTGGAATCATAGACTTGAATTCATATGGGCAGAATCGCTGATCAGAAAAAACAGCTATGCTCTGTATAGAATCTAGCAGCTTCAGCGTTTGTTTGATAGCTGAACTTCAAACATTTGGATAATACTCTGAGGCCGAGTATGAGCTCCGTTTAAGCTGAACTTGGTTAAGTGGCTATAGAACCAGTGATTTGATTGGCTATTCGATAGCAACCCAACGAGTTTCAGCTTAAACGGCTCTAATACAGGTAGTGTAGATCAGGAGTGTGGAGTAGGAATTTTTTTGCAATGAATCATCCCATGATAGGGTATTGTTGATTGGGGTCTACTACTAGTCGACCATGATCAAATCCAGGCGATAGCAGAAATTTTTTCAATGTCTTAAGAAGTGGTTTTGGATCCCTCCATAATATGTATGGTTCCTGCTTTCCTAACTCATATAAGTTTCTAGTTTCTGAAGGTTGGTAAAAGGCAAAAAGGTGATAATACCGAGCATAGATATTGATGGGGACTTCATATGTATTAAATACCTAGTTATTCTACGACCACATATTAAAACTTCATATATAAAGCACACTATTTTGCTATTGGAATAGTAGCCCATATCACCATAGCATTATTGTTATTTGAAAGAAAAAAGCACACGTGTTGAAATCTCGGTTGAAATGGAAAAAGAATCGCACGCATGCAAACAATTAGGAATATTAGTTGTTAATCATACTGAAAACATTGATGTTCATTAGATTTTTGCCTCTTTTCAGATTGTGAGAAGAATTTGTAACCAATTTAAATGTGTCAATGAGACTTGAGACCTCTTCATTCAATTTGATGAAAATTAGTCTGGAACTATTTCTGGTAATTCTTCCGTTAGGTGGCGATGTCTTTTCTTTTCAAAATGTTTGGCTTTACTTACGTACTTTGGCCTCCTGATCACGAATCTGAAAACCAAATTGTGCGGAAACCAATACTTTTCGAGATATTCGCAAAATAAAGTCATTATAACCCTATTATTTAGCAACACTTATTGAGTGATTCAACCTTTATCATCCTTCTTTAATTGTTGTTTGAAGAGTTGTATACCTTCCTTATCAACTATAAAGTAATATTTCATGAGAAACGGCATTCTATTTATTAATTCCACCATTTATTTCAAAATAATTATCAATGCTCATATTAACATCTTCCATGACAAAAGGTTACATTGGTGACAAACTTCAGCACAAATTTTCTCGTGGAGCATTCAGTATTTCTTTCTATCTACTTCGTGACGAAAAGAAGGACAGATATATATTGAATGAGAATTCCCTGGTGTGAACGGACGACCACTGGCAACATTGCCAGTGGTGTCTCTGTTGACAGCTATCATGGCCGTTATTTAAAAAAACTACATAAATATTCAACGTAATATCAAATTTTTGCAATCTAGTTTCGTTTTTCTGATAACTGAATTATAATGAATATGGTATCTTTTTTCCGTGAGTACTTACACCGAGTTTCGTGGTACAACAGGCAAGCCAGCGATGAGCAGTTGAACAATAGCAAAAAAAGGATGATGAAGGTTTTATTTTGCGAATATCTCGAAAAGTATTGGTTTCCGCACAATTTGGTTTTCAGATTCGTGATCAGGAGGCCAAAATACGTAGGTAAAGCCAAACATTTTGAAAAAAAATACATCGCCATCTAACGGAAGAATAACCCTATTTCTATACTACATATCTGATGATGTTAATGGCAGGGAGTGACAACATTCACAACTTGCTACTAAAGAATCACAGAATTTTCCAATTTTTACATCGGAGATAACACACCCACTTATATTTCTCGGTTAATGTCTAAACGCACTGCTGTATTCCTGGTTGCCTACTCGCGACTAGGGATAAAAACTAACATTTGAAATAACATTCTTCCGACGTTCGTGTAGGCATGTGATTTTAAATATCAATAAAATTGTATGTGCAAACGAATATAATTCAGTTATTTACATGTGTATTGACGAAAAAGTTTTCAATTATTACCTCAACTATGGACATAGACAGTAATATAGAATCGACACCACCTGAAATTATAAAGACCGCTCAAGTTACATTTTTGACAAGACCTCCCGCGAAATGAAAGTATTCAGAGTCGTAGGAAATAGTGCGCAAAAAGTACATTTCCTGCACTCGTAACGTTGAGTACTCGTGCGAAATATGTCACTTCCCACACTTATTACGCTCTTTGAGTTGAGTCTTTTCAACGTCACCATCAGCAGAGCGCAGCAAACATGCACACGCTCCATCGCTACCATCGAAAACATTCCCTTAAAAAACCATCCTCGGCTTCTTTGACATTACCCTTTGCTTCCAGCAGACGCAGATGGCATAGAAGACGACCCGCACCAGGACACCCTGACCTGCGGGATCTGCCAGAAGCCGTTCGCCCTCTCCGACATAGTGCGCTTCATCCAGCACAAGGTCTCCTCGTGCAACAAGGAGAACTTCACCAGGTGCTACGCGAACGACGTGGTGGGACGCGACCACGACGACGATGGCCACCACAACCTGCCTTTGGCAGGCATCAACAGCAGGCGGCCCAGCATATCGGCGCCCATCTCGGGGAAAAAGAACCCCGGGGGAAGGGTGCACACCCCTCCGCCTGCGTCCCCCAGGTTGCCCGCACCTGGGGATCTCTGCGTCGATGGCGCCGCTTCGTCGACGCCTAAGAGGAGGGCTTCCACGCCGCTCACCAGCTCGAGTCCTGAGGAGGATGTTAAGCCGTTGATCAAGCAGGAGAAGATGGACAATACGGCGTCTTCGGAGGAGAACAGCTGCAAGAGGTCGAGGACCGAGGTGGCTGATGCTGAGTCGAATACGACGCATAGTGGTGAGTGGTTGACACTAATTTATTCCATCCATCGGATGGTGTTTTTCCTTATACTTATAACATAACTTTCAAGAAGAAAACCAATATCTATTTCCTATTGGCTCATATTATAATATATAATTTATCAGAAACCGAATAAACACTATTTTATTTTGAAAGTACAAAACATTGATCCTTCGAGCCGGATCGATGATTTGTCTTTTGTTTTATTGTGCTTTTAAAATGAAATTTCTCTTTCTCAATCACTGTCATTCAAAAATCGACTATATTCCACACATTCTCTCTATAATGAATCAATTTTGAATGTCCGATGCTTATATTATCTTAGTAACTGCATCTTCTTTTATAAATCTACAAACAAAGATTTTGTGAACCATTGCTACCAAACTAGACAGAACACAAACAAACATATAGTAATACCATTTAGAAAATATGATGGAAACCAAAGGTTTGTTACAACACTTGCACCGAAAATTTATAACATCCTACCAAATGAGATCAAAGTGATAACTAAATACAAACACTTTGTTGATAAATGCAAGCACTTTATCCATATAAATAGTGAACGCATATATGGAATGTTGTGAAAAATTAACTTCATTAATAATTTTAACACCAACTAGATATCATATTAATATATTCAATGACATAATTCTTATCTCTATTTATTGTTAGTATTACCATTTATTTTATATGTTTTTTTAATTGTAGTCTGCACATATCAATACTTAATTATGTTAATTCTTCTTCAACCCACAATATATTT
Source organism: Chrysomela aeneicollis (assembly GCA_029955515.1). Lineage (NCBI taxonomy): Eukaryota > Metazoa > Arthropoda > Insecta > Coleoptera > Chrysomelidae > Chrysomela > Chrysomela aeneicollis. Next base: position 33,286,715 of record JARUHQ010000001.1, read on the forward strand.
TTTCGGCAACCGTCCGGAAAGTACGTACTTTCCAGACGATTTTTTTTTGAGAAAGTGGCATTTTTCCGGCCTAGTCCGGGAAGTACGTACTTCCCGGACTAGGCCGGGAAGAATCACATCGTTGTTGTCATTGTAAATATGAAAATCTTGGTAGTATGGTTTTGATAAATGCTAACATTCAAAAATTATCAGATGAAAACAATCAATGTGAAACGGAAACTTTACCTTCTTGTTCTGACTTCAACAAAAGGCACTTAAATATACCAAGCATTTCAAACAAATTGAATCCATTCAATATTAACAATTGTTCTAATTTTAATATAAATATTGATATAAATAAGAATTGAAATGTTCGAAATTTTGTTCTAATAAAGAAATGTGTTTCTTTGATTTGTTATTCTACACGGTTGCCGAAAAAATTGTGTACGCAACACGCCCGAAAACAGTTTTTTTGGACTCGCAGACTTCCAGGACTCGCTACGCTCGTCCTAGAATTTTGTCCACTCATCCAAAAAAACAGTATTTTCCGGACTTGTTACGTAAATTACTATTGTATTATTGCACATACAGGTGTTAACTCACCTAGGTGCATACTTGTAAAAATGAACTAACGAATACATCAGTACCACATAATTGTATAATATGTTATTATTTTTGAATAAACTGAAACTGAAACTGTTCATTTATAAAATATGTTGAATTATCTTTATGAGAACATTTTCAACATCATAAAATACGAAGTGGGAGTATGACAGTAAAGTTTATGGCGACCATCAAATGTGACCTAAATGAGTTTGTAATTATCGACATTTCTTCTGTTCTGTGTTCTCTTCCTCATCAGCTCAAATTAACACGAGTATACCGACAACAAAAAATTAACATATCACGGCACACGCTGACGCATGGCGCGTTGCTTATTCACCTAGAGAAAAAACTAGTAGATAAAACGTCGCCTGCGTCTGATTAATTGATAATCCGAGGTAGGGTCTTCTTCAGGTATCCCTTCAATTATGTCTAAGCACACGCTATACCGGTTCCGTATGCGTTGCATCATCTGTTCATCTCAGGCCCGGCGTGCGCTCATCCAATTTTTTTTTTGACCGGCGTGCAGAGAAGAGAGGTGCAGGGTCGTTTGAATAATTGAAAAGTATGTCACCTTTCGAGGAACAAGGGTTGGACCCTTCGAGGGACACGTTAAAACACGCGCTCTGGTGCTATAATTCAAGCCAATACGTGTTCCCGATTTCTTCAGCAACTAACTTTGATAATTTAGAGGTTTCTGTTATTACTACATGCAACATTACCAAGAAGAAGAGAATGATGCTTCACATGTGAGCAGTTTGAATAATTGATCCAAAGAAGGCAATTACTATTCTTTTTCATAGTTGTTTTAAAAGCTAGGCTATATCATAAAGATTCACAAAGGTTTAATCTCAAACCGTTATGATGAAATTTCACACATAGTTATCTATACAACTACATCATTAAACTTTCACGAATCCTATACCTCTGGGATTTTTCGGCTTCAACACTCTTCAATCCGAAAACTGGGATGCCATTTCCTTTCTTCGGTATTAATTGTGATTAATTAACTAATACCATCGATTTCGTATCGATGAAAACTGATCTCGTTGAAATGAATTCGCTGTATCTGAATTGCCGAGCAAATAAATTGGATTTTCAGAATGTCACTTTCCACTTCGGTATTTCTTATCCATGAACCCTATGGCGACAAAGTCTCGAATTACTCATCTCGTTTGCATAGCTTCAGATCAATAGAAAATAAAGAAGGTATCCCACAATGGCAGCTTCACACTCGATGTGCCGCTTACCGGACAAAACCTCTCTGGAAATAATTGTTTCAAATCATAATCACACCATTGAACAAAGTTTGCTATCCAAGTATTTGTTTGAGAATGTATCTGGTCCGATGATAAATGAATATAGATAGCAGATCTTATTGATCTCGTCTGTTGATTCCTGAAAAACAAATAACAAGTTTGTTATCATCCAATGTGAAGAAAATCACTCATACAATCTCATTTCAGAAATTAACATTAAATACATGTACTCTCTCAAATATTTCAGTATGTTTCAAAGTGATTCCACAGAAATTAATGAAGCTAATAGGATATTATCATACAAGTTTTATAAGACGCTATTTTGTCGCACGCGTTGTTTGGAGTACGACTAGCGAAGCGAGCAGTGCTCCAAGTGAACAAATGCGACAACGTATCTTATAAAACGTGTGTCATATGCAATTTTTTCTATTTTCAATTGATTTGGAGAAAAAAATGGATTCAATATCGATAAATAATAGAAACATCTTCGATTGGTAACAATGATGGCATTGAAATAATCAAAATCTGACGCACAAGCGTAAAGCCCAGTTTACAGTTGAGCGATTTTGATTATTGCAATACCAGCGGTGGAAAATTCAATGTTGTTATTGTTTTTATTGGTCAATTTAAATCAAATTACACTCTGAATTGAAATTTACCAATTAAAACATTGTGTTTTTCACTGCTAGTATCACCAAATCCAAATCGCTCAGAAGTTAGCTGAGCCTAACTCTTCTGACTTTCATTTGACAGTACGATTGTACCAATCTCCGAATAATAAAAAATGCCTATCGAAATAGAGGCTATTTCGACACGCATTTGCTATGCACAATCATACAACCAAAATAGAAATAATAGTTTTGTGTCTTGTTGTTGTCTTTGGGTACCAAAAATAAACGATTACTATATGGAATTACGTACAAACGAAGTATAAGCTTTTTAGCATTGAGTGATGTTCTATTTTTGATGTATAGATTTTGGCTTTGATTGTTGCTTCACCTAGTACCTATTGGCATTTTGGTCTTCCGACAATTTCTCTAGTGTCATTGAACGAACGTACAATCCTGTATTTTTGCAATACTTTGTATATCTTGCCTGATCCAGCGACATTTATATTAACAGAAGCATCTCGATGTCATGTACAAACAATGAGTGTCGTCGACGTTATCTCAGAAGATACCATCTGTAAAGTTCATATAATTATTTTTGCTTTTGTTTCGCACTCCCTGTGGAGGCACACATGTTCCGAAGAGCTGTGAACCCCCATATGAATAAAGAACTTAAAAATTTTCATCACGCATCGCCGATTCTGTTAGATAAAATTTTAAAGGGTGACGATCGACAAGGGTTGATCGGACAGTGAATTGAACTTTCGGTCTTCGAAGGTCCATTGTCATGGGATATTGTCTTCGTGCAAGTACCACGAACTTTCAGAACAATCTATGAATTTTGCTTAAGCATTCCAAAAGTATTGAGAAGAAGTTCTAGACAACACACGCTCGGGACGCTGTTTCACAAAGAACTGATGGAAATATTGAAAAACATCGATCTAAAAATCCTCAGCTTGATCAATCTGTTGATAAGAGATGCTGAGATTCTTGCTTAACTCTGAGAAAAGATTCGGTGCAAAAGGAAATCATATATAGTAATGGGTCCACAATAAGCACTGACCCATACTGAATTATCTGCCAAGACTTTTTCGGCGAAGTACAACATTTCAGTGTTAGTTCGTCCGCCTTATTCTGACCTGGCATCTGATGTCTAAAATGTTGATCACCAAGGTCCAATCTGCATTAAATTAATAAGATTTCTGATTGTTAAAGCTTTGAAATGCTAAGCGAGGTCGAAAATCTATTGAATAATTTTGAGCCTAACAATGAATAGCATTTAGGTGCCCTTTTCTCATAAAATTCATAGGAAACGATTATAACGGGGGATGAATGAAAGTTAAGTTTCAAGTTCGAGGTGTGAAAAAAACATCTATCATAATTTTCAATGGAGCATTTCTTTAATGCCAAGATAAGGCCAGAATGACCGCGATATTCAAATTTTCAAGCTCCGTTCCTTTTGTGATGTCCAAAGCCCTATCTTGTATTCAAGGGACCACTCATAAGCTTGCTCCTATTCTTTAAGGGCCGGCCTATGTATATATACGGTGATAAATGTTTTCGTTGGAAATTTGATACGAGGAATAGGCAATAATTCAATGTTTCAATTTTGCATTCATTGTTTTTGTGAATGTTTCTAGAGGGGTTTCCTATATGAGTTTCAACACATTTAGAATGTTTCAAAAATATAATGAAATGTATGATATAATTATATTCACCAACAGAAACAATATGGCGAATTTAAAGCTCGATATAAACAGATAAAAGACGTGGAGCAAACATTATAGCTATCTAAGTGATTGGGATGTTTCGAAAAGAGTAATTCATTTCAAAATTCGTGATATATGAAATGTTAGATATATTTTTATCTCTCCTGTGAGAAGCATCACTGACCAATACTCAGACCCCTTAAAATATAGTGTATAAACAACAGCTGATAAGAGAGTTCATCCCTGTATACATTGATTATACAGGGTGCGGCACCGAAAACGAAACAGATCGAATATCTTATAGACACATGTGTTGTGAAAAAAATGCAAAAACACGTCGATTTGTAAACCAAGGGAGATATCTTTCTACCATAACCTCAAATGACAGTGTATGAACAGTATATGAACTTAAAAATTGGAAAGGCTTGCATAAATTTTACTCCAATCATTCCAAACTACAATAATTCACAATAGCTGCTCAAAGTGTTCTCCATTAACTGCCATACATGAGTATAAGTTAGTCTCGAAACGTCTGAGGTTTTGGAGCATTTCTGGAGTTATTTGACGACATTCGAACCTTTGAATAAAATTTTTTTTTCCGCAAGAGGGCGCCAAAATGAAAAGTTACGAAGCGAACACTCACATGGCTGAATTCCTTTTCAAATTACCTTTTCAGTGATGTGTCACACTTAGTACTTTCCCTATTTAAATTGTATGGGTGATAGTGACCAAGGGGAGGAGAGAGAGGTATGACAGTTGAGGTTATGGTAGAAAGATGTCCCCCTTGGTTTACAAATCGACGTGTTTTTGCATTTTTTTCACAACACATGTGTCTATAAGATATTCGATCTGTTTCGTTTTCGGTGCCGCACCATGTATAACATAATAATAAATTGAGACTCATCCTCATAGACAATAATGCAAAATATGAGATGAAAAATACACCTCATCGACCTTATCAACAATGGCGTATATCCTATCGAACTCATCGATTCAAGAGAGGATTTCAGCATATATTATACATTAACAACCACATTACATCCCCACACAGCTCTTTGTCTACTTGTGGTCTCAATGGTCTCATCAATACCAAAACCAGACAAACAAATGCGTGATACATTCTGAATCATAACCGAGAATCATAACCGAGAATCATAACCGAGAATCATAACCGAGAATCATCAATAGTACAGGTAGCACAACGAAACGAAAGTGTAAAAATCGTCTCACAGAAATGCATCCATTTTATGAGATGGGTCATCATTTGTGTTTGAGTTTGTTGAAATATTGCGTATTTATGAAATAATATTTTTTCCTACAAGCGTGCGTGATTCACCCTCTACCCGCACGCAATCCAGTTTGGAAAGTGTCATTTTCCCACACTAGTGCGGGAAATTTTTTCCCACACTAGTGCGGGAAAAACTTTTATATGATATCCTCGTAAAATATAAGTGGTGGGTGACAAAATATGAAAGTTCAAGCTTTTCTGTTGCAATACTAAGTGAATTTGTTCAAAATCATCCATCATTTTGCACTATTTATTGAAAAAATGAACAAATATTGATAAATAAAAATGTATTGTTATGAAAATCACCCTATATACAGGCTTTGATTGATCTGATAACGAGTAGGTAACAATTGATGTTGTCATGCCGATCAATACACAAATTTGTTTGTAATTGTCAGAGTGACAGACAAAGCATTATTTATATAAAATTTTCGATTCACTGAAATTGCCACAATGGATTATTCATCTGATGAAGAACTTCCACAAGAAATCGTGCAAGCAGCTACAGATGCGAACTTAGAGTTATTGCCAACGAAATCTAAACAAAGGTATGATAAGCAATACACGAGTTTTATTGAATGGTGCAACAATAAAAAAGTGAAAACACCAAATAAAGAAGAAGTATTCTTGGCTTATTTTCTAGAAATGTCTAAAACATGGAAGCCGAACACTTTATGGGCAAGATATTTAATGTTGAAGAGTGTATTCAAAGTTAAGCAAAATTTGGATATTAGCATCAAATTGTACATTAACAATAAATATTACGAATAATTAGTGGATAGAAAATGTTACTCTTGTTAGTTGTTTCCATTTGCATGAATGCATAATTGAAAAAATGAATTTGTTTCCTACGCTTGTAGAAAAAGTATTGTTCCTAACTCCGCTCCGCGTCGTTCGGGTTAACGGCAGTCGCGTGCGGGAAAGCATCAATTTCCGCACTTGTTAGGAAAACTACTATTCCCGTAAAGGGACCAATATTTTGTCAAACCATCATTACCCCCTTCTCTTGGTCCAAATGTAATGAACCACTCCCGGTATCTCAACTCTCCCTCAGTGATTTTAAGAACCCGCCAAGATGTTTCACCACCCCCGCCCGATCTGCCGCCACCCTAGCGGTGATAAATAATCGTCTCGCTTTTGTGTATGCGGCCACATCTCAAACGTATGCAAATGTTGTAAGCCTTCTGCGCTGACCGTGATCTGAAATTCTAAAGACGGTGCGGACTATGGCGTGGACAAATGGACGAAAAAAAAAATAAGAAGAAGAATAAAGGAAGGGCCCTGGTGCGCCTGGTGAACGGGAGACTTTGACGGGAGTCTCGTTGTACGCGGGTTTGAGGTTGATGATGTTCATTCGAGAATTTGCCGTATGTAGTTTGGTGGATGTAATGCAGATTAGCAGCTGTCGCCAGAACTATTTCCATTTGTGAAAGATTGGTTTGGTGGATGCAGAGTTTGAAAATCCTTGAATCATGCATACTCGGAAATATGATTTCATAAAAAATTCAGATAAAAAACAGGAATATTTTCAGCAGTGATACTATATACATAAGTGCTTCAAAAAACTCGGGTTATACATCGATAACTTGTTGCATAATTTCAAAAAGTGTCAATTTAACAATTAAAATAACCGAGTAGCAGGATTATTCTGTTAAACTGACACGGTTGGTAATTGTGCAGGAAAGTTTGAGAGTGAAATAACTAAATCATTATTCGATTCTTGTTGTTATTATATTTATAATATAAAGAATACAGGAATATGTTGAAAGGTTCTTCAGTAGCTTAAGCCATTATCTATTTTCAGTTGCCTCATTTATTCAACTTTCAGTGACCAGATTTCAGGTTGAAGTTTTTTCTTCTCTTCTGAATCCGGTGATTTTGCCTAGCTTTTAGTTTGTTTCGGTTTCGAATAAGTTTGAAAGTTTATTTTTGTCAGCTGTTGAATCCTGTATTTTCATTCTTCATGCTTTCCAAGAAATGTAGCATGACTCTACATTGAATAATAACGATTGTTTAGAAAAAGTAATAATTTGCAAAGTTGGTGCTGATATTTTATCGTACTACCGGCACCGCCACCAAAACTTGAAATAAATTAATTGTTTTTACTGTCAATGTTCCACTATAAACATGCTTATGATTACTCATATTGTTTAATTGTGTGAAAATAATGTTTTCGTATTCAAAAACTTGGAAATAAAATGCACCAAAAGTTTGAAGGTGTTTTCAAAGTGAAATTGTTATAACATATTTCAGACTTCTCTAAAACAACTCCTATTGCAATTACATTTTTCCACAATTTCAGTAAATTTGCAACTCGGGAAAACCTAATAATTTTATTTTTTACTGTTTTTTTGGTGGTCTCACCAATATTCTTCTAGCGGTCATAACAATCCAACTTGCTGTCGAACAAAGCAAGAAAGCTCTCAAGAATATTTTTCTGTACATAATATAAATATAAAATCAGATATGAACCCCATCCCCTTAATAATTACCTCTGAACGAGTGTTAAATCAGCACAAAAAGCTACTTGCCTTCTTTCCTCAGTCAAGTCCAACCCCAGATAGCTTGGCTAGTTAACAGTTCGGTTCGATTCCACCCTCATATTGAATTTTCAATGGGGAAACACAATACAAGATTATGAATTTCACCACAACGTCAACTGCTATCGATACCTCGTGAATCAATCAAAATCGGAAAGTGCGGAGTTGGCTTTAATAAATTCGGATTTACGTTGACATGCCCTTCAGGGACTGATGTCTCTGTTTTAATCAAATATTCTGGCAGGGTTTCTTGTGAAGGGTTTTTGGTATATGAAAAGGAAGTATCATATGAAAATATGAGATTGGCATCCCTTGACATCTTCTTCAACCAAAAATGTCTTGAAAAATAAGTAGTTCAATACGGAGTGTTTCATGATATGTGAAACGCACTACGATTGAAAGAGCGGTGAGTGCGGAAACGTAACGAATGCACTTTCCAACGAGTTTTGTACACTATTTTTCCTACGACTTCGAATTCTTTCATTTCGCGGGAGATCTTGTCAAAAATGTAACTTGAGCGGTCTCTAGAATTTCAGGTGGTTTTGATTCAATATCAAGTAATGTTTATTTCCATATTCAAGATGATATTTGAAAACTTCTCCGACAATTACTCACTATGTGAATTACTGATTGATTGAGTTAGTTTAGTTTGGACAAATTTTATTGATATTGACACCAGCGTACATCAACAAACTTGAAACCATACGCCTGCTAGCGCCAGTACAGAACCATAGAAGTATGTAGTTCGCAAGCGCGTACGAGTTACTCGAGTTAGTGCGTCCTTGACTCTTTGCAAACATCTGTGATACCAAAGAATCTTCTCTTTGGTGATACTGTGATATCAAACTGATGCAAGCAGCAAGCCGCGCATAAAACTGTAGCCGTACTCTTTTGAATGATCTAACCCTCTGTCATCAACATCGAAATAGTTCCAGCAAAGAGTATAGGTTCCAGTTTTAAAGTGAATTCAGAGGTTATGTATCAGACACATTGAAATTAATAGATAAAGAGTTCTCGGTATAATTCAAAACGAGACAGAAATTTCAATAAATAATATGAATTTGATTTGAGAATGCTTATATTGACATTGATTACCTCCACAATATACCTAATTATTTCTATATCAATTCAGGCGACCGTTGTGATATTTTTCTTTCAACACTAGTGCTTTTTTTCTTTCAAATAAACAATACCTTGGTGATATGAGCTACTTTCTGAATAACAAAACAGTGTGATTATTGACGTTTTCATACGTGGTCGTAGGAAAAATGATTAATGTTACAGTTACAGGGTGTTGAAATTTGAAGATTGTTGCCGTTATTTCTACTGTATGTTTTCAGTGTATGAATAGTATACTTGTTTAGTGAAAAGTATTACTAGAAATCAATGAGATTTTAATACTTATATGTTTATGGTGATTTTTTAATTTAATGAGAATTTACTAAGCTACTGATAATTCTAAATGAATCTGTGGATTATTTTTAATGCATTATGAAATTTATACATTTGAATTTAGTTTATTGATGTAGTGATTCACATAATTTATAACAGTAGTCATCTCTGAATGTTCATCGTTACAGTTGATGAAAGGTAAATACTATTCAACACTGAATATCTCACAAACAGTTCACTACAGATAACAAAAATCATGCACAGTGTTTTTCATGAAATCGATTCGAATGAGAAAACAGTAGTAGTTCTATTTATTTGAGATAATTGAGTCATTATTGTTTTGAGAACGCTCGAATGTGAATTCATCATTAAGAAATTTGTAGGAAACCGCTCTCAACGGAGTTTTCTACGGACCTGATAACAGTGAAATGTATGCACTCGAAAAACAAATTCATTGTGGACAAATTAACTTCTGAATTTCTCTAATTCCGATGCATAATAAATTAACAAGTCACCCTTTCAGCCCCCCTGATATCGAATTCCACGCTCTTTTCGAGCCATGAGATGTTTCATTAGTTGAAATTCGAGCGTTCATGAAAAACATCCGACGAGAGAAGCGAACTTCAAACTCCCGCCAAGGTGCCGATTTCCAACCGAGTCACGTCTAGCGCAGCCTGGACCGTTCGTGATTTCCACGGTAAACGTCCGAGCAATTTTTCACGCCCGATTTTCACTGAATTTTCCAGAGGGCCGGCCCCCAAAGGGGCGGTAATGGTCCACCAACATGTGGCCGAAAAGGCAGATCGCCAACTTATGGACATTTTCAATTGAATTTTTCCTAGTTTATGTTCGGCTTGAATAGATTCATGCAAATTTATTCGGCTGAGCATGTTCTCAGAGACAGCTGGCGACATTTTTTGTGGGGTGTAAATCATTCCACATGGAAATGGGACCTCTATAAATCGAAGTTTCATCGTACTAGCGTGTAATTTGGATGGATCGAATATACAAATTTTTCTCTCCAAGTATCAGGAAATGATGATTCCTGATGTCATCATGCAGCTTGACATCAAAATATCACCTTATCTTCATAGATAGTGATTTCGTAAAGTATAATTTTATATTATGTTTCTTAAAAACATGCTTATATTTAAGCAGTTCATTATTGGATACATTTTGAGAAAAACTTTTTTATGAAAATACCTCTTGAAGATCATAGCCTTTGAACTACAAAAGGTAGTAAAGTTTAAAAAAAATTTTTTGTATGTTAACTTTGGTATGAACCAAGGTGGATATAGGATGGTGAAACAGCTCTTCAATTGTTTGTGCGAAAAACTTGTAGACCGTTTGAGAAGGTACTAATATTTCTACGACTTGAAAGAAGATGGCGGTAAGATCGATTATCGAAGAAGATTTCTGCTGACATTGACATTAAAACAATATATTTTCGATAAATCTGGAATAATTATCGATATTTTGACTCTTCTCAGTCATTTTTCATCTAGAATAGATGAAACTGATAAAAAGATGACAGATGCAGAGTTTCTGTTTTACCGACACAAGGTATGTCGCCATCTCTGATAACTTCAGGAAATATTACTACAGTATGAAATCAAGTAGGCAAAGGTCTAGTTTATTCTAGTGCTTGTTAATAAGAAGCTGTTTCACCATCCTATATCCACCTTGGTATGAACCTAGGTACTTTCGTGAAACTGAAAGGTAGAAGCAAGTTCCATGCATTAAAATGAATTTTCTGTAGTACAACATAATTTGTTATTCTTTACGAGAGTTTTCCATTGAATCAAATCAACATTAATCAAATGTGTCTTCAATCATTGGATAATCCTCGAATTGCCCATTTTAGTGAGTATAATGTGATTATGTTTCCTGTAATCAGAAATGTCACGAATGGTTTTTAAACAGGAAAAACCGAAAGAGATTTACCTATTTCATTGTTATGATGAAAAAAATCATAAAAGCAGAAATATACCAGGTGAGATACATTATCGGAATATGAAATGATTCGTAAAAAGACAGTTTCGTACTTCGTAAAAAAAATTGAAGCGGTTTTCCCCGTATATATTGAAATGTGTTCGTAAAGTTCCCAATTTGAAAACATCGTTTCATTGTCAACCAAAAAAGGCAACTTTCTCGTTATTTAACCATTTTCTCCAATTAATTTATTGAGATGTCAATACTTTGGTGGTACGACATAAAAAATACGGCCAGGAAAAAATAGACATGAGGATAGTTATATGGCAATCATCAAATGAGTCATTAGAACTTCCAACATGGACAAGTCAGTAATTATTCATTATTTTTTCTCCAAATAATAAGTATAAACGATCTAAAAAGCATGATCAAAATTTGTGTCCATAATATATCTACCATATGTTTCATCTGCGTTCACAGTTTTCAACTTTTACGTCGTAGGAAGAATGTAAATCGCTTCCTTCACTGTTTCCGACAGAAACAGGACACCGTTTGAGCGAATCACTCGTGAAATTATCCTGCCAGAACAATGGACAGTCGCTTTGGAAAGATGCTGCTCGGATCATACCGTGCCCTGTCATTATAATGTCACTTCCGCTTGCCTCTGATCGCATTCGACCTCCTTGGGCCGTTCAGTTATCCGTAAATCCTCACCATTGTCGATTTGGTCAAAGAAATTATCGCGACATCTGATGGTGAGGTGCGTGTAACCGAAATCGGAGAAAATTTGATTCTGCTCGAATTTCGTTTCAGAGGGAAAAAAGGCCTTCATCTTGATAGTGAATTCATTTGAAATTCAGGTTAAAACCTTATGTGCAAACCATCCATGAGTACTTTTTATACAGACCAAAATAAAAATATAATTGACAGGTACAGTCAGGATCATGCATAAAGAAAATGTCGATTGACATACAGTTATGTCAACAGATGCTACTCATTTTGAGTAATGTTGCTCAATCCATAGTTTAGAATGGTATCAGACTAATATTGGACATGCAAACCAAGAGAAATAGCATAAACTCTCTTGAGGGGACTGGAAGTTAGGTCATGAATGAGAGAAAGTAAACTGCATATTTCATCCATAAATATACCGGGCTATTCAAATTCGTTTCTGTACATGGGGATCTCGTAAACGATAAGAGATAGATTGTCGGTTAAATCGTGGCAAAGCTGCGTATTTTAGAGACCTATTCAATGATGTGCAAAAATCGAATTTAGCTCTTTTGGTTCTGGAGATATACAGGAAAAACCAAAAAATCCCAAATTATTTATTTGCCTGTATCTTCTTTATTCGCAGACATATTGAAAAACTACCCACATTGGCATTTGATGTGGGCTATCAGAATATGTTCATGAATCTTTTATACAGGGTGTCATCTGACTTGGGCCACTCCCATTTATGAATTTTTAAATACGGACCTGTATTTTTCTAAATTCGATTTTTTCACATCATTGAATAGGTCTCTAAAATACGCAACATTGCCACAATTCTCTTATCGTTTACGAGATCCCCATGTACAGAAACGAATTTGCATAGCCCTGTATATAACTACGGATATTGATAATAAGGACACCCTATCTGAAGCCGAAACAAAATAGTGTCATTGGCAAGGCTGAATTTTTGCGCATGCGCCAAAATGAAGGATTATTACAGTCAGAAGCGGCTCTTTTAGTATTGTTTATCTCTTACGTCCTCGTTGCTACTGAAATTGTTAATTATCATATATTGGGTATCACTTTTGCTCTATTTTTCAAACAAGCAGATTAGTTTTTGTCGATGTGAATTTCCTCGTTTCTTGTTATCGTTCCTAATTAAGTGATTGCGTTCTGTTACTTTATAGTTGTTCAGAAGGTACTATTCGCAAATCAAGTCCAAGACTGTCTTAAATATATCCAGGTCATATCCAAAGGTTATTTTTTACGATTTCAAAAATCAGGATACAATGAAAGTGCTATTAATGTATAACAAAATATCAGAAAGTTCAGGATAATTCATATGCCTACCATTACTTCATACTTTCAAAACTGAAAGGAGTGGTCTTGATGCATTGGACAATATTTGAATACTCTCTGTCAAAGCTATTTTATGTTTACTTCATCTATTATTCTACCATCGATATAAACATTCAAGAACTCGGATATGTTTTGAATGACTGTAATTATTTATATGTGACACAGTTGAGTCGTATGAATAAGATATTGACTCATTAGACATTCCATGATTTTTGAATGTCACAGTCGATTCCAGGCATTCGTTCTCAAGAATACTTCCCCAGTTAGACAAGAAAATATGAATGAAATTCAGCTCCTTTCGAGTGCAGCTTATAGAAAACACCCTGAAACGCAATTTTTAATTTCCAGAACCCAGCAACTACGTGTGCAGCACCTGCAAGGCCCGCCTCCACTCAGCATGGCGCCTGGTACAACACGTGCAACACGCGCACGGCGTCAAAATCTACATCGAAAGTTCCCCCTCCAGCTCGAAGCTCAGCGGCAGCAGCAACAACCACAGCGCCAGCAGCACCAGCACCAGCAGCAGCAGCTCTTCAGCATGCTCAGCTGGGGTCCCACCCCCACCGCCCAACATGCGACACCACCTGCTGCCCCCGCCCGACCTTCACAACCCCTTCGGCGTGGGGGGCCTGCTAAGGCTGCCCCTGCCCCCCCTGAACCACGGCCCTGTTCCCCCTGCACCGCTCTTTTCCAGACCGGAGCACCACTACCGGATAGACCAGCTGGTCAGCGAGCAATTCCGCCATCACGGTCTCAACTTGGCGGCAGCAGCCGCCGCCGTTGCCGCAGGGAACGTACCACCCCCACCACCACCACCCCATCCGAGTTTTCCATCCCCCGCGGAGCGTGCCAGCATGCCCTCGAGGGAGCGAACAACCCCCAATCAACAACCCCTATCTCTGGAACCCCAGCTGGATTTTTACTCGCAGCGGTTGAGGCAATTGGCAGGCACCAACAGCCCGGGGGCGGCTCATCAGGCAGGCACGCCGTCACCCCGCAAGCACTCACCGCCCTTTACGAGCCCTTCACCCTCTCAGCCGCCACTCACTACCATACCCAACAACGTCAGCTCGAGTAGCAGCAACTGTCACAACGTCAACAACAACAACAGCAGCGGTTCGAGTCGACCTCCCAGCACTTCTCCTCCCAATAACAACAACAACAACAAGATGGAGGAGGCTATCGTGAATACGCCGCGGTCAGCTTCGACGCCTCCCGGAAAGCCTGGATCGCCCCGGAACTCGACCTCGGCGGACGCCATCCACAACTGTGATTACTGCGGGAAGAAGTTCCGGTATCAGAACAACCTCGAGGTGCATCGCAGAACGCACTCTGGTGAGCTGCCCTACAAGTGCAACGTTTGTGATCACGCTTGCGCGCAAAGCTCGAAGCTGAAGCGACACATGAAGGTGCACAGGACGCCCGAAGACAGGACCAGCAATGCTGGGTCTCTGGAAACCCTCGATGGGGATGATAGCGAGGAGGAGGACGATATGGAGGAGGAGGACGAGGATGAAGATGAGATGGACGAGGAGGAGGCGGAGGATTTGAGTGTACCCAGTCAGAATTCAAAAAACGATCATAATCCATCAGCTTCGCTCGTGGGCGAACTGATGGATAAATTTGGCCTGAGCAATATAGCGCAATACAGTGAAGCTTACAAGCAAGCTTTACAAGAATCCAACACAGCTCTGAAGCTGCAGTTTGCGAATAAGGATCGCGACAATAACAACACAACTTTATCGACACAACTCAAAATCAGGGATGAGTTTTCCAAAGGCATAATACCGTTGCATCCTCCCCAACCTCTACCGTTGTTCCCCCCATTCAATGATTCGTACGATGCCACCAAAAGGATGAAAATGGAGATGGAGAGGAACGACTGGTGGTTATCGGGGTTGCCACGTGAGCACAAAGGAGGGTTGCCTGGACCGAGTGTGATGTTGCCGAATCCTCTGATGAAGAAAGAGTCCCGACGAAACGACACCTGCGAATACTGCGGAAAGGTGTTCAAGAACTGTTCGAATCTGACGGTCCACAGGAGGTCCCACACAGGAGAGAAACCCTACAAATGTGAGTTGTGTTCGTACGCTTGCGCACAAAGTTCCAAGTTGACTCGACACATGAAAACTCACGGGAGGCTGGGAAAAGATGTCTACAGATGTAGGTTCTGTGAAATGCCGTTCTCGGTTCCTTCGACTTTGGAAAAGCACATGAGGAAGTGCGTTGTCAGTCAAGGTAAAGGGCATCTGCTTGGTACCTTGCCCATGTTGTCGGGAGATGAGGATTCCTCGACGAGCATGACTTCCAAAGAAGCAGCATGACTCTTTCCTTGGGGAGGTATGCGATTACCCCCTCCTCCGAGTTTAACGTACTAGTCTTGTTGAACTGAATAGATGAATTTTGTTATTGTGAAGGGTGATATTCGCCTCCTGGTGATTCGTGTTCTTTGCGCAGAGACATTAACCATGTTGTGAAGGATGGGCCATGCAATCTTCAGTGTTATGTTGAGATATTTGATATATGTTGTTGGGTATTTTCCTTTACGTTGAAGTTGAAACTGTTTTTCTACATTTCATGTCCCATCCTGTGTTGATGTATTGATTTTTCTTGTAAAGTATTCCATATACCAGTACCATTCCGTGCTATATTGAATGAGAATGGTGATTCTTCGTAACTGATACCAAAGCAATGTTTAATTTTCTTTGATTATTATGAATTATTGAGTTTATTGATTACTTGTAAATTTTGTAATTAAATTTATATGTTGAGACTGAGGGCTGCGAGATTCGAGTTGATGGTAAAAAGTAAAAATATCACGAATTTTCAGCCTGTTGTACATTCCCCTATCATATCATTTGGTGGCCAGTAAAAGGCGAATTGTACATAGCATTATTATTTATTGATTGTCCAGTTAGGTCATTTATGCCAATGAAATATTTCAATATAATATATTTCTAAAATTGTCTTTGCCGTCTCGCAAATATCTAATATTGGTGCGTACAGGAAGGTATGGAATTACATTTTCGCAGAATATGTCAAACAGTGTATGGTATTCTACTTTGAAATGAAACGCGAGGAAAATATAAATGAACGAATATCAATGACATACTCTGAGAATGTTCCAAATTGTTCAAACTTTTCTGTATCATTGTGATGAGGTATTTGTGAAATTTCAATAATCAATAATGTTGACATGACAAATATCATACCATAACTATGCCAATTTAGATGTTTGTGATTTAGCATCTATGGATTTGAATCCCTTGTACAAAAATGTTTCCTACCTTACATGTGTTAAATTTTTAACGAATAAACCTTGACAAACACAGGGTTTTTCTACAAAAAATCTTCAGGGTCATATAAACAGAATATAAAACAATGTTTCCTATTAACTGTTCCATGATGAACCGATTTTGCATACACAGTGTTTAGTCAAAGTGGACCAGTCTCCAATAGAAATAAAACTCGTAAGTGACAGGATGGCAACAAATTTAATGTATCTGTAATTATTATAAATGTTAATAATATGTTATTTCGAATATTTTTATTTATTTGAGACTATGGCTGTAGCACTTTACGATGTTCGTTTGGGCTACACTGTACTTAATATGAATGTGTTCCTATGCCGACATCACATTATAGTGTGTGTTTAAATTAAATCTATTACAATCGAAAGCGTATTTCATTTATTTTGTGATGTATTGAAATAAAGCTATAAAATGTAGGTAAATATCATGTTTGGTGACATGAAATTGAAATTAATTAATAATTTTGATATATTATAATGGAATCATCAATGTAATGACGAATAAGAAACTGAAAATTACATGAGCGCTCTGATAAATTATGTATAAAAACTGCTACAATCGTAATAAACTATTCTATTTATAAGAGAGCAGTCGATCACAAATACATTGAAATTGAAAATTGAAATTGAAATTTATTGAATTGAAATTGCATTACATGGTGAAAATCAGATAACAAACATACATATACATACCCATATATTAGTTAAATATTATTAATTCCTTCCATATCCTAGACGCATGACCTAAGTGCTTGAGGCACTAGCTTTGTTCTGCATCTAGGATTGTCGGAATGGTAATGTGTGCTTACATGGTGTGAGTGGACATGGAAATTTGTATCTATTATACCATTGTACAGTCTTGTACTAGTTCACATTATTATCGAACCCTCACAAGATCCTGGAGGCTAACCTAAATGCTAGAAGCATTTGTTTTGTTCTGTCTTCAGGATTGTCAGGAAATAGTTACACAATTCATGGCTTCCAACAGATATTTCGTCAAACAATGATGATAGTATACAATACCTCCAATCATTGATCACATTTCTTCGAATTTCGTACTGATGGCGCCACCTATTATAATATGACCAAACCATAAACTCATATCAATAGCAGCATAAGTGCTGCCCTCAAATATTGTATTCAACTATATTAATGTCAAATGAAGTCTCACAAGGTCTCACTACCTCGCCTTTCCTGGATGCGAAGCTTATATTCACTTTCAGGGAAAGAAATTAATAAGGTCGCGCCATCTATCAGGAAATACTCGTAGTGGTCGTAGTTATAGCATCGCATGTATCGTACCCACTACTATACAGGTAGGATCCTACGGATAGGTTTATGGGAGAGAGGACAACCAAAGGTATCTCGAACTAGAAATTCCATAGGACTTCTGAAGATGGTAAAGTTCTATCATGTTCTATACTTAACAATCAAGGGTTCTATTGAATAACATAATGTAAACAGGAAATTTCGAAAGCAATATATTATAGTAGTGCTAGTTTCTTGAATGGTATAGTGAAAATAACTTCTACGAACGATTTTTCTATAAACACGATTTCCTAGATACGGGGTGATATTTCCACAACGTCAAGAATATATTATCCTGCAATTTTATAATATTCATTATTCATAGCGGAATGCGAAAGTCGTAGATCCCAAAGTGATATCATGGTGCTTCTTATAAGTACGTGTATAGATAATTAGAAGCAGGTTGCTGACGTTAAAATAAGAAGAGAAGTTCCTATGAGAATATTTTCGCAAATATTCGTTCCTGACTTTCTCATATACAGAGTGTTGAACGTTGAATTCTTAATTTTTAGGTGACGCCACCCCTACAAAAAATACAAACTGCCATAATATTCGAATCAGTCATTGAACATGTACAAAAGATGAAACAAAAAATAACTCCTATGATAGGAGCCATTAATAGATGTAGATCCTACATAGACGATAAAGCCAAATACTGCATTTACAATGCTTATTTTTTAAGCATTTATAGATACATGATAACAATATGGGGTACATGTGGAATAACAACATTAAATAAAACTCAACTACTACAAAATAGGGTGATTAAAGTATTATTCGACTTGGACTATAGAATGTCCACAGACAATGTATATGCACAAGTAAAACTAGATAAATTAGATATTATTCTCAAAATTGAACAATGTAAATTTATATATAAATTGGTAAATAGACAACTGAAAACGAATACTGAAATGAGTCGTAGAAATCAAGTACACACACATGATACAAGACATAAATATGAACTAAATATACAGAAGCCTCGAACAAATAAAGTTCTCAATAACCCAATTGATAGAGCAATAAAAGCTTATAATGAAGTACCGGAGATTATAAAGAACATTGCAAGTTTTAATAAATTTAAGTTTTTTCTCAAAAACTGGTGCTTGTCCAATTTGAAAAATTATTGTATCCTATTTTTTACTATTTTAATAATTTATATCATCATTCAATATGTGATCAAACACACTTGTTGTCAAATCTATTTTATGATCCCGAGACCGACCAAACCAGGCCGATTTGGGATCACTTTCTACTGTACAATTGTAAATCATTTCTATTGAATAAAGTCTATCTTTAAAAAAAAAATACTCCCATATGCAGAAGTTAGTTCGAAATTTATTCACAAAAAAAATAAGAATTCAACTTGATGCGTAGATATACATATATCGAATACAATATTGATTTATCGATAAAGATACTTTTGCAATTCATTTAGAAGAAATAAGGTTTTCGTATTGTTATTTCCAGTTCTATAAAATATTAACTCAGCTTGACTAATCCTTCAATTATTGACGCATCTATACGCAACTTTTTCTCAATATGGTAGGTACTTTTTTGCGAGGTTTTTATTACGAGAATTTATGTACCTGATACCTGAACAGTATATATATTATTTTATTGTTGTTTTCTTCAGTGTTTCACAGCTTTGGCATTAACAGAATAACATACTCACTTCCAGAATCTCAACAGCAAACACAGCTACAAAGGATGCACTTTTACCATCAATAGATAATCCACTAAAAATAAAATTTGGTCTCGTCCACTTGTAGAGCTGGGTACGATACATGCGATGATATATAAACTACATACCAATATTTTTTTATAGATGGCGCAACTCTAATCATTATAATCTACCTTGATTATAATCACGGATATCTATTAACTTCTCCTCATATCTCCTGCAAATATAAGCTCACATCATCCCGAAAAGGTGATAGAATGAGAAATATCCGAGTTTGAGTCCAAAATAGGGAGAAAAACAAAAAATATGTTCTTAGTTTTTAGATTTATAATAATTATGTAGGTATTTTTCTTCTGAAGCCGATGAATCGTTTCTGTGTAGGAGTCTCTTTTTGAGCGGCAGCTTTTGAAGTGCAATCAAAACACAAGCTTGTATACTCTCCAAGGAAGCAAATACTTCCAGCCAAAAACTCGATTTTTACCCAGATTGGACCTATTGTTCACATATTTTGAGTTCTGCTCCTGAGGCTCATGGATTCTATTCAGGGAAAGCTATTCGTCTGGTTGGTGACCCTGCATTTATTGACCTCTCTATAGAACATCGCAAAAAAGTGAGCGATCTCTCGCTCTTCTCTAGATATTTTTATGTTCGACGCACATAGGAAATCACCATATCATTCCACCATAAGCAATTTTCTTTGAATCACAGCAATTTTGATACTGAGGAATAATACTAATGAGCTTATCATAATAATGATGACATTAACCATTTTGGAGCACGCTGTACAGTTCATTCATTTATCACCATCATTTCCACATTCACAATCAAGCTTAGTGATCTCCCAACCTTACACCATAGCCGAACAATCCATCTGAAAGCAAGGGGGATACTCAATCTAAAGCTGTCTCAAGCAGCAGCATGCCTTGCTGGCTGTTACGTAAAAACACCTTTCTATTATGACTGGATGACTGTTGGATGGATTTGTAGCTCAGGCAGTGATTGTTTGCCTATCAACCGGTGCCTGGTGTTCTCTACGATCCTCCCCTTAGGAACTCGGCTTTTCATTAATCGAGTATGTATGTCTTAGAGCGATTTCCATACATGCTCAATTCAAGGCGGTCTGAAAGTTGACTACACAATCGAGCCAGACTTTTCGCTGCAGATCAAGGTGGGTGAAATATGTGGTGAAGTCGCTGATGGAAATGGTGGATTATGACTGCCATAATTGGCGTAGTTTGGATAAATATATTCCATAAGTACTTCAATGTCATTAAACTTTTCTCGAATATACGTAGAAAACAACCTCCTGTTCAGAAATATTGCGGAAAGCAATTAGCACCACCAATGAGACAGGTATACAATATTTATTCGAAATGATGAAATTGTAATTCACTGTCACATTCCTGAATAAAGTTTCTTCGTGTAGAATCTCTAAAAAGCTGAGATTAACTCGTACTCAATACAGAAATTCTTACCATTGTTCTCCACATATATTCCGGTCACACTCCAGTATTTTGTTGAGTCTCTGAATTCGTTAGCTATTTTACTGAACCATTGTGGTATTTTTTGAAACCAACTGAGTGAAGTTCACCTACTCGATACAAAATTCATCAAATCAAAACTGCAGATAACAGAATCTGCATTTCAATTCAAATTTAAAACGTAATAGGAAATTTAGTTTATAACTATCTTATCTCAATATTGAGAGTAGATACTTGGAAATCGAAACACCAAGAATATTTTAAGATGATTCGTCTTTAACTAGAAGCAATCGATAAGGTAAGATGCTGTAAAAGGTATTGAAGCATTTTCTCTCGTATTAACTGAAGACTTGAATTTAACGTGGAAGGCTTTGAATATGGGAGACATATAAGAAGAATTAATATAATTTGTAGAAACGTAATCTGAGGAGAACAATTCCATTCACATGAGCAGAAACAAAAACTTTATTTCATCGAAACAGTATTTTATCAAAACCCCATTCTGATGAGAAATGTCAATTTTGACAATTCACAGATATATGATGATTGCACGATCCTCTTCGTGTGGTAGAAAATCTAACCCAAAGCAGGTGAAATCTGCATAAAAAATCTTGCAAGTGTTGAGTGACCTAACTTGATATATACGGATCCATCCTGGTATCTTCCGCGATGCGAGAATATGGCGGAGGATCCCTTAATACAAATAATTGTCCACCAAAACTTAAATTTATATTACAAAAAAGATATATTCGTAGGTACTTCTAGAACTTTTCAGATCTAACTGGATATACTCGAGATTTCAATAATTCTCAATGATTTTATTAGATTATATAATATAATAAATAACAATCATTCGCAAGGGAGATACTATGAGCACAGTTTCACCACACCACATAACGTCGTTTTTTTTTGTCATCTCGACAGGTGTTTCCCTATGTATGCATCTTCAGAAGATTAACATTTTCTCAAAATAAAGCATCACTCGATCCTTGTGTATATGATAAATTGCATTTCCGAATAAATCAGGTTGGGAAGTTTCGTTGGGCCACCCGTGTATATACAGGGCTATTCAAATTCGTTTCTGTACATGGGGATCTCGTAAACGATAAGAGATAGAGTGTCGGTTAAATTGTGGCAAAATTGCGTATTTTAGAGACCTATTCAATGATGTGGTGAAAAAATCGAATTTAGAAGAATACAGGTCCATATTTAAAAATTCAAAGATGGGGTTGGCCCAAGTCAGATGACACCCTGTATAAAAGATTCATGAACATATTCTGATAGCCCACATCAAGTGCCAGTAGCAAAATGTGGATAGATTTTCAATATGTCTGCGAATAAAGAAGATACAGGCAAATAAATAATTTGGGATTTTTTGGTTTTTCTTGTATATCTCCAGAACCAAAAGAGCCAAATTCGATTTTTTCACATCATTGAATAGGTCTCTAAAATACGCAACTTTGTCACAATTTAACCGACACTCTATCTCTTATCGTTTACGAGATCCCCATGTACAGAAACGAATTTGAATAGCCCGGTATATAATAAATATATAACATGATGAAGAATTGATTAAGTGATATTCGACTGAACGTTCGCCCCCATCAGCCATTTTGTTGTTGTTTATCGTTCTAAGCTAATGCCTTGCTGGTTCCCTGTTTCAGAAATCTATGATGAATTAATCCGTTCCTAATGAGTGTGAGAGCGATAACTCTCACAGCAGAATACTCCCGACTATCGCTAATTAGATGAATGGATCACAATGGCTGTGGCTGCCTACATGGCCTACTCGTCTAGTATTATACCATTTGGTTTGTTAAATAACCGCCGGTATTTGTCCCCACCCACCACTCTTGATTTATGTGATTTTGAGATGGTACGGGAGGATGTTGGGGTATCAGGTGTTTCACTATTGACTCACTAGAGTGTGAAAATCTCATTTCATTGTACATATTTATAACAAAAAACTTTGATTGTTGACTCTCCTGCAACGTACACATTGCATCACTTTCAATCCCAAACAAAAAATGTTGGATACATATCAAAATTTTATACTTACTTTACTCTTACTTTAGTAAGACCAAAGCTAGAATTTGCGTTACTTATCTGGATGGGTGAATCTCAGACAGCATTGATGATTATTTAAAAAAAAATGTTTCAAGAAATATCATCATTGGCCTGACTACACCTAACCGTAAGTAAAACTGAGCTGAGATGAGATTTCAAAATTTTATCTTTGGACCAGAGACGTGACTTGATAATCTATAGAAATTATATATCTCTTCTGACATTTAGAGTACCTTACTATATCCCTTTTTGGAATTATGTTTCGACTAGCCAATCAATTCAATGTGTTACTTCAATAGATTGGTCAACCAGCTCCAATTATTTTTAGAAAACAAATTTTAATTCTTACATCAAACACTTATATTTAAACTCGTATTTAAACCTGTACATTTTTCTGGCTAGACCCATCTACACATATTTGATATGTCATTCAACTATTGTTTATGTCTACATTTATTTATTTTTTCAACATGTTTTTTTCAGTCACATTAAAAATTTACTTTTATTTTAATGTCCATGTAATTAGGCCAGTAGGCATGTTTGGATGAATAAATAAATAAATAAATAAATGAATAAATATCAGCTGTTCAACACTTTCAATTTCCAATATTCTTAGGAAAAGAGAATATGCATCTCTCCAATGTTTTTGAAAATTTCATTCATTTTATAACCGATAAATTGTTGGCGCTCGATTCTCGAATGTTAAAAACAGGTAATTGTATGTATTGTATTTTAGTTTAAAGAAGGACTCATTTTCGTGTGTTTTCGATAGTGGATATTTGAGATGTCAAATCGTATCAAATGTATTTCCGAAACAAACGGAACTCATATACCTCGACAATTGCCTCATTTTAATCAGTTCCAACAGCCATCATCTATCATGAAATTGAAATATTGTACCAAATCATTATGAATATTATTATATTATAAATAACTATTCAACAGCAGAAAAAGAGGGACTCTGCGGGATATTATTCGTTTGTTTATTTGCTAATATTTTCAGATATGGAACTTAAAATATTCAGTATTGTTTGCAGGTTTGGTTCAATAAATACCATCGTGTTATTCTTCAGTATAATGTTACATTCATACCCAGTCATTTTGGCCACATTTCATTCACCTGGAACATGGAACATGTTTGCTTTTATCAATCATTAATCAAGATAATATTTTCATCTCAGCTGAAGAAGATTTGAACTTCCTTGAAACTAGTAATGAAAAGTCTGATCATATCGTCAGCACTGTGTAGTATAAATGGTCATTGTAGTATCGCACTCGTATACTATCGTACTATCTTTATTTGAAATATTCGATTAATCCTAAAGGAAAGTGGTCATTATCAGATTCTTATCTTTATTCTTACATTCATTTTTCATAATAGACCAGTTTTAGTTTCATAAATTGATGATTTTATTGTCAAAATATAGTCTGAATGCATCTTTTTCCAGAACTGGACAACGTTACCGGACACATGCAGATTTTGGAAAATCATATTGCCCTAGAGAATTCGACAAAATTCACTTGTGTAATTTTTGGGAGAACAAGGTATCTCAATTTGTCTTGTACCTATTTCATTTGAATTTCTTTCAATTTGAATCTCAAATTTTTCTAAGAATGCAATCTCAGGCAATATTTCAAAACATATTCATCTCTGAACCGTGTCCAGTACAGGAAAGTTCGTTGCTTAGCAACGGATTGAACTACTATATGTAGATCATTGGTCGTTAGGTGAAGTTTTTTTAATAGTAGATTATTTTTTGACAAAAAGTATCCTAATAGAAGAGATCATCTGAAGTGGTATCGGATCCCACTATAAAAGGTAAGGTCCCCGCTATCCTAACTCGTACAAGTTTACTCCGTAAAACTTCTGAGGGTTGCTAAGGCAACTAGGATAGTGGTTAGAAAAAAAAAAAAAAAAAAAAAAAAAAAAAAAAAAAAAAAAAAAAAAAAAAAAATCACCATTTCATTGAAAGCAGAAGCAGCACGTAAAAAAGTTCTCACAAGAACGCTTATTAGTTCAAAATGTTCAAAATTATAATATGTGTACCATATTTGTATTCACTATGTTGAAAGTTTCAAGTGAAAACATAAAAAAATCGAAACCTAACACCCTGTGAATCGAAAACGAAGCTCCCGCATATTTGTTTAGGTATGTAACTCACCATGTATATACACATATTCAAATTGAATCGAGTACTTCAAAACCATGAACTCAGAGATATTCGAACCTTTTCCATTGAGATAGTGATCTTCAACAACCACTCTGGAAACTTTATGATTCGTAACACCCTCGTAAACTCCTGCTTTCATTTTCAGCTAAGGGTCACTCTCACCCCATCAGACCTGATTCACCCCCACCAAAAACACGGAGGGTGTGCCCAGAACCCTCTCGATTGGCTCACACTGGCCATTGTCCTCACTCCACTGGTCACTCTGATTTCACTCGTAAGCATGGCACAAATCACACTGGGGAAATCGATAACTGACCCTCGGAGATGAATTCAACTTGAATCGCGTTCAGGATAACGTGAATCTATTTAATTACACTTGATGGTGTTTCACTGTTAGTATTTCACATTGAATGGAAGGAATCGGTTGCGAAATGTTCATTATTGATTTTCATTTTAAAAGCCCCGACAAGCGTACTTCTCTTTTCCAATGCCAAATTAAAACTGCGCTCGAGAATATTTTCTTACTCGATTCTAGCGTGGATTTTGCGAGATGTTCCGCACATTTCATTAGTCGATGTCAATCAGAGCGATACTATGCAAGGAAAGAGAAACACTGTGAAGTTCCACTTAAAAAGTGGGTTTTATGAAAAATACTAATTCGAAGGATTGAAACCAATGTTAATGTTTTTCCAATTCACATCTGTCATTGTATATTTTTATGCGATAACCGTACGATGAACTGAAAACGAATCAAGAGACCTGATTTCATCAGAGTAATAAGACTTATTTCAGAAATGATTTTTACTCTTCAGAAAAAGAACTTTTCTTAATAGTATGATCCAGTGCTGATACACATCGCGCCAGAAAGGCCGTAGCAAAAATAAAAAATAATATTTTTCAGCAGAACATATTACATGATGCATATTACGTTTCACAAAAATATATAGGGTCATACCAAAATTATCATGCACAATAGTATATTATGATACAAGTTTTATAAGACGCTATTTTGTCGCACGCGTTGTTTGGAGTACGAAGAGCGAAGCGAGGAGTGATCCAAGTGAACAAGTGCGACAACATGTCTTATAAAACGTGTGTCATATGCAATTCTTTCGATTTTGTAAAATGGATTTATCGATAAATAACAGAAACATCTTCTATTGGTAACGATGATGACATTGAAATAATTGAAATCTGACGCACAAGCGTAAAGCCCAGTTTACAGTTGAGCGATTTTGATTATTGCAATACCAGCGGTGAAAAATTCAATGTTGTTATTGTTTTTATTGGTCAATTCAAATGAAATTACACTCTGAATTGAAATTTACCAATTAAAACATTTAGTTTTTACTGCTAATATCACCAAATCCAAATCGAAAAGAAGTAAGCTGGGCCTAACTCTTCTGACTTTCATTTGACAGTTCGATTGTACCAATCTCCGAAAAATAAAAAATCGAAATAGAGGCTATTTCGACACGCATTTGCGTTGCACAATAACTTCATTATACAACCAAAATAGAAAAATAATTGTTACTTTAAACTTCACCATCTATTTCACAATTCAACACATTCAGGGCATATTGAAAAATGTAAGATCACAAAAAGAGAGGGCTGTGTTGGGTTTGATTGTGGTTGTTGATTGGTATATTATGTTTCCCTCTATATCGATAGTTCTATAAGCTGACGTGTGCTGTCATCGATGTGTTCGATGGACTGTGTGACATTTTTCGTAGAAGTCATCTATATTTTTGATTTCATTATACAAAATTTAAAAAGGCGAAGATGATGTTATGAGTGAGATGAAATATATACCTATATATAAACGGATTTGAAATATCAAAATAGTGAATTCTTAATAATACATGATACAAAATATCCTTTTTTTGACAACAGCCCCATCAAAATTTTGTACCATCACAAATGGGAGTTGTCATTTGATCTTTGGAAGTAAGTGTAAATAGCTTCTTCATTTCAGAGATATTGGAGTGATAATCTTTAAATTAGACACAGTGAGAATTTTTCTCATGGTTTAGTTTCAAGAGAAACGTTTTGGAATCACGGTGCTGTTTTTTTAATAAAACACAACGTATCAAAACATATATTTGTAGTTCTTTTGTCTACACGCATCATATACGGGTCAAACTTAAGTACCTTAGATATTCATTTCACTTTGTCTGCTCTTCTTTGTTTCCTAAATTTCCAACTGAAATCGTTGCTCAAATGATTTCAAAAAAGCAAACAAAAAAGGATCTATAATGAACTGCCAAGGTAAGAAAGGAAGAGTTTCCAGAAGTTTGTGCACGTCCATGATTGAGGTCGCTGCTTGGTTGAGCTGATCTTGACTGCTTCACTCTAAGGTTCTTCTGGTAAAGATCGTTGTTGTAATAGTACACCGCCTTCCAGATGGTTGACCTGTAAACAAAAATTGTTCACCAGAATATTATAAGAATCTTATGTTTTTTCAAAAACTGGGTTAATTTTGTTGAAACTAATCAAGGCATTCTGAATACAAAGAAGGGTCAACTTGAAAACTGTTTTTTGTTGGAATCAATCACAAACACCCAAAAGCAATTAGAGTTGGCATCTTGATGGACAGCTTACATATAAATAATAAGGTTATAATTCAGTAACCCTCATTTTCTCGACGTTTGAAAGAAATGTTCAGGAAAAATGCATATTCTACCCGATATACTCTGTATATAGAATCTCGCAATAAAGAAATTTGCTTGCTTCAGTTGAACTTTCATCTTCCTTTATGCGTATATGAAATTCTAATAATTTAATATAGTAGACCAAGAATGTGTATATTTCTGTATTTTAATATTGTATTTTGTTCAGCGGCATTTAATAACCATCTGGCCAACGGAATATTCTCGAAAACGAGCCAGAAGAATAATCGAAAGACGAACAAGCTTCACTTGGTCGTCAACTTCGATATGCTGATATACCACTGACTCTTCAGAGGACGAGGGATTGGTATCCGGGCAACAATCGCTTTGTGACGTCACCCAGGTAACGTCTACACTTGTATTTCAGATACTCAAAAAAAAAGGAAACGTTTCTTTCGACGGTAGGTATGTTGCCATATTGAAAAGATATTTCAATTGAAGGAGAACGTAGATGAAGCTGCTATAGAGAAAATATTTCAAGCATATATACCTACACGAATTCGAGTGTATATCAGAAAAATACAAGGTGTGCCTAGGGTGTTAATGTTTGAGGGAAACAAATTAAATTAATTATTTAGTGGCATTTACTGAAGACTCCTGTTTTTTTCAGTTGTAATTTATATTAGAAAGAGGGGGGCTTGCAGGCTTTGATGCATGTAGCTATCTGATCTTCGGCGTTTACCCATCAACTTTGATTTTTTTAATATTTTTGTTTAGTTATATGGTTAGCAAATACCTCTTATTAGAATTTCCTGTGCAATTTGGAGAATGACAGCTCTTTTGAGAACTTTATTGCGATACGAACTTTTTAATTTAAGTATTCAATAAAGAAATAGGAAAAGTTGAACAAAATCTGAAACACCATACCTAATTATAATAATTTATAACATCAACATCACATGTTTTAACTATAATATGGAGAGATTAATACATCATTTTCCTTCATGAAATTTGTTCTCACATTTGCACGAGAGGAAAACCTATAAATATCGTGGAGGAACATCGTGCAAGCCAGTTGAAAGATATAAGAAGAGGAAATAGGTGTGGTATTGAAATTTTCATTAATTTTTGTAGTTTAAAGGGGTATCAGAAAAAACTTGCATAGGAAGTGAGTTCCACAATTTCGCCCTTCGATAAATGAAATAATTTGGTTAGTGTAGTTCAGCAGGTCTCAAGCTTAACAAGCTTGATCTGCCTGCTCGGAATATGCAACTCCACTGTAAATTCTGAAATACCATGAATTGGTTAGGACTGAACTAGAGCTGAAAATATTCGTCATCCATTGTTCGACGAGCATATCGAGGAATCCATCGTTCAGAAGTGCGTTATACATATTCAATTCATTTCGTCACCGGTACAGAAACTTTCTCGAACATATCAAGAATTCTCACATTCGTAACTATGGAAATCTGCATCTCTTCCAGATATTCTTTTCTTTCTTATAACCGTTTCCTAACGTCTGTCGCTACATGAACGCTTCACATCACATTCCTTTGATCGAATAATTTCACTCCACAGGATACACTTCATGACGTGTTGTCAATTGCCAACCGTATGAATATCCATAACAACACGGCCTGCTATAAAATGACGAAGTTAATATCGATTCGTCTTGCGAACGTCCAAAGCAGACATGTGAGAAACGCAATATAATTGGGATTTCGCAAAAAGGTTCGAGCAATGGGAAATTACAAACAAGAATCAATAACGAAGCCTAATAGCACTTTATATTATTTTCATCTCTCCTTGGTACTATGGATTCCTAATGAAGAGTCGAATGAGTTTTAATATTCCATAACATATAGGTCAAATATGTCATTCATAAAGGAGATATTGAAACAATGCCCTGGCAGACATAATGAATCATTGAAATGAAATGTCGTTTATGAATCTGGATTCAGTATGGTTTTGCAGATAAGAGCTCATTTAGATACAAATTCAGTTTTTCAATCAAGTGCGATACACAACCAAAGGCTTTGGATAGACCACACAATATCACCTCAGAGCTATGTTGTACTTCCTCAAATCCAACCAATATGCTCTCAATCAACCCTTTGTAAAGCATCCATGTGGAAACCCAAATTAAAAAAATGAAATAGGTACGGTTTTATTGAAATAAACATGTATTTCTCATTACAATATATCACAACACCTTGCTCATCCCATCATTGTCCATTTGTCCATTCTCCTCATTCTGTACCACAAAAGTCAGGTCCATAGGTCAACTGTTGGCGCGTGTTCAGTCATCTCCCTACATGTACAGGTTCGTCCTGTTTGCATCACCATCAGTATCCAATTACGGTAGATCTGGTTACGTCCATCCTGTCCTGTTTGAAGTCGTGGATGTTGATGCTGGACCTACAGCATCTGCAAACAGGATTTATGAAGCGAGGTTGAAGGTCGATTTATATGCATGAAGGTATGTTTATATCAGATTATGCGGTGGTGAAAATTAGTGGTGATTCATCTAGATTTTCACACCTGATTGTTTTCTGACAACTATTGTTCAGTATATGATATAATTATATTTTCGGGGGTAATATAATAAGTGGTATGATTATTACCGATAATTTTTTGGAAAATTAATGAATTGCAATCCCAACGATCAAAATATACAACGAGTCCGCAGGAAGAGTTGTATTTTCTTGCATTTGGATTGCCAATTAATTAATATTCCAAAAAATTATAGGTATCATACCACGAATTATATTTAGGACGACAATATATCGATTTGAAATAAATAAAAATCGTGTCACCGTTTTAATTTGAAGTAGGTAATTTACAAAAATCAAAATCAGAAACTAACAACGTGAACACTAAAGAGAAAAATTAGGGTTACTCTTTTCCACTGAATCATCTATGATACCAAAGGACATTTGTCAATTAGATCGCTCATATTGGTACATGAAGATAACTAGTCAAAACACAGACATTTGACGTTTATAATTTAAATCATTATTTCCACTTGACAGATAGTAAAACAGCGACAAGCTATATTTTCACTGTAATTTCGATTCTTTCAGCTGAATTTCAAAATTTGAAATCCACTGATTGGTTGTTAAGGAGATATATTGTCTTTTACTACAAATAAGCGCATTGACCATTTCGTGGATTAGAAAATTTGGCGGTTGCAAAGAGATCAAATATTTTTCTTGTATATTCCAGTTGGCTTTAGATTCACTGAAATTGATAGAAGGAAGAATGAAATATAAAGAATTTGTACTGTCCAGATGAAAATATTCTTGTTGAAAAATAGATAGTGACGTTCTCAGCAATGTCAAATAGAATCTTTTATCTTTTTGCCTCACTGGGGCAAGTCATATAATTATCGTGATCATAATTCATCCATAGATCTTATAACGCTAGAAGGTACTATGATCACGTGGTACAACACATTTGTACGACCAATTAATGGCTTAGTACTTTCAACCCCTCCGGACCTACAAAACAAATAACCTGGATACCGGATCTAGCGTATAAGCATATTCAATCTATGGTTGTATCAATAATGTACCATAATGTTATGATTGAACTGAAACTAAATATGACAAGAATTATTGCTACACCTTTTTCAGTTGTATTTCAGAAACCATCAAGTTTAATTCAGAAAGCGTCAATTGAATTCCAGAATAGTCAGTTCAATATCAGAAAGCGTCAAATGTATTTCAAAATAGTCAAATGAATTTCAGAATTCGTCATTTGTATACAAATGATATATTCTGAAATTCAAATGACGAATTCTGAAATAAAGTTGACTCTTCTGAAATACAATTGACACTTTCTGAAATTAAACTCACAATTCTGAAATACAATTGATGCTTTCTGAAATTAAACTCGTTAATCTGAAATGAATTTGACGCTTTCTGAAATTCAACTCACTATTCTGAAATACAATTGATACTTTCTGAAATACAAGTGACTATTCTGAAATTCAATTGACGCTTTCTGAAATACAACTGGAAAAGGTGTAGTAATAATTTATATAAATCCCATAGTTTCAGTTGTCAATAATATTGCCTACCCATTCTACACCTTTTCCAGTTTTATGTCAGAAAGCGTCAAGTAAATTTCAAAATAGTCACTTGTATTTCAGAAAGTATCAATTGTATTTCAGAATAGTGAGTTGAATTTCAGAAAGCGTCAAATGTATTTCAGAATAGCGAGTTTAATTTCAGAAAGCATCAATTGTATTTCAGAATTGTGAGTTTAATTTCAGAAAGCGTAAATTGTATTTCAGAAAAGTCAACTTTATTTCAGAATTCGTCATTTGAATTTCAGAATATATAATTTGCATACAAATGACGAATACTGAAATTCAATTGACTATTCTGATATACATTTTACGCTTTCTGACATTGAACTGACTATTCTGAAATACAATTGATGCTTTCTGAAATTAAACTCGCTATTCTGAAATTCAATTGATACTTTCTGAAATACAAGTGACTATTCTGAAATTCAATTGACGCTTTCTGAAATAAACTTGATGGTTTCTGAAATACAACTGGAAAAGGTGTAGTAATTTCAGTCTAAGACAACGATATCGTCATAAAATAATAAATTCGCTTTCAATAATTCACTGTTGAATACTTCCTACGTCCGATTTTGTATGCAACACATGCATTGTGTATATTTTCATCAGGTCCGTATAGTTTTATATTATAACGGTCAACAAAACGCGAGTACATCAGGATTACCAGTGTTGGCAAATTGAAACCGGCTAGCAACCAGTCGAACCAGATTTGACCAGGGTGGTCACTAACTCACCTGGGCTAGAGGTCACAAGGTCGCATACGTACAAGGGAGTGAGCACGCCACAGAAACCCTAATAGTTAGTCATCTGTCAACACATCACCGATATTAATCATAAAGAGTGCGTCGACTATGTAAACAGTCGGAGACGGTGGTGATTTTTGGGAAAAATCTCGCAGATTTTGCAAACTTCTCTCATCCTTTAAGTTGCCGGGGTGTGTTTTATTGTCTATATGCAAATGGGTCAGGGTGTGGGACAGTTGCCAAAAAAGGGTCCACGGGATCTGCTACCTGGAAAAGGGACTGGATTGATTGTCCATTTCCGTAGTGACCAATGACATCAAAGGACCGCAGGTAAGCATCTAGTGACCGTTATATTTCTAATTTCTAAATTCAGGTCGAATTTGGCTCTTTCGACTTGTCGATTTTCGAAGTTATACTTGGAAAACGGTTTTATTTGAGTACAAGTTCAGAAATTTAATGAAAATTACATATCTTGATTATTTGACCATCTTGTATGCTATAATAAAGATTTGGCTCAATGATCTAGAATCTAGATTGTAGAAAGCTCTTGGGCTTGACCTCCTCGACACTCGAAATTTCGGAAAAATATTCGGACATATGACTTATTTAGTTCAAAACATTCTGGAATCAATTAACTCTAAATCGACTCACACGAACGTGATATGGAATCAATGTAGATTTAGGAAATACCTTCAATACGCCATTAACCATGATTAACCCTCTCAATATACGGGGTCTCCTATAATAAGCTTGGGTTCTAGTTGTTAGGACTTTTTCTTGATATTTTCAACTGTAGATTCACCTTCCAGAGCATGCGGAAGTTATATTGGGACACCCTGTACAGATTGCACTATAGTCTCAATGATACTTTTCCGGGGGCTCGCTTTTCCCCATTTGTGGTGACTCAAAAAACAACAAATGGCACCATTTTGAGAACTATACAACATCTCTAAAATGCGTAATCAATCATTAGGAATCGGTGCGAAGGATCAAACAGAAGCGATCTCTTTATCCCACCGTGATGAATTTGTCGCCTACAGACTTCTAATTTAGCCTAGTGCCTCATCAACTCCAAATAATTTTTCTTTGGAAAACGTTAGAACGCCCAAGAAGCGAGACGGGGAGAGCCGAAACAATGCCTCTCAGACCGAACTTGTGTCTGCGTTTGTCATGTACACCCCTGCTAGGGGTGAGTGGGGAGAAGGGGATGGAGGAAAGTTCTCCTGAAAGTGGAAACTCTCCTTCGTCGTCGGTCCGAGTGTCATTACAAGAAGCGGCCATAGCTCGACCCCCGTCCACCCTCCCGCCGCAAGGGGTGAAACAAAAGACGGAATAATCCGTGATGGGGTTGTTGACCAATGGCGTGCCGTTGTGCTCGACGGCTTTGTACTGATGGGTAGTTTGTAATTTCAGCAGACCGACTCCAATATGCCGTCAGCTAATTGTGAGAGAGACGTTTTGTTCAGAGTACTGATGGCTGAGCTTTGAGCTATATAAAGGATGGCTCTGGTTTTTGTTCAGGTGGAAAATGCGAATCCCACAAAGACATACTGGATGTGATTCGAATCACTATAGGCGAGTCAGACTTCCTATCGCATTCCACTCTGATCAATAAGACAGAGAGTTCAAAAATGAATAACAATTACTACTATACAAGAGCTGTAATCATCAATAACACTTTGCTATCAAAATATTGATCAAGACATGCTGGAAAACATCATCATCTACAACTAACGAAAACAATTATAAAATGCTTCGACTTACTTTTCCAATACATTTTCTTTTGTTTTTGAACTGTTTCATTCTCTTCAGAGTTCTATCTTCAAAATCGTCTTCATTTGATAAAAGTTTCAAGCTGTACCAAAAAATGTTTTATCCCACAAGGTTCAGTATTCGGGCCGATAGTGTTCATCCATTGCATTTCGATCATGCTCTGTGGAAAGGATTTAATATTGACACCTCAAAAACTATCATCGAAGTCAAAAACTGTCGTGACTCGAACTACATCTGGTTCAATTCGAAAATTACTAGTCGGCGTAATTTCTAATTAAACTATATTATTCAATTGAGTTATATATGAATCCAATTATGCATGAACTTTTCCTCAACTTTCTTGGAGTAGAGAAAGACGTCCAAAAATTTCATATAAAGATTCCCTTTCGTGCTGCGATAATAATTAAATATTCATCATATACAGGGAAGTAATAGGATTCTGAATAATGGTCTTTATTATAGTACGCCCACACAGTTTTTTCCTAGCATGCAGAAAATGATTCTTTGTACAATAGGGTCATAAACCTCTAAAGCTTTAGCAGAATTGATTATCGTTTTCCGATTCCTTACCAAACTACTACCGATATGCCATCAAAATCAAATCGGAATATTCTTTTATGCTCGAGAAAATCGATATCAGAAATAATTATTTGACAGCACCATATTTCTGCTGACGTCACCTGGTAGGTCGGGATGGTATCGTAAAAATATCGAAAATAATAGGGACGAAGAATTTTTTGACATAAGTGATGGCAGATAAGTCAGATGACAATATGTCAATTTTTAATTCAAAATTTTTTTCGATATCGAAACTAATTCAAAATATTCAAAAGGGCGCATTAATTGATTGTTTATCATCTATATAACGCAAGTCAGGTATTTTATATGAGTTAATAATATTTCTATAGGATTTTCAATACTATATTATAATTACATATTCACAATATAATTCAAAGAGATATCATATATTATATAAACTCACATCATAGATAGATTACGTACTAAGAATAACTGAGGAATTAGGAGAATACATTTATTATTTACAGAAGTGCATGACAATAAAGATTCGGTTTATTAGCTTATACCTAGTACTAAAATACTTTGTGCTCACACTTCTCATGATGTTCATGTACAAAGATTCAAATAATAAGGATAAGAATTTTAACTTAGATCAAAATAATCTTCACAGCAATTACTTGCAGATCTAGCTGTTGATATGTGTTGTCCTTCTGCAAAACACCAAGTTTGTATCATTTTAACACTTGGAGTAGGAACAAATATGTTTTTCGAGAATCCATATTCGTGTTGCTACATGAAGCACAAGTCTTTGAATGCTTGAACTTTCTGAAAAAAAGTGGTCAGTGAAGGTTATAATGAACGCTGAACAATGAAATGAAACTCAATAGTAATTTACCTTTAATCATCCGAATAAATTTTCGCAGGAAGTAATTTTTTACCGCCATCTGTCAAAGATGACAGAGATTGTCAATTCTTCTTCCACTTCGATTAATGGAACAGAACCTAAACCAACCTACCAGGTGACGTCACATTTTTAGAAAAGGATGGTGAATTTTCGATTTTCGAATGCCTATTTTGGAAAAACCCTTGAAAATAAAAGTTTCAAAATAATATCGACGTATTCTCTGGAGATCTGCGTTTCACATATATAATTTTTGAAAAAAAGTGTACAACCCTATTACGAATAGTTATAATAGTGACAACTTGAAATTTTTCGCTGAATATGGATATTGCCGCTCCATATTCATGGTGACAAAAACATTTCCGATAAACCTCTCCCAAACACTGTCCACAGATGTGAATTAGTGCCAAAGCCGTCCGAATTAATTGCTCTACGATATCAAGCTGGCCGTAATAACTTTGGCGATCTTTCGATGTTCTATCGTTGAAGCTGAATAACGTTGTAGTTTTCCCAGATATACAATGCAAATGGGTCAATATCCAATCAATACCGAAATGTATCATCCTTTTATATTGCATCTTTTCACCACTAGGGAGAAAATCCTATGCGTGCATGGAACATCTTGCAAACCTGCAGTCTTCCAACGTCTGTCGACCAGTTGACCAAGTTCAAATTCTGGCGACGGCGGAGAACCACGAACCACTATAATAAGTTTTACATTTTCAATACATACTTTCTGATCATCATCAATCATAAAAATATCTAATGAAATCGCCAACAACATGAATATCTGGATATAAAACATGTGAACAATAATCTACGAAAGGTTGGACCTGTTTTGTAAATATGCAGGCCTTGCATTAACATCAAATAATATACTCTGAAATTTCGATGAAATATTGAATGAATATGCTGTCTTAGGAATATGAATATTAATTGCTATGCCCCCTGTGATAGGAATTACATTAAGTAAGTGTAAAAATAATAACCAATCGAAATTGACTTCTCGATTTATTTCACTTACTTATATACGCATTCCATCAAGATCCCATGACTCACAAAAAAGGATTTTTCTCAAGGGTTTCTGGTATAAATCTGAGTTATTTTTTTCATATGAATAAACCTTTTGCACGATTTTCAAATGATCGAATGTGAAATCCAATGTTTGAATCACTTTGTATACAGAAATTCATTTATCGTTGGATTACTTATAAACACTCCTTATCACCTTATCTCTCTTATCAAATATTTCTCATGGAAAGTACTCATCATGACCTGTTGTTATTATACACATTCAACATGTATGATTTCATTACTGCTGTGTTTCAAAAATAATAATGATGCTCAAGTGTGGTGTGATTTTCTTGATGATCGTATGTATCTGTGAAGCAAAAACACAAGAAATTTTATGTCCTGACTATTGTGCTTGTGATATCTGGAATGATTTCAGGAGGGCAATATGCCAAAATAGAAAACTTTATTCGATGGAAATTAACATGCCTCCTCAAGTTCAAATATTAGATATGTCTTATAATCAAGTCAGTGAGTTATGGGAGAATGTGTTCCTGGTAAGTTTCCCATACCACCTACGTCATTTTATTTCAGTTATTATTATTTTAAAGATCAAATAATTCAAACGAAAGGAATCATTCTACGAAAAAGTTCATTAGAGATACAATGTCAGGCGTTACCCCCATGTCTCAAATATAGAAAATACAGAAACGAAACATTGCCAAGTTTTGAATAATTTTTCACAGATTGTAACATCTTCTGCATGATGACCTATGTTAGCGTTATCTACTTTTGAAGAGAATCTTGTTGAAGTTTTTGAATTTGAAATATATATCTAGGTCCATAATAATCTTAAAAAAAGGATTCAAATTCTCGACTGTTCAAATGTGTGATCGATCAAGATACTCAATTTATTCAATCTAGCAGTTCCACACTGTATATGGAAAATTTTCTAATCGGGCCACATTTTGTTGCAGGAAACGAATCTCACTGATCTAAAACTGCTAAATCTTTCTCACAACAAAGTAGGTCAAATACACCTGTTCGGATTTGAAGGCTTAGAAGAGTTGAAAACGTTGGATCTTTCATTCAATAATGTTCAATATTTCAATGAACAATGGTTCGTCAGTCTGCGATCATTGCAGGAACTTTACTTGAGAGGAAACAATTTAATATCAATTAATGATGAGGCCAAGCTCAATATTCCACATTTGAAAGTGAGTACCCATACACAATTCAGTTTATTTTCTAATCGTTCCAATACTACCAATCTCAAAGAATAAACCATTTCAAAATAGAGTGATACTTGAATATTATAAAATATTGCTATTTGTTATAGAAGCAGTGCTAACATACCGTAGAACATCAAATAGTATTTCATCGAAATATTATAGGTACAATATGAAATGCGGATTCGTGCAAATATGTTATGATGAAATGTATGGACACAAATCATATATAATAGGGTTTGATTGAACTTAACTAAGCAGTGTGCAATGCCAATCCAGAAAATCAAAACAATCTCTTACTGACAGTCTGATTTAAATGTTTCAGATTCTGGACATAAGTCGCTGTAATATTGAATATTTACATCATGGTACCCTCAGGCAACTACATAACCTTCAGTCATTAGATTTATCGGACAATATACTGTCGGTACTTCATTTCGATGTGATACATCCACTCAGAAATTTACGAACTCTCTTAGCTGAAAATAACCCATTCAAATGTGAAAGTAAGATGATGACCAGGCTGAGAAACTATACACACATCAAAGGTATACAATACGAAGATTCATGTGAAAGTCACCTGAATCTTTCAAATAACGTGGAGAAATTTCAAAGAATGGTCATAGCAAAACCAGTAACACCTGAAAAAAATTCGTGGCTATATGATGAGGAAGACACCAAGATTGTTCATGAAATTGTCTGTAAGCAGAATGAAACCCTGAATTCGACGAGAAATATAGTTGATGATCATCTGATGAAGATAATTGATCTATCTCCAAGTTTGGTATTGTTGGCCACACTGATATGTGGAATAAATATAGGTACGTATACACTCTACAGATAATAATATCGATTGAGGGTGCACAATATAATATGTTGTTGCCTAAAACTGTTTTTTTAACAAGACGTGAGAACCTTCGCCTAATATAGTAGGTAAATATTTTATTATTATATGTGGAATATCAAGTTGTTCTTCAAATAATTTTCATGACAAATAATTCTCATGTAAATTTCTCTCTCTCAAAAAATAATAAGTATCCATGTATGTTGTAGTATGTTTCAACTAGTTATATTCAATGCCATGTAAGAATGATTCGATTGTTCTGGAAAATATAATGACGTATTTCATGACTGGAAGGCATTTTATCATGTAGGAAAAATACAATTCTAATAGTGGATATCAATTTTCAGGATTGCTCTTTGGGTGTTTGTGCCAATTCAATAGCAAACCCAAAGCTGGTTCTTTCAGTCCAGATGATGAACATTCCACACCTCTAAGGGTTTTCCAGAGACAAAATAGTGTGAGAAATTCTATCAATACAAAACCAAGATCGAGAACAAGAAGTGCGGGCAGTAGAAAAATGTTCAAGGAGGATAGAAGTGATCTTTTGTCTAATGAAGGTCCATTGTATGATTCAACTCCTGTGTTGACAAGAAAAATATTTGAATAATTTTATGAAAGAAGTCTTGAAGCCTTTTAATTGTTATGTTCTATATTCCGGCTGCCTCATTTAAAAATACAGCAATGGGAAATATAAGTATCGACATAATTACCGTCATAAAATCATATTTCTGCTTAGTGTTAGTTTTTCGACAAATAAAGACTGAACTGTTATTAATTATAATAGTACAACAATAATTACTTAGTATTAAGGTAAGTTTCTTATATATCTATATAACATTACGTCCAAGTGCAGAAATTCCAACGTATTTTTAATTGTGATAGCCGATTTTATTGTCGATAACAATGAAGTAATTTTGCATAAGTTTATCGAAGATTTTGAGAATTTATTATGTTTGCTGTTAAGCTCAAGTAGGCTCTTGTTATAGTTTGCTTCATGACAACTATCAGTAAAAGCGCATATTTCAAAGACTTTTGAGCTATCCATATTCTACCATATGAGTAAGATATATGAAGCATTTTGTGATATTTTATATTCCTTCTAAAATGAATGACTGTATTTGCAATAAAAACATTTTTCAATTGAGCTTTTTTTGTATATTTGGAACGGGATATTTGAAACTCAAGAACTGAGTACCTAATACAAACTTCCCATTGACTTGAATGTATTCCTTATTGCCACCCACTTGAATATTCAACCTACTTTTGAGCCTCGTCCCTATAAGACTGCATATCAGACGGCAACATGGTCTGCCATGGTGTGCATGGGGATATCAGAAGTCGTCCTGCTTTGCTAATGAGTCAGCAGGAATGGTCTTACCATCGCTTCGCAGTGGAGTGACTATGCCGCAGGACCACTTCCAAAGTGGGCACTTTGACGAACATAGTCCTGACCGTTATCTCAATCAAGCGGTTCCCTAGCTTGATGATCCTAGAAAAAAAAGAATCTCGAAAGAACTTCAAAACATCGAAACAAACAAGTTTTGTTTTCTTTCAGGGTTCTGGAATTTTTTGTGAAGAAAGATAATTTTGCATCAATCTTAAGGTTTATTGAATTTCAATTGAGAAATTGTCCAAAATGTTTCCATTTACTTTGATTCAAAAACTTTATCGACTAATGATCAATTTCTAATGAATGCAATACAATATTTTGCAAGAGAACTACAAAACTCTCTTTAGCAATATGAGCTTATGTGTTTACAGGACATTTTATTGAAGCTAGTCAATCCCTAGCGAACTTAATAATTATTATCTACTTATAAGTAGAGTTTCAGCCATTTTCCCCTCCTCAGAGAAAGTAAGCCTTATACAATTACGTAAGCATTCGTGAATATTCACAAAATTCGATATTCTTGAGC
This sequence comes from Chrysomela aeneicollis, assembly GCA_029955515.1. Taxonomy (NCBI): domain Eukaryota; kingdom Metazoa; phylum Arthropoda; class Insecta; order Coleoptera; family Chrysomelidae; genus Chrysomela; species Chrysomela aeneicollis. The sequence goes on from JARUHQ010000001.1 coordinate 33,327,757, forward strand.
AAGTATCATCAATGAAACTGGGCTGGTAGTCGAATCGCTGGCTTATAGTCTGGAGGGCCTGGGTTCAAATCCCGCGGCGGATATTGAAAATATTTTTTTATTTCTATAGTATCGTATAGCGGGAGAAGATAGGTGACCAACCAAACATTATTGGTACCTACATTTCAATTCTTCGGACTCTCAAAGATAACCAGCCGAGTAGTGCTTCGGATGACACTCAAAAAGTTAAGGTCCCCTTCTACCTTACTCATACAAGTCTCAATGAGGGTTGAGTTGGCGGTTAGTAACACTTTTCAAACACACATTTTTTTGCACACTTTTCAAACAACCAATTCTTCAATCATCAATTCATTATTTTTCAAATTCAGGTAATTATTCAATTGACTTTCTAAACCCTAATAAGTCGTCGATGACTTAACTGAAAAATTTAACGAACGTTCAGACACATTGGAACTTAAAATACGACAATTATTCAAGATATTTCACAAATTGGTGTAAAAATAACAAATTGATGGTTAATTCTAATGGAACTGTATTGATTCAAGTTTTTGGGAAAAAATGCGCTGAAAGACCGCTGAATATAACTGTAAATGATGCAGTAATAGCTCCTTCAGATGGAAACAAGTTCCTTGGAATATATATAGACCCAGGATTAACATGGGGGAACCAGTTTTAATGCAATATTTCAGTTAAAAAATGTATTAAATGAAAAATCTCTGAAAAAAACGTATATCACGCCATGGTATATTCGGTGTTGAGATACAATATAATTCTGTGGGGTGCTAGTAGTGGAATAAATAGAGTTCTCATTGCTCAAAAAAGAATTATTCGTTTGATTTCCAACTTGAAGAGAACAGATTCCTGTAAACCTTACTTCATAAAACACAAAATTCTCACTGTGCCTTGCATATACATTCATAGTTTAATAACTTATATTAATAATAATGTAGCATCAATTCCAACTAATGGCCAACAACATCGATACCCAACAAGAAAAGGGGACCTTCTCAAAATAATGAAACATAATAGCAAACTCTTTGAAAAGTCACCCATTTGTATGGGTTCTAAGTTTTTCAATTCTCTACCTATCAAAATCAGATTGCTATCTTATCCAAATAGCACCAAGAAAATTCTGAAACAATTTTTGAGTAGTCAATGTTTTTACACAGTTGACGATTTTAAAAATTATGGAAAAAATGCAGGTTCCTCAAATAGTTCCCAGACATGATATTCCTTTAATTGTATGTGTTTCTTCAATTTATATATTTATATGTTATACAAATATGTTTTTATAATTATTTGTTTACGTTTCCTATGTAATCATGTATGTTTTTTTAATTGACTTTTCCTATATCATTTTATAATGATCTATTGGATGAATAAATATTCTATTCTATTATATTTTTATCTAGACTAATACTAATGATATAGAGAAGTAAGGTTTGCCATATATTCGATTGAGAACCTACACAATTTTTCAGGAAAACCTACCTAGTCAGAGTACAAATGTATGTATGACAACAAAAATAGGCAGATTAGACACCACCCACCCCCATTCCATGTTCCCGTAATACTTGAACGACCCCAATAACTTCTCCATCACAAGAACAAGATTCCAACGTTGAGTTTTCGCGCAAAGGCCACCCCGTATCTATCCACCCCCTACCCTCGACTCCCAAAGTTTCCAGTAACCGAAACCGGGAGAGCCCATGGCTATCCCGACCGAGCTGCAAGACAATGGGAGGCGAAGGGGAGCGGAATGGGGGGGGCAGAGGGGAACAGGGGGGAGCGCAGTCCGGAGAGTTGGAATCGTTAATCAAAAGGCCGGAGTGAGGAATTTAACCGGAGTAGAGATCCGGCAGGCTGGTGTCCGCACCACCGCCGGACCGACATGGCTGCCGGTTGCCACCCCCTGCCCCTTTGCACCCCCCCCACCGTCCGACCGACCCGTAATTTATTATTCACAACTTCCGTAATGGAATTCCGTTATAAGGGGCTAATAATCGCGCCGAGGGATGGTGGGGGGGCGCGGTGGGGGGGGGGGGAAATCTGTGTCGAAATGATCGTTTGGATTGCCTCAGGATGAAAGTGGGAAATCGAATAGTTACTGGCACCTCGGTGATACTCGCGAATATCTATAAATTTTGGTACCAAAAAGGCTTTGGGGTCAGACAGAATTCTCTGCAAAAATATCTCCAATATGGTTGTCGAAAAATCTGCTTCAGTTATTTGCAGAATAATCATCTTCAATGGTTATTTGCGAGAATATATCCAATAGTTCTCAAGAAATCTTCTTCAGTTATGTGCAGGAATATCTTCAATGGTTCACAAGATATCTGCTTCAGTTCTTTGCAGGAATATTTTCAACTGTTCTCGAAACATCTGCTTCAGCTCTTTGCAGGATTATTTTCAATGGTTCTTCAAAAATCTGCTTCAGTTCTTTGCGAGAATATATCCAATAGTTCTCAAGAAATCTTCTTCAGTTATTTCCAGGAATATCTCCAATGGTTCTGAGGAAATCTGCTTCAGTTATTTGCAGGAATATTATCAATAGTCCGCAAGACAAATGTTTTAGTAATTTGCAGAACATTCATTTCATGTGTTTCAAAACTGTCCCAAGTTATTTCTAAATTTAATGCCATGAGAAATTTAAGATCTGCCTGCCTGTCTGTCTGAACGAATGAAGATCCCTACGTTGAAATAATTTTGATGGGCTTTTGAACCTACATCCATGCACTTGAACTATCATCGTCATCTCCAAATTCCAAGCAATGTTATAAGAAACATATCATGTTATGTGATTTTTTTTAACGAATCAATGCGATTTCCAGATTTTACTCAGATACGTTGTCAACTCACTACAAACCTGAAATTCAACACTCCAAATCAGTGCTGAAAACGATAAGGTCCTCAATTATTATGCAGGTAATGCATAAAATCTCAGGGCTTCAGCTAGTCGAAGTGTTGATATTAGCTGGGAACAAATCGAAAAATCTACTCGGTTCTCAATGACCAAGACGAAGACAGAAAATTAGATAATTTTTCTAATCATCTGAACCAATCACAACGAGAAATCATGGACTATGATCCTAGATTCAATTAGACATAGAAAAAGATCCAGACGACTCGAGATGAAAATAAAGACACAATAGATAATACAGTCAACCGTATAGTGTTTTGACAAAAACAATCATCTCACAAGTAAGACGTGTTTTATGCGTTTCTTGTGCTACCTGTACTATCGATGATACTGACCTATGATTCAGAATGTTTACTCTTCAAGAATCATATGAAACAGCTGAGTCCTGTTAGGATATCAAGGTCAAAATTCTGTTTCGGAAGTGCAAACGTCATACAATAGTCAAAACCAAGGTGGATATAGGAAGGTGAAACAGCTTCCTATTAACAAGCACTAGAATAAACTGCCTTTGCCTACTTGATTTCATACCGTAGTAATATTTCCTGAAGTTAGCAGAGATGGCGACATACCTTGTGTCGGTAAAACAGAAACTGTGCATCTGTCATATTTTTATCAGTTTCATCTGTTCTAGATGAGAAATGATTGAGAAGAGTCAAAATATCGATAATTATTCCAGATTCACTAAAAATATTGTGTTTTGATGTCGTTTCAACTCACGTACGTCTGTCAGATGCGAACCATAGAAATACATGAGCAACAGAAATCTTCTTCGATAATCGATCTCACCGCCATCTTCATTCAAGTCGTGGAAATATTACTACCTTCTTAAACGGTCTACAAGTTTTTCGCAGAAACAATTGAAGAGCTGTTTCACCATCCTATATCCACCTTGGTCAAATCCATAAAGTTGTCATTATTACAGTTCATAACTCAATAGACAAAATGAAAGGGTTGAATATCAATCACCTTCAGTCTCCGTGTACGGTTATTCCTGGGTACACGCTGATTGGAATAACGAGACCGATGTGCTTGAGGCCAAGCTGTTCCGCTCGCTGTACCATTCCAATGTTTGATCAATTTTTAATTAATGCGGCTTCGACATATTTCCTGCAATCACAGTCGGTCGACCCAGATGATTAAGATAGTTTGCGGAGCATGTGAAGTCGCTGAATGAGAACAAAATAGAATCGAAGGCTATGTGGGAGAGAGCAACTCGAAATCAAGTTAACAACGAAACGCCTGTGGTAGCAGATGCAGTGTGTCCCAATTGCCAATATGCATGTATTATTGCAATTTGTAGAATAATTTCCAAAGGCAATCCAACGCCTCGACTTTCAAGAACTTAGCAGCTTCTCTAATGTCATCAGTACTGATCTCCATACATTTCAAACTTCATTTCTGAACACAAAGGGCACCAAATACATATATTGTGCCTGTATATAGGGTGTTTCATAGACCTAACGAGATTGCAACACCATTTCAAAACAAAAGTTAGAGTAATTCTCTGTTATTGTTTCATGTCTCTCCTTCTTTCAATGAAGACTTGAAATTGGTAACGGGACTTCTCACTGGACACTGATCTCTGAGGTATCACCTCAGAAAGATAGGCAAGCCAAAGAGTGCAGGAAACATTTGTTTTGCGAATGCCAAGCGTTTATATACAAAAGGCTCAAGTTCCTGGTAGGGGCCTTCTTTATTTCCTCCGATATCAAGAAATTAGCTCCCTGGAAACTGATAAACTTTGTACGAAATCTCTGAATCCTGGACCTCAAATAAATAGATTGAGAGTTATGCACAAAAGATCTACTACAATCTAGTCTAATCTTATTATTTTCTGATGCTGTACTAATGAAAACTCTAGCAAAACATCCAAATAAAGAGAATATTGAACTGAAATTTGGATACCTTGTCATAGATTGGCCATTTCAAGCTTAACTCACCAATCGACAGTTCCCATTTCTTAGTTGAAAAAGTGGATATGTTGGTTGGTAAAAAATGATTATTCATTCTCTTTTGGTCATCTAGATTGTATTGATGAGACGACAAGAAGACAGAGAACTTGGATTGTGGTTGTTAGTATAACTTATAAATATGCTTTCATCGATGAGTTTGACAGGTTATACGCCATCGTTGATATGTTTCTATAGGGTGAATCCCAAATTATTGTTTTTATACAGGGATGAGTACCATTACGGAGGTCACAGTGGATGCTTTCTTTACATTGGTGTTAAAAACCTCTCATGGTAGAAATAAAAATATATCTAACACAGTTAATTGTTGAAATCATATATTTTGTTGATTGCGCCAAATATTTGGCGTTTTCCAGTGTTTTCCTCAAGATTAACGGTTCTATCCACAATAATCACACAGATTTGAATATATATTTATTCTGCATCTTCTTTCTCGAGTCAATTTTATTCTTGATGTACTATATATCCCTCTAATCTTGTTCGAATAGGTATCCCTTTACATAATACCAAGTCAGATATTCCAAAAATTCATTAATCACGGTAGAGTTATAATTAATTTCACCGACGATAGCAGAACCTCTGTCGACACATTAATAAGACGATATATTAAATTAACGGACGTTTTAATACATAATCACTTCGTTAACAATTCGTATCGAACGCATCTAAAGGGTTATGTTGCGATATCTTCCCTAACTTCACGCCAATGGCGATTCAGAGCAGACCCTCGGCGTGTTATCTAACACCCCGGCAGTTTCTCCCCCGCTTCAGGGGATGCTCACCACTATACGGACTAACCCCTTTGCTTTCTGCATTTCGAGTGGCCATTGGCGGATCTACCCGATGATAAGGTTTGTGAGCCCATCAAAATATCAATGACCATATTGTGTTTGTTGTTTTGTTGCCATCTTGGTCAATCTCATTATGGTTTATACATGGGCATGGATGAAATCTTGATAATTGTTCACTTCGAAAAAACTCTTGAATGATATCTACGTAATATCCACTAGAACATTATCATTTTTTGATACATAACCTTATTACAGCAAAAGACTCATCATTATTATTTCCAATTCATTCGTCACCTCCTCGTCTAATAAATGTTGAATTTATTCTTTTAATGTTAAGGGTCTAAAACCTAATCCTCGCACAATAAAACTGGCAATTCCAGCAATAAGACCCTTCCATCTTCGAATGCATTTTCTGTAGATGATGTTGGGAAGGAACAGTGAAATTGTATTGCTAGCCTGCAAGAACAATACTCAGGAAGTTTTTATGTTATTCGTTTTTTGAAGCGAGAGAAAGTAGTAATGTTCGTGGAGGAAAATCGTTCAAGCCAGTTGAATGACATAGGTATCAGTAAAACCTCTCATTCGATGAAAAAAATCATTTGTGGTTCGGCAGGATCCGAAGTTGACAATGAAGGGGTGTCGAGCATGCTCATGGTGAGATGATAGATGTGATTTCGGTCATAAAATATCTATGGAAAAGGGAGTGATCGACTTTTCTGCTATGTTCTATAAAGAAGTCAATGCTGAGTTCGTTAGAGCAGGATCACCAACCAGACGAACAGCTCTCCTCTGAATAGAATGCCTCAGTATATGTTTGGGTGCTGAACTCCAAACATGATGTGTCTGTGTCACACTGTATATCCAAGGATTCAATAAGAAAATAAAAAAACGATTCTTACCATGAAATAATTCAGATATATTCCAGGTTCATGTCGTTTCACGTACATTTTATTGAGCTCGCACAAACTTTGAATAGGATGGAAAGAATCTGGATACCTGTGAATGGCCAGTCCTGAATTTCCGGATATTCCCAATTACCATAATCCTTTCCAATGAACACCTTGTGAATGCTTCTCATAACGGACGTCCATTTGGGAGACTTCTCCACTAGACAATTGAGATACACATTGTATAAAGTAGCACACCTAATGTATAGCTGTCATTTCCTTGAATTTACTCAAATTAAATCTCAAACTCAAATGCCATGCCCACGGGAAATGAATATTCACCCATTTTCATTTCCGCCAAGCCGAATGTGGTAGCCCCAAGTCTGGAAGTGGAGGAAATCATTTATTTTGATAACGAATTCCAGACCTCCATTGAGCTCCAGAATAAGTTATTGCTGAAGAAATTGTATGTGATTGAATTTCCCTCAAATCAAAATATGTGAAGGATTATAGGAACGCCTGTGGATGTGGAGAAAATGAGGAAATATTTGTCTATAAAGAGCTGAATATTTGAAACAACAGAGATTATTCACGAACACGTCGATGTAATTTTATGATAGTTGTAAAATTAGAAGTCCAATAGAAGAGGAATCAAGGCAAAGGCGAGATTCCCACCTCAAAGGGGTAGCAATCCTTATACCCCTATATGAATATGAAATCACTATCAATATTTAAATCTACGTTGTGGAGTGCCCCAAGGTTCTATTTTGGGACCTTTGCTATTCGCCATTTATACTTCCCAGCTTATGAAATGCCTTCAGTTTTATAATATCCATCTGTATGCAGACGATACTCAGTTGTATTATAGTTTTTCCTCAGACTTGGTGGATGATGCTTGTATTGGAATAAATAGTGATTTGAATTCATTTGTGGAGAAAGCCTCTGATCATTTTTTGATGATAAACGATAATAAATCTAGTCATTGTTCTTGGTCCCAAGCATACAAGGAATACTGTTTGACTACGCACTAACATAAAGATAAATAATGAGCAACTGGAGGTAGTAAATAAAGCATAGAGCTTAGGGTTAATTTTAGATGAAGACTTGAGATTTGAAAAGCTTGTAGCTGAACTTGTCAATCGTGCATATTATTCACTTGAAGTATTTTTCACCTCCTGAAGTGAGGACAATATTATGTGAAGCCTTGGTCCTGTCTGTTTTCGATTATGCTGATGTATTATATGGCCCATGTTCAACTGTTCAATTCAAAAAAAAAATCCCAAGGTTCAGAACTCGGTGCCTACGATTCATTTTTGGTATCCGAAAGAAAGAGTGAATATCTCACAAAGCTATCGGATGGTTAGACATGAAAAATAGGAGAAAACTACATGCTGCCACTTTATTCCACAAAATACTTGTGTATACAGGTGTATAATATGGATTTTTTTGGATTGTAATGTAACCTACTTGAAACATAATCGTACATAAGTATGCAGAGTTATTAGATCTTTAGAATGACGATATCCATAAATTTGATCATTCCTATGACATTAGTGACGTCATAAGATTCCATATTTTACGTCCAGTCTATTGAATAATCAAAATGTTGGATCTTTTGAATATTTCTCGAAATAAACGAGTAGGTATTCGGATGATCAACATCCGTATTGATAAACCGAATTTCTTAAAATTGTTTGTGGGTAATTCACAACCAATCTCTGAAAATAATCGTTAGTAAATCTAATTACCAGGAGAATAACAAACGCGTCCCTTAATTTCTGACGCCCTTAATGATGGCTGCCATGGAAATGGAGGACCGAAGGCCCAAGAAGGGCCAAATTACAGCTTCACTCGAGGCATAACATTATCCCTTTTCGCTGGTCTCTGGAGGTCACGCTGCCCTTTCTGGCAATTATTCAGCAAGGGTCCGTCAGAAAAGGGTTCGGAGAGAGAGAGAGATGGAAGGAGAAAAGGTAGGAGGGTGGGGGGTTGAGCGGTCCGCCGCCAAAATTACAACTCGAAGGGCGTAAAGGGTTGAGGAAGCTATGGCCCTCGCTCTGTTGCGTCTTCACTAACTAACGGATTGTGTTGTCAAGTTCGCTCGATGCTTCAAGGTGGAAATAGTGGATGAAGTCAACATTTTTTGGAATATACAGGGTGTTCCTCAATATAATGTACATGCGACAGGAGGTGATTATTTCCTTATTTCACATTTAATCGCACAGTTTCAATTTATAACAGGTACTGCTGGCTGAAATGAAAGAATCAATCGAAACAAAATTTTATCCAATGAAGTTTTACCCCATTTTGAGAATTTTGATTTCGTCTGGAGATTAACAGAATATTATTTGAAGTTTTATTTCGATAACGTCCGTAGATATCTACAAAAAACTAGAAGAGAAGAAAAGGTTCTAAACAAGACCGAAAACTTCATTTTTCTATTTTTGTTCTATAATGTAGTCATTATGAAACGCAAATGCGTACCGAAATAGCCTCTGTTTCGATACGCATTTTTTTATTTTCGGAGGTTGGTACAATCGAACTGTTAAATGAGTCTGAAGCTCACTTCTGAGCGATTTTGGATTTGGTGATACTAGCAAAAAAGTCAATGTTATTATTGGTGAATTTTAATTCAAAGTGTGATTTGATTTGGCTTGATCAATAAAATCAATAAAAAAATTGATTTTTTCACCGCTGTTATCGCAAAAATAAAAATCACTCAACAGTAAACTGGGCTTTACGCTTGTGCGTCAGATTTTAAATATTTTTAATGTTACCAATCGAATCTATATTAAATATTTTTTTTCAATGAAAGACTTCGAATTGGTTCAAAATAGAAAAAATTGTACATGGCGTTTTATAAGACACGTTGTCACACTTGTTCCCTTGGAGCACTCCTCGCGATCGCTTCGCTCGTCCTACTTGTATCATAATATACTATTCTACGACAACTTGGCATGAAAAAACTATAAAAATATTGGAATTTCAACTTCCTGTAGTTCGGTTGCCAATATTGGCATAAACTTTCAGCCGTATGAATACCCACGTCATATTTGGAAAACCCTGTATATACTCAATGATCACCATAATCTACCATTTTCTCACGGGATATGCTGGGACTTCTGACGGATGATAATTCATATTTCACCTTCCAAGATTTGAGTGATTCACCGGCTTGGTTATTGCCAGAATAATCGACATACAATAAATTCCATCAAAAATAGTCAAACATCATCTTTGTTCCTTCTCAATATCATTTGAAATTAGAATAATTTGATTAAGGAACCAATTGTTTTCCAGAATTAAATTCGAAGATATAGAAATATGTGGCCTACAACCAAGGTGGATATAGGATGGTGAAACAGCTCTTCAATTGTTTCTGCGAAAAACTTGTAGACCGTTTGAGAAGGTACTAATATTTCCACGACTTGAAAGAAGATGGCGGTAAGATCGATTATCGAAGAAGATTTCTGTTGCTTACGTATTTCTGTAGTTCACATCTGACAGACGTGACTTGAAACGACATTAAAACAATATATTTTCGATAAATCTGGATTGAATATTGATATTTTGACTCTTCTCAATCATTTTTCATCTAGAACAGATGAAACTGATAAAAGTATGACAGATGCACAGATTCTGTTTTACCGACACAAGGTATGTCGCCATATCTGGTAATTTCAGGAAATATTACTACGGTATGAAATCAAGTAGGCAAAAGTCTACAGTTTATTCTAGTGCTTGTTGATAGGAAGCTGTTTCACCATCCTATATCCACCTTGCCTACAACTAATAAATATTTGAAATCACTAGATCATTTCACGAAAGACCTGCTAAAATAATTTCCATTATTCGACTGTTATTAATAACCAGATATATTTTTGCAGAATAAAATCCGACAACGATAGGTCATTATTGTTTTGCTCTTTGTGAGTAACTTTCAAGGGGTTTCGGACACCCAAGATGCCAATAAACAACATACCGAAGAAACACCAAGAGCTTCTTTCGTATCCACATGATATTACATCAAATTTCAGCACTACCCCAGACCATATTGTATAACTGTCCCTTATGTGGGACAATTGTTGGGATAGCCGAGCTAGACGAATGCTTTGAAAGCAACAAGAATAAGAGGAGCGTTTCGCGATGAAATGTTGTGAGGCATCCTGTGGAATGCAAATAATACAAATTCCGAGGGGTAATTGAGAATAGCTGGGCTGATGAAGCGTCCACTTCATAGCCTCCATGCAGTTTACTGGGCGAGAAGGGAATCCCCACACACATGACGTTTATTCATTCAGAGGCGAAAAGGGCGTAAAATGTGTTTTCCACCAGGAATTCAAGTGCCTTCATATTCCTTGAGCCTCATTGTGGTATACCCTGAAACAAACATGATGAGTAGGTATCTATTTTTGAAATGAAAAGAAAAGTCGTGCAATATTCAAATAGGAACGGATAACACATTGAGCCTTTCAATTTTTAGAGCTGAAAAGACTTCAGAATACATGATAACGTGAATCTCTGGGAAAATTTAAGAAAATCTGGAAAAGTTATTACTGCAAAACTGCTTTCACCGGTTGAATGAATCTTCAGATTACGAATTGAATGACAATTGATTTAATTTTTATATTCGGAATGTCATGATATCACAATAGTATATTATGATACAAGTTTTATAAGACGCTATTTTGTCGCACGCGTTGTTTGGAGTACGACGAGCGAAGCGAGGAGTGCTCCAAGTGAACAAGTGCGACAACGTGTCTTATAAAACGTGTGTCATATGCAATTTTCTCTATTTTGAATTGATTTGAAGAAAAAAATGGATTCATAATCGATAAATAACAGAAACATCTTCGATTGGTAACAAATAATTAAAATCTGACGCAAAAGCAAGAAGCCCAGTTTACAGTTGAGCGATTTTGGTTATTGCAATACCAGCGGTGAAAAATTCAATGTAGTTTTTGTTTTTAATGGTCAATTTAAATCAAATTACACTCTGAATTAAAATTTACCAATGAAAACAATTAGTTTTTCACTGCTAATATCACCAAATCCAAATCGATCAGAAGTAAACTGGGCTTAACTCTTCTGACTTTCATTTGACAGTTCGATTGTACCAATCTCCTAATAATAAAAAATGCGTATCGAAATAGAGGCTATTTCGACACGCATTTGCGTTGCACAATCACTTCATTATACAACCAAAATAGGAAAACTACTTTATGAACATGACAACTGCGCAGTATTTTGTGAATAGAGTTATGTTTTGTGACAGTAGTTTGAAGAACTTGAAAAGAAAAAATACCAAATAGCTCAAGACACAAACGCCACTTTTGTCGCTTCAGTCTTAAATCATAAATATAACGGAAATTAATACGAATGTCAAGGCAACGAAAGTAAATGATTTCGCGTGTGATTGATTGTCACAGGTAGTATGACATATGATGAAGTTCAATAACTATCAAAAGAATACGAGGAATACGAGGTAAATGGTTCGAAGTAATGAACTAAGGTTAGTTAGTATCTATTTTGGAAATATGGTATACATTCTTTGTGGAACATTTATCATTTTTTAGACATTAGTTACACTATTATATCTTACTCTCATTCATGTACTCACCTTCCTCTGCTAGCTACTTTGGTGATGACAATTCTCATATGTTTAATTACATGTTCATATGGACAATAAATTATGATGTTCTTAGTGGTGATGAAACTCTAATACCTCGATGAATATATTCTATGTAGTCTTTTCTTCAGTATCTAATAGTCTCAACTTGTCAGGATTGTTCTGGGTATATATATAGAGATTCTTGTCATCATTCTATATTCTAATAATGATTGAGCTTTCTTCCTTTCAAACTCCATTCTATCCATTCGGAGCAATGAAGAGTAATAAGGGATTATTTGATGAGCAATTCTATCGAATTGCAATGCAAATAATAATAATGTTTTTTGTTCGCGCCTCCACCATTTTATTGAAATCGCGTATCCGCCAAATTTTTTAATGTAGTCACTGATAATAGAGAAGTTCATTTTTCAAAAGGATCATAACATACTTTAAACCGCTACTATGGACAGACATATAATTCCGATTTCTAGAACTAATGCATGGCAAAGCGTATCCGAAACAAAGATCATTAAACTTCCACATTCAATTAATAGGAAAACCGGCGTAGTTAGGCGAGTTGGAATACATTTAACATTATAAACTTTGCATTTCAAAGCGCCTCGTATAAGTTCATGAAGTTTCGGTGGACCACTCATCGGAGGACCGTAGACTAAGAGAGACATACCAACTTGGAAACAAAAGCTTGAAAGGACTGTGCTAACAAAATTTCAGAATTTCTGCAGCTTCGAAGCCCATTGGACTGAAATGATTGAGTCGCCATTTTGGTATGAAACTATGGTATTGTTCATGAAACATAGACCAGATTATATATGTACAATGGGGAATTCTCCTTCGGAAGATGATGAAGAAATTCTTATAAAATATCTTCAAAACGTCGCAATTCAAACTCACTATTTCAACCTTTTTCTGAAGAAACAACATTTCAAGTGCTTAAATAAAATACTCGATATGGGGATTTAAAATTTAAAACTCCTTGTTTGTATTTTACCATTTGGCAACATCGACTGCAGATTTAATAAATAATAAAGGACAACAAATCCATTACGTTGATTAGGTGAATAAAGATAGTTATATTTTGAATAGGTCAGAACACAAAACTTATACTAACAATAAATTCTGTGGGTTAGGTGACATCTTGGTACCATTCTGCTTATTTCTGTTCCTTGCTCCTCTTGCATATATGCTACTCAGTTTTTGAGGTTATGTTTATATTCGACTTGTGCATGGATTGGTGCTTTTGTTGGACTGAAATTCATGTTTCGACTGATTATTTTTTTACATTAGCAGTTTGATGTCTGAATTATGCATTGACATCAAGTGTACATAATGATAGTGTGGCCAAATGTGAGTTGTTGTTCTTTCAGCCTACTAGGCGCTGTTGCCGATTTGTGAATTAGAAACAAAGCGATTTAAAATTTGAAACCCCATATTTGAAACATTGATTTAGATATTTTCCACAAGGAATTCGAAGAATTTATGAATGAAACTTATAATCAATAAGTTAATACTTGCTTTTGCTGTAATAATAAACCGAATTGAGAAATATTCCCCATTGTGTTTTCCTATAATAGACAGATTGAAAATTCCGTGAACTCTGAAAAAAGTGTCGTATTTCGCACTATATAAACCATTTCCATTATAACGTATTCAATTCAAGCAGTATTATATATTTCATCATGTGGTATTCCATAAAAACATAAGATCAAAGAATCGGTATTATGTAGAAACGTATAGAAAAGTGTCATAACAAATCATCACAACGTAATCCATAGAAATGATATTGTATAGAAACATTAGTTCAGTATTTTGAACAAACAATATTCTACCGAAATCATATTTTGTGAAAACAATATTCTATATCTCAACATGTATTCCATGATATTCTAGGTATAAAAATTCAGAATAAGGCCAGAGTCATGCTTGGGAATTAGTTTTTTCAATGAATTATTCCTATTCTGTAGATCTGACAACAGATAATAGAGAAATCAATGCAGAATCATGATTGACCACAGTAACAATCTGGATGGCAGATTCCATCAATGTCTTCTCTAATCATGGCCTGTGTATCATGGAACTTTGATATCCCGAAAAAAATAAATTTTTCAAATAGGAAGGTCTTGGCCACCTATCATAATTCGTACTCACAGGATTCATGTTAATCATGTTCGACTTTTTTTCGATAATGACGATTCATATCTAATAGAAGTCTGAAGAAGAGATGATAATCTTTCATCATACTCATATGGACAAAAACTTCAAAATTCACGGTGATCCATTTGAAAAAGGAAAATTTCAAACACTACTTTTCTACTTTTCGTCGTACTTTTTGTATTTCAAAACACTACCACGAAACGATATCGTGGAATTCAATCACTTTAGAAACGTGAAAATAATTTCAAGAGATAGTGTTTTCATTGAACTCTTTAATCTAAAATAGATCTGATGATTCAACCAATATCGAAGGAGAATACAGAGCATATAAAAGAAGCGAATACTCAAGTATAATATGTATAAATTGATTTACCCTCGTAAAAATATAGGAGAAAACTGTATGAGTAGCAGCGAGCAACCCTTCTGTGATTTGGCTACTGATGAACAGATGGCGCTCAGGTCTGACATAGCTGGTAATGGTTTGAGGGCGAACTCACCCCTAACGTTTTTTATGATCCTTGTACTCTCTACCCTCGTTGAGTTTTATAAAAACATACCAGTTTTAGGTGGGGAATCTGAATCCAGTACGTTATAGGAGGGTCGAAATGCATACTGTACACTGTATTGATGTTTTTCTTTTAAATTGGGGTTCGGATTTGCTTAGGTAGCTATTTTCAAACCAAATTGTGTATGGGAGAGCGAAAACACAGGAATGAATTGCAATGATTTCAGGAGGATGTCTTACTCGCACACCTAATGTTGTAAAAGTAGTTGTCAAAAGTCAATGAGTTCGTTTTCATATTTGAAATCCTATGAAATGTATGTATATATCTGATGCCATGTTTGTTTTATTTTATTCATATTTGTATTCTTTACCAACAAGAGGCGCAAATATCACTATGATTTTTTTCATAGGTTGCATATCTTCAGCTACTGACACTTTGTGAATTTGATATTTTATCTGATTTTTTACGATAGGAAGTTGTGGGTTGGACATTTTTTGTGCACCTTTCACACAATCAAATAGCAAAGGTTAGCATGAGGTATACCATTCACTTGAAGAGCTTTTTAAGTTAGGTAGATAAGATAATAAGGAAGGCAATTTCAATTACAATTGGAGAAAAAATTGAATGAAGTAATCAAACCTAAATGAAAAAAATAAATATGAAGTGAAGTTCATTACAACTTAACATTGATTTTTTCCTCGAAAATGTGAAATTTTAGAATATACGTACACTTCTGTAATTCTGAGAAACAATTTCAATACGACCAATAATTTCTAACAACTATACTAGAGTACTAAATTCACAGCGTTCAACAACTTGTATATCGGAATGTTTCCAGGAATATGTCCAGTGGAACCCTTTATTTCATTAGGTATTTTATGCTTCTTAATTTCTGAATGTAGGTATTTTTGAAATACCTACTTACCATTGTGGGCAGATTTATCAATTGATACAAAATTATCATCAATATTTATTCCAAAATAATATTCCTTGTCTTAAGGTAAAGCAATATCTGAACAATGTTCATTTGACCAGCGCCAGTCTGAAAAAATCCCCCAATAAATCGTCCATTTTGTCGAGTTTCAGGTAAAGCCGCACAAAGCCGTCAAATAGGGGTGTACGAGGGTGCAGTGTCCAGCGGCAAGCCGAAGGGTGAGCCAATCACCACCCAACGCTACCACTCACAAACGAGTTTCAGTCATCCCCCTACCCCAATATAACATACTCTGAACGGGTGGGTATATCTATTATTGCATTCATTCTCATTCGGTCGACAGTGCGAGAAAAGAGCAAACTTTTCAATTCGTGTACAGGCACTCGATGAGAGTTTTGTACGTAGAAACTAGGTATTTATGTACAGAGCCATGAAAAACTGTGAAAAATTTTCAGCAACAAATGGCGAATAATCATGAAATTCAAAAGAGCTATTGTACACATTTTCAATAAATTCTGCTAAATTCTTGAATTATTATTATTTTATTTTCTTTCGAACACCAGTTTTCAAATATTTTCCACATGTTCACATGACAGCTTTCGCCTATCGCGGAAAGCTCAGGGGCGGATAAAGGGGGGGGCTATATGGGCTTAAGCCCAGGGCCCCGGATTCTGCAGGGGCCCCAAAATTGTGAAATAAATGGTTCATTTCAATTGCTAGTGCACTTGTATGATAATGGATGAGAAAAATATTGATCTTTCATTCCAACCTAAATATGACATGGGCAATAAATTCGAATTCTTATTCGACCTTGGCTCTATGAAAGGAAAAAATCTACGTGGATAGTATGAATTTCGTTGTTCCCTTCATTCAAGGTTTGTTCAACGGTATTAATGAAAATTTGTAAACAGATTAAGTAGATTTCAAAGGGAATGACATAAGAATAAGAATTGATAAATCAAACATCGATAAGAGAGGAGATTCTCAGAACACACTTTCATGTTCACAAAGGCTTCAAGAAATACACTTCAATTTATGATATGAAAAAATACTCAGAAATAATCATATATAACAATAAGTTGCGAAGAAGAAAGGGTGTTTTCAAAATTAAAAATCATTGAAAATACATACAGGCCTACAAAGATAATAATCATAAGAGGTAAAGAGACAATAAAAGAAATCATTTAAAGCAAATCCCGGATGGCTACTTTTAGTAAGTAGGTATAATAAGCATTGAGCTATAGCAGAATCACCTTAGATTTCCAGAATTATTCTTTGGTCATAATTCAAGGCTGATTCAAGTCTTATTGAAAGCTAATAAGGTTAATTTGATGACAGTCTATGACTCTTTTGCCAAATTTTCGCTCTTCCTCTCTTTTCAATATAAATTTAATTGAAATTAACCAAGTTTACACGAGCTAGCAAATCCAAAAATGAAAGACGAAAGTTATGAAAAATCGTAATCCATAGTTTAAGGCTCTTCTATTATCGAATGTTTTAGGAAAAAATAAGGACTATATTTTAAGCATGCGAGTTTTTGTGCTAAATAAATTGAACATTGAAGACAAATCTAAATATGCTTATTTCATCCCAATGCAACGGAGAAAAAAATGGCTTATTCAAATTTGTCATATATTTTGTCTACAATACCTAAAACATAATCAGAACAGGCAAAACATTCGGCAATAGGTTAAAATCAGAGCCTTGAATGAACCTTGAATTATTCAGATTTTTCATGAAATTTCTGTTTTTATACTATGCTTACCAGTTAATCTAGCAAAACAGGCGTTATTTCGAAAAAACGTAGAAAAAAGTGACGTTTCGCTGGAAAAAAGTTTGAAATGACTTCATGGTGTTATTATAGGTTTTTTATATAGAGATAAGCAATAGGTTAAACTAAGATTCTTAGAAAAGCCTTGAATTATGATGTAATATCAGATCTGTTTTCGCTAGCTCAAAGTTGAGCTATAGCAGAATCCACGATTTTACGTAAAAAAGCGCAAAGAATTCGGCAATAGGGTAAACATTAAGCCTTAAATTATGGCCAAAGAATTCAAATTCTTCAGTAGAGGAAATAATCATGTGTCGTTGAATTTTTTTCATTTCCGTTTTTTTTTTGTTTACGGAATGGAAACATAATATTTTGATAATATTAATCATAATTAATTAAACAAAAATCTAAGGAAGTAGTTAGTGTTCAAAAGCCCAGGGTCCCGCCATCAGTTAGTCCGCCCCTGGGAAAGCTTGAATACAACATTGATATAAGTACGCAATAATTTATAATGAATGACGGTGAATTTGAGCTAAAAAGTTAAAACTATGAAAATCTGAGCTTTTTTTGAGCAAAAGTCTGAAAGTAATCGACTTTTTGGCGGATGACCTTGACGCGCGCTCACGAAGATCGGCCAATAGAATCACAATACGCCATAAGCCAAAACGCGAAAAGCCAGCATGTGAACATCATCAGGATCATAAAAAGGGATAATATGTTACCTGAAAAAATTTACATTATTCGTCGATATCTTATATGAGCAACTTCATATTTCTTATAACAAAGATGTATATAGATACGGTGAAATTACTTTTCAATTGTTTTTCGTCAAATTTTTTAGACCTACTTTAGCAAAGATCATAACCCTGGTAATATATCACTAATTATTCGGGGATACTGTTACTATCGCATCGATAACACTATCGATAATTCAGTTATCTTTATTATTCATATTCTATTTTCCGTGTCCATATTATAAAGACAGATAATTCAAAACTATGGTGTTGGTGTGAAATATATATAATTGTTCAAATCATATAAAATATGACTGCGAAATCGTGAAAATCAATATGCATCATGCGGGATCAGCAGACGTGTCGCCATCTATAAAAACTTGTGGAAATATTACCAGTGTTTGAAGGTATGATCAGGCAAAAGTGTACTAATTTTTCTAGTGCCTTATTAATGGAACTCCTTATGTTGTCAGTGTTAGTTTCTTTCATCTCTTGAAACCATCCATTTCCGTTTTGAGGCAAGATGGAATTCCACCTATCTACGATCATCATCGTCAGTCTGTCTTGCTCTAAGTAGTCAAACAGTATATTACCGTGATTTACATCGGATGCCGGGCTCCTTGAAAGGCCAGTTAGTTTAGAGCCGTTCTGACCCTTGGCCCGGACCACAATAAGCGCGATTACAGTTCTCTGTCACATTTAATCTGCCTGTTCAAACAGAACTGTTTAATTAAGGGATATGTAAGGGCCCGTAACTTAAACACAAGTGTCCGCACTCAGGGCTTTTGCGATTTACGTAGATATTTGGTATATTCAGGTACCTCACAGATGCGGGCGATCTCTTCAATTATGATATTTTTTGAAAAAAATGGATTCGTATACTTATTGAATACAACAAAACCAGTAGTAGAAATTATGGCACTCACAACCATATCGATATATTTCATTTCTGTAGAAAGTCTAAATTATTGTGCAGGTACCTACCTAATGATTAAGAGAAAGTATTTCAATATAATAGAGCTTGGCCCATCAAAAAATCTCCGTTATGATAATATAAAGAAAAGTAATTCGCTGGATGTTTCAGGTTGCTCAGATACTTACTTTATTCGATTATATCAATTATTGTGAAGTTGCTAGAAGCAGATCTTTTTCTGCAAGTGTCCAAAAACTGGTTATCCATCAGTTTGAGTAGCCAGCAAAACGGTTCAAAGAATTATTAGAGAGCAACATATCATCTTCTTACCGGATTGAATTTTCGAAAAAGGTCCAAGATCGACTAAGAAACAGCAAATTCCATAAGTTTTTCTATTAGGACGCTTTATCAACATCAGTTTGAACCAATCATCATCTACTTGTGACCTCATGTATTTCTTCAGTACAATTTTCTAACTTCAAGAAGATCTCAACACCCTGTATGTACGAATTATGAATTCTCGATCTTAGCGACGATGATATTTCCACCACCAATGAATGGACTATTCCTGGTCTGTCTTATTGGAAGACCATAGAAAACATTGATTTTCTGCGTCCGTTTCTCGATATTATAATAATTCACGTGTCCTTTTTGTCCTGCCAAAGGGTCCGAAACAGCCCTGTCACGCACACGATCCGGTTACAAATAAGGATTATGCCGGTAATTTCGACCCCATAGGCCCAAACGTCCCTTTTAAACTTATTTATTTTAAAATATTGGCAGCGTATGTGACCGTTCTGGGGATCGGAGATCGGGTGAAACGCGATACGGTCCACTTATTTTAATTTTATACCGATTGGATTGAAGAGGGTTGAAAATTCTACGGAATTTTCTGTTTTATGTTTGTTAAATTCAATAGACCATGATGCACTCTCGCCAAATTGAAGTTGGACTATAACAAATCTTCATTTCGATTTTTTTCCACTGATGTGGGTATCAATGATGGCTCCTGAGCTTTCAACAGGGGATAATGAAAATATTGGTGTATTTTTATGTGTGGTAGGTACATCGGAGCATATTATTCAGCAGGGTTAACTTCTTGTATACATTTTCATTGTCAAAAATTGAATTTTTAGTATATTTCCTAACTATTTCGCGGTACACAAAATTAAAACGTTACCTATATACATTACCGTTGATTCCTGAGTGAATTTTCTATAAATTTCAAATCAAGCTTGCAAAACTTAGGCACTTTGGCTCTAGAAAATATTTTGTCCCACTCTAACTAACTAAATAACGAAGGTTGAGAATATTATTTATCATAGCTTTACTATATCGGAATAATAATGCCCAATCCTCCATTTGTTTTAACAGTATAGACAGCACGAAATAAAAATAAATTAATTTGATGAATATGGAATCCCTTAGGTATATATGCTGACTATCTGAAATAAAGATAAGTGCATTTCATACGTTATCACATCAGGCTATAAATCTTAAGGTAGTCTGGCTGTAAAGATGAAAGAGCTGAAGCACTGAGAATAATGAAAAAAACAAAACAAGAACTATGTACGAATATATGTTAAATTCAACATTCAACATGGATTTGGTTCGAGGATGAAATATGCTCCAGCTATTCATCATATGACATCCAAAGTGATGAATAGTGCTCTCTTCTCATTGATCGTTGTTGATAGTCAATGCTCCTATTGTTGCAATGCATTCATTCGTTTGTAATGGAATGCATTGCGGACGAAATTAACTTTTTATTTTTCCAACATTTTATCAAGGAGGGACGTGACTTACGAAGTAATTCGTTAGAAACAAATTGAAGTTAAAGTTCTCTGAATGAGAAAAACAAAATACGGGAGAGAAATGTTGAATCGACATGAATCTGATGAAGTTATAGACTAGTATAGTCAACATCTCATAAAAAAATGGACTACGAACTAAAAAGTAACTACATATCTATTGACGTTATGCCATTAAGATTTTAATATTTCTGCAATTTTCAAACTTCCACTAACAAGAAAAATTCACGGTGAGTTCTTAGTTCAGTTCAGGACTACCAATTCCCTTTGGTGATAAAACCTTCCTTCTTGAATCAAGCTATAAATTTGGAATACATATATTTTGTACTGCTAGAAATTGAAATTATTTTTGTTCATTCACTATGAAAATAAATGAATATTATATTAAAATGAACCTATAATGAAAATATGTATAATTTAGCAATTCTTCACATACTTTCTCATAATTAAATGTTTAAAAAATATATAATAGGGATTTGCTTCGTCTTCATTCGATAGGATGATAAACATAAATCGCTGTCTCTGAATTGTGACCAGCAAAAAGTCTAATAAATGGAATGCATTAAACCGACGCGAAGATAAACGTCTGAAGCTGTCCGAAAGATTAGTTTTTGCGGGCGTTTCGACCCTTTGGAGCAAACTCTAAGGCCCTATAGGACCATTGTCCGAACGCCGGAACGACAAGATAACACTTCAGGGGGGGATTGTGACATTTATAAATGTTACTGGGAGTTGTTGCGGAACAGGATTGTGAAATGTACATGTTCTCTGATTTGAAAGATATGTAGCTCAACAAACGATAACATAAATTCAATATCTATGTGCTAATAGAGAAGGAAACAATGCCATTTTTGAATGTTTTATCTCATATCAACTCACTTGGGAAGTCCAAATCGACTGACATTTCAGCATACTCTCTCTCGTTCTGAATATTAACAAAAACTCCTGTTCATGATAAAATTCACCTATTATGTTCTGGGACCTATTTTATCGATTATTTTCGAGGAATGATTGATTCCTGAGGATCAGATAGATGTTATAGAAAGATGAAAATTATTATTCAATTCACATGATGAGTGGACTCGTCTCTTGAAAGTTTCCATGTCTACAATAAAAGTAAATTCATCGACAACATTTTGCAACCATATCTGTTATCATCACCATCATAATCATGTTACAAATTATGTTATACATTAAACAACATGAAGGTCACGTACATTTTTTCAACTCATCAGCCTATATAAATATATCGAATAGAAAATTCGAAGTTTCCATCTCAAACAATCATTATTATTTCCTCCTATTTATATATTTGAATTGGATTGAATATAATTCAAGACCAACTGAAAATAAACTGATGATCAAGAAAAATCAGAAAATTGTGTCAGAAGTTGTTCACATAAGTCAAATTCTGATGTGAAATTCTTCGAGGGATCACCCTGCAGACCCAGAATTTGCTGAATATGAGTAAAGGGACTACTGCATCTCTGAAATTCTAGCTAGGGTATGAGAGGATGTGCCTTAACGGCATAACGTCACGATCACCATGGGACACCTCCCTCGGACACTTTCAAATTTTCAACGTCACCCTTGGGAATCTCTTAAATTTTTGACACATACTAAAGTACGGAATGTGGTCATCGAGGAAACTTGATACGGCTGCAAGACCCTTTTTAGGACTAAAGGGGAATAAATAATTCATTCTTTATTTGGCGACGATATCGATTTCCGGGATGAGAAAGTTCTCATGGTAGATAGGACGATGATCATCAGTAAAGAAGGTATATTTTGATGTTGTTTTGTTGGTTATACCTAGACACCTACTCTAAATATGAGAGTAACTACTAACTATACTTGTCAGTGTATAAGAATAGATACTCCTAGCCTTCTCAAAATAATTCATTGGCAATGAATCCAGCTCTTCTGTTTCGCTTCGTCGAAATCAGTGTTAGTGAAAACTCTCAGATCAGAGAACAACTTGAGTAACCAATTAGGAGTTGGGAATTAAAGCCTTTTTGTCGCAAGGATCTAATGGTGCTCTAATGAATCAACGCTGTCAATAATGTTCAAGGTTCCTGTGTTCTCATCAAAGCACTTCAATGAACACAAACGAATAAGTTCTTGCTTCGAGCAGTAGTCTATATCTAGGTATAGAATTACACAAAATTCTCCCAACTATATCGGTCCCAGAATTTATAATCATTTACCACATGATATTAAAACATCTTGTAACGTGAAACAATTCAAATATAATTTTAAATCATTTCTGTTGAAACATTGTTTTTATTCCATAGACGAATTTTACTCATTCCGGTCTGTACAGGTGACTGGATAGATTTTTTATTTTAAATATGACTTATTACTTTCTAATATATATTCTTCTAGACTGACTATTCCTATACAAAATGTACTTTTGTCGTTTAAAGGAAAATAAATTGATTTGATTTTGATTTGATTTTGATATCGAGAGTGCTTCATTGATATATTGAAAAATCGGACACCAAGATTAACAGCCAGCAAAACCTGGCCATTAGTTACGAATTTTTTTCTGGTTCTGATTGAAGTCTTCCAACCCTGAAAAACTTTCTTCTGAATACGTAATCGTTGATGGAGTATCATCACATCAACGATCTGTTAGATGTAACCTTGTCCTATTCACAGCTCTGCGAATGACAGTATACTTTATCTCTTCTATAGAGCCCCTGTGTTATCTATGGAAGCAAAAGGTGCAATGCGGAGTCATGTCGAAACTATCGATGATGATTTGACTGAACTTTTGAAACAGGGATCTGATAATATTGTGGAGTTCACTGCAAGCAACTACTTGCAAGTCTTTGGTTTTTCCAAGAAAGCAGACCTCAAAATTCCTAATATGACGATGTCATTGGTCTATTGCTAAAACTGCCTTATATGATCTACAAAGCAAAGATTCGAATCCACATGTTTGATGTTCTGCACCGAAACATACGCTGAAGCTCCTGGATTCTAAGCAGATGAGTATTGTTCGTCTGATTGGTGATTCTTTGGAACTCACTGACCTCTTTAGATCATCGTAAAAAGTAGTAGTATATTCCCTTTTTCTATAGATATTTTAATGGCCGATACTCATCGGGTATCGCGTCTATCATTCCACCACAAGCTATTCCGACCAGGCAGACCAGTCAGACGCATATTGTACATCTCTTCATTGTCAAGCTCGAGACCAGCCGAACTATCCAAATTCATGTTTTCATCGAACATTGACATTCTGTTACTCACTTGCTAGAGAGGTTTTTCCTGATACCTAAAACCTCCAAACTTTCAAGAAAAATTCCAATACCTATATCCTCTTCCAATGTCCCTCTACCGGCTTGCACGATGTTCCTTCACGAACATTACCAATAGGTTTTCCTCTCGTGTAGTCAAAAGATAAAAAAACCTTGTTCAACATCTTCATCATAGACTCCCAACCCGTTCTCTGAAGCTTTTGACCTTCTCCGCCATATCCTATCACCCCAAGCCTCGACCGCTGTACACATTCAAATAAACTTTTATTGTGCCACCGGCCCTGAATGGAATTTCTTATGCTTGTTAACTCGAATCTTGCGAGAAGGGACACAACCCCATTCATCTTGGAGCGCGTGCCCCGCGTTGTGTCGGCCAAAGGCGCATATTTCGGGGTGGCATTGAGGCAAAAAAAAATAGGGGTGCATTACCGATTGACCAGCCCCAGTGGTCAGTTCGGGCATGCGTCATGTTGGGTTGCGCCATCTGGCGGACGTTGCTGTTTGGAGGGTGCTTGGAGGATTACGCCGGCATTGAGATTTTAAAAGTTTACCACGCCTGAGTTGCAAGGCAAGACTCGTAGATTAAATCGGGAAAACTGACATTACGTGATATTAGCGAGCTTGATTAGGGGTGCGAGAGAAAAGCACTCTTTTCTTATGTATTCTTGTGTATAAGAGGTAATCGGCAATACCACTGTACTGAACATATGTGACATGTGTCAGTTTAAAATGCAAGTATCTATGATTCTAGGTTATAAGATATAGATGACATGGTGGAGGTTAGCTATAAATGGATATAGACTCACGATTGACTTTTATTACGAAAGGGTAATAAAAACATAAAATATGACATCTAAAGTAACGGAGAAAGTGATAAATATCGAAATCATCTAATATTTGGGGTTATCTAGAATCATGAATGACTGACGATATTATTTTTGTCACCATTTAACAGATTTGTTTGTCTACGTGAAACATATTTATATATAAATAGAGGAAAATAAATCAATATCATTCCCACGTTATTTAGAATAATCTAAATTACAAGAGGTCGAATACGAGCAGAAAACAACTACCAAATACCACGCAGAATTCAATTCAATATTTATATATGTCATGTAGACGCGCATTTCAACACAAGGAGAATCTCTGGATGTCGCATTGGATATTTTCGAGGCATTTGATGCAGCTTGACACCAAAACCTTCTTGGGAAACTTTCCGTCATGTGTCATATAGTTTTGCTGACTCAACTGTGTCGTTCACTATCAATCCAACCTTACCCCTTCCTTCCCTTATGGTTAAGACTGAAATGACGACCCTGTGTCAAGCAAAGATTCGGTATCCAGGTTATTTGTTTTGCAGGTCCGGGAATGTTGACTAAGTACTAAGACATTTATTGGTCGCATCAATTTTTGACCATACATATGTGTTGTACCACGTGATCGTAGTACCTATTTTCTTGCTACAATGTGCCGGCTAGCGTAAACCTGTAAGATCTATGTCAATATCCATGCTCGGTATTACCGTATTACCATCTACAAAACTCTATCATGAGTTGACGATGTGAAGTTTATTCCCATGGTCTAAAAAGCACAGATTTGATCTGTCATAAATTAGTATATTTGCATTTCAACTTCTAAAAAACGCAGAGACTTCTTGGGAGTTCTATTCTGGAACTCACTGACCTCTTTAGTTTATCGTGAAAGATACTTCCTTCCTCTATGGATATTGTTATGGTCAATAAAATCAACAAGGCCCTAAAACAACGGCCAAGTACATAAATTTTGTGGAAACCAGAATAATTTCTATTGAACTCATGAATTTGTAATTCTGTGGACGGACATTCACAGGTAGAGCATTCAGAAGTAAATAGGCTCCTTGAAAGAAGTAGTTTTCGTAGAATAACACCGGTTTTTACGGGTACCTGAACCAGTAGACTCACAACAATGTGATAATCGCCCTTTTTGTTACACCACTTGCACACCTTCATGCATACGATATTCCATATTGTGATGGGCAGTTGACCGGGATAAATTGCATTGCATGAGGGATGCTGTCCATGTGCCACAACAAGATGATCTCGTTAAATGTGGATTGGTCAGTTTTTTTCAATGAAAGGACACGAGCCACTATTTATGTTTTTTCCAAATATGAATAATGATGTGCATCATGGAATTTAATCCCTTTGAATACTGCTGTTTTGGTCGGGGAACCTAATAATAGGATAAAAAATGTTCACACGGAGAGAATCCAATAAACACGAAAGAAAATATGTGATAGTTCAGTAGCCAGCGCAATAAAGTTGATGCTAGGTTTTTGGGAATATTGAAATATTCACTAATATGGGAACAAAACTAGCTGCCTCAATTGAAAGACACATGTTTTCATGTGGTCGTTTCCCGGAGGGTTGAGGAAAAACACATTTTCTCGTGCCTAACCCAGAAGGTCTGCATATTTCATCGAATTGCCGGACCTCAGATTTGCTGACTTCCTTTGTGCGAGACTAGTCCGATTCAACCCCTCCGCCTTTGAATCACTCAACGTATTGCCCATCCGGAGTTTGCACTTCTCTAATGTACGTCGATCGAGTTAACAGACAGGACATACACGGGTCCGAGGGAGCGGTCGTTGTCTCGTTATCAGCCACTAAAGGGATGACCCATCCGCAATGGCCGAAGGGATGAACGCCACAAGAAGAGAGTCAACTTGGCTAGAGATGTAACCAGCGTCATCTGTTGTTACATCACACATTATGCGAAATATTTCTTGATTGAAGAATACCTTTTCACATAGGAAACTTTTCCTTTAGCGGATATACTTTACACCACTGGGTTGGGAGTTTGCAAAGATTGCTGAAGGATATGTCGCAGAATCATTGACTAGAAAAAGAGAAGTAACAAGAGGTCTGTTCGCTGTGTATGCATGAAATTTATATTGTACACTACATTTTCTTACACTCACTGCTCGTTGTAGATGAGTGTAGTGAAGTGGAGTGTAATTAGTGCAACATCTGTTCGGTGCCTTCTGCTAATCCTAGGATTTTGATTTAGAGGTTACGCTTATAATTATTTTGTATTTATTTGTTGCTTGTGAATCTCTTTTGAATGTATCAAAAATGCACAGTGATGATGAAATAATAGAGAATATCATCGCGAATTCGGACGATGAATTGTTGACAAGTTCATCTGACGAGGATCAATCAATGGCATTGATGTTAATTCTTTCGATGCTTTCGTAAATGGGTACAAAAGATTCCCGGGTAACAAATAACCATTAAGTACTTTGTCGAAGAAGTTTTCAAAATATATCATTATATATACATCTAACCTCATATTATCCAATATCCATTTGCACTACGCTTATCACACCTCCTCTAAATCAATTGTAACAACAGGTTTTTTCGTGCTACAACATTTTAACAACGAACATTGTGTAAGTGTACACGGAAAATCACCGAACGGTATCAGTGTTACACAATCTACTATTCTGTACAATAGTGTAGTTAATGGGGACACAGCGAACAGACCTAAGGTAAGTCATTACTAGTCGGTAATTCACTTCCAAGGATCACATTTTGATAGCTTTGTGTTGATAGATATTCCTCCATTGGAAAGCAATCTTGCAAGAAGCAACACTATGCCACTAACTAATCATTAAGAACAAGTGATTGATATTTCAGTATAAATTGAATTGGATGTGGGTGCTTAAGCGTATGTTTGAGAGCTGAACTCAAAACGTGTGATCATGCGCTTTGTACCTGTTGGAATGTGCTGAAGTAGATCTTGTCATGGAAGAGGATATCAACTTTCAAAAAATCAGTTTTTTGTGATAAACCTCACATGATCATCTCATTAAACAGATCGTGTATCAGAAAGAAAATTGGTACCAAAACAGATCCTCTGAAGATGAGAACCTGTTCATAATAGTATCATCAGATGGAGATGATTCCTATACTCGTTTTTGAGTTCATGAAGATAAAAGTAGCAATATTTCCCAGAAATGCATGGGCCTTTGAATATAAACAAAACAGATATAATAACTTTCATGATCAGTAAGCTAAGGTAATCATGAAACTTTCATTTTTATGCATGAATTATAATTACGATTCTTGGGAATTAGTGAGATTGCAAGATTTTCAAGAATATTGATATCATTTAATTCAAAAATAATTTTTTTCTAGTATGTTTTCTTACTATTTGATGAAATGAGATCTTTGGCCGAGTTGGGATTGTCCTCAGAATATCCAATGAAGTAATAATGTCCAATGGTTATCGTAAATGCCGGCCATTTTGCATAACACCCACCACGAAACTCAAGGGACTGATTTTAGTGGGGTGTTCGAAATATCCATTAACTCTTGATGATGTAGATATCAAGAACAACAGTTCCCATCTCCATTTCAATGTAGTTGAGTTTTTCAAAGACGAATCAAAAAATTTGGTTTGTACTCAACTACTCATGTCAATGGTGCATTGTGATCTGATATTTAGTTTAATATCTTCGATTATCAATCAGAATTGCATCTGGTCAGTGAAAGCAGAAACCGAATCGACTAACACATACCTAACAAACCAACCCTGATTCTATATTTCATGATATACAAAGCACAGTCTGTAATGGAGTATCTTTTGTTCACAAATATCTGGACTTCAGCTCTCAAACATATGGTAAAGCTTCTAGATTATATCCAAACGAGACCTGTTCGTCTGGTTGGTGATTCCGAACTCACTGATTTCACTATAGCACATTGTGAAGATTTAGGAAATCTAAATTTTTCCTAAATTTCATGACATTTATCTGGAATCACGTACCGATATTATTCCATCACAATATATTCCATCATGATATATTCCAATCAGGCAGACCATACTGGTTCAGACTAGTCACCTAACCTGCCAAACGTCTCTCTACCACAATTATCGAATTGTGAAGTTTTGGAACTAATTAGTCCATCGAAAAAACTCTAATACCTACCTATATTATATTTTCTGGTTGGGTCGCACGATATTTCAATAATATGAAAGGCTTTCCTTGATGAAAGAAACTCCAAGATTGTCGAATGAAAAAATGTCTATATTCATTATGGATGTGAAATATTTCTGATACAAATATTCATGCGATTTTATTACGAATTGTTTTTCGAATCGATAAAGACATAATAAGAGATAACCAAATTTCATATGCCATTAAGAAATGCTCATTTCACGCACTCATTTTGAAAATGACTATTATATTATTATCGACAACCATTTCTGAGTAGTCGAAAGTACCAATCATCATCATCCACCCATATACATATATCTATAAAAATGTATGAAATAATATGCCCCCATCTTACAAAATCTATTATCAATTTCCTACGATTTCACACGGTCTGATATACCATAACGGTTCAAATTTCTTTAAAACCCCTTCAGTAAGGAACAATCACATGATTAATGGTCTCTAAAATAAAATATAATGAAATAAATACAAATGCCAACCATCTATTTTTATCAGTGTTAAGTTAACCAAAACATTTGGGATTACAATCGTAAGTCAAAAAGGGAATGAAGTAGAAGGGACTTTTTTTTATTTATCTCCAAAATAGTCATTGACTCACAATGCGTTTTTCGGGATTAAATTCAATTACAAAAAAAACTTTTGTGTCTGATACAGTGCCCTTTCAAAGCAGGTAGACAGTTGCTATAAAAACCGTTCTCGCTCTGATTTTTCGGCCTGCCAATACAAATATAATCGTTATTGAACAAATCGGTCGCATCACAAGTGTCAATAGGGTTAAGGGTGGAATAGGGGTTCTGACTTTTTCTCACGTACTCATTTTGCTATATGGGAGGTGTATTTCCCAAATATTCGTGGCGGTTTGTCAAGATATTTACTCATAAATCATCATAAAGTCCGTGTAGATTGTTCATGGATGAGAATCTAGTCATAATAAAACAACCCATATGTATGAAAATTAATTTCTTGTGTGTATTATTTCTTCAAGAAGAAAATCTATTCACACGCAGAAATTTGAAATTCTCAACATATATAAAGGGTTCATATATCTGCATAGCTCTTTTTGTAATAGCTATAAGAATATGATAAATAAGATTCAATTCACCATATAGATGCGGTTTGATTCAAAAAGCGTGATAATATTTAATAGAGATCAATGAATTCATTATATTTTTTGAACTATCTTGATATTTTCCAAATATCTCGGAAACTGACAACTATTTAGCTCTGAATGTAAAGCGAATGTAAAACAAGTTTTTTTTCTAATTCAACCAATATCTTGGGTCTCAAAGAAACGATGGCGGTAGTAAACTAAACCAAAAAATCAGTACTATACTTTGTGAAATCATCAAAGATAACGTTTCATTTCATCTAAACTACCAAAACAGCAGAAAACAACAACTTTTATGGCTAATGCCACGCAGAACATTGAATTATATTCACTCGCAGTCTATGCCCCGCGATCAATGCTCACATTGAGATAGGCAAAATAGTTGTTTTCTGCTCGCTATTCACCTTTCTTGAACACCTTAGAAGTCTATTGGTGAATTTTGACGTAGACTTTGCCTCTCATATTATTTTCACTTCCACTTTTTGCTATTTATGGCATCTTGTTTATATTTCTACCCCAATGTTGAAAATTGATCACTTTCCATTCACATCTATTTTCGAGTGCATACTCACATAGATAGAAACTTGATGTTTCAATATATTTTCTGATTCATCACTGGATTAAATTTTCAAATCGAGTTTGAAGTGTACTTTTTTAAAAATATGTGTTGTATATCTTCTCACATTTATTAAATCTTTCTAGCGTAAATACCCGTTAAATAACAGTATCACATGCCACTTTTCCATTTCACACATTCCCATAACCTTTTTTAGCAACCCTTTCTTCACAAATCGTATTACATTACCAAAAAATTACCTGGCGCAGGTATACGCAATCCAAAAAACGCATCAACCCATATGTTTGATTTCGAATGTGCAGGGGTTAGTTCTAAAAGGGTAAATGCAATAAATTCCACATGAAATATAAAAGATCCATATGTATGTCTGTCTGTCTGTCATTGGCTAACTGTTTCATTTCGACTATTTGTCTAACGGGTATGCGTTTAGAAAGCACAACGGATGTGAAATAGAATATGTGTATGTGGGTCACAATATGGTCTTAAAATATTGACACAAACCCGAGTTCGTTTTCGCACTATTATTTTGAAAGATATAGGTGATAGGTGTAGATATGCGGAATATCACCGTAACTTGAAGTTATCAAAGTTTTGATATGGGACGTTTGTGGAATGCGAATGAATAACAACTCAACTCAAAAACAAGGGGTTTAAGCAATTCATAATAATTAAAACAACAATCGACTCTATGGCAACTTTCAATGATCAATCATCATTGAACGACGTTTAAGGAAAAATCAGATAACTAAATTCTTGCAACTACTTGCTTTGATGCCGATATTGTAATTCTGTTCAATGAAAATTGTTTTCGAGGTTCAACTTCGATCATAAATTCAACCATCAACTGAGCTTGCTGAATTCGAAACAGAAACATGAAGCTCATCAGTGACCAAACCCTATAAAACTATGAATATTATAGCCATCATGTATCATCTGCTTTGTAGAATCTGTGTGAAGTATATCTTATAGTATGAAACAGAAAATTGGGTTTCAATGAAGCATTTTTTGCGATAGGGTTTCATTGTTGATGATATACCGAGTATGGATACTGAATATTCCATAGAAACATTCATGCCTGATGACATCATCATATATTAGATATTGTGAGATATGCCTTTCTGAGTAAAAATACACTTATTCCTTTTTCTCCAATACGCTTTCCAAATTTACCTCATTGGATTTCTGCACTTTTGGATATGTGCTGGTTCATTTTCGAGCTCCAGCTTACGAATCGTCTGGCAGAAGATCTTTCATTGTATACCCTACTAATTAATATAATCACTATTCAAAAAAAGATTTGTTTGTATGATGATATAATTGAAAAAATTAATTTTTTCAAAATGTTGCTTGAATATCGCAATTATCATTAACAAAAGTACACAAACATTTTGAGTGCCTGTAGATTTTGTTATCAAGCAATAAATTTTCATTAGTAACTAAGATGTTCGGTTCATCAATAGAATGATCCCGTTCCACTATATCTGCTGTATATTATTTAAATGTGTTGTATTCGGTTCGGCGAGCTTTGTGAATGTCAAGCACGTTCTCCATGTGCAATTTCCTCCATATCGTTATATTATTCCCCGTGCGAAAAAAACCGAAAAGGACACCGAACGGGCAGAATTGATGCGACCCGGTGGGGGCAAGTTATGTAGCGTCAAAAAATCGAAAAAAGGGGGTAGCATATGCTGAGTCAGTCGGGAGAAAGGAAACGAAAAAACTACGCGAGTGACTGGGTATATTTTCATTCTCCAGCGAGCGATATAGATTGATGAAACTTTTCCGAAACCTACAAGAAATAGTAGAAATAAACCTCCCTTTAAATGGAGCTGACAATCGTTGACAATGGATAATAAATGAACTTTTCACCGAGTGTATCTTTTGAAAATTATGCCTGGCTCACCTTTTGAGGAAATAGGCTGATTACTCATAATAGATGAATCATGATTATATTGCTTCATAACGGTTTATTATTCGGATTCGAATATTCTTTAGAAAGGGCACTGGAGTTCACTTCTATTTCCACCTTTACAGTTTCGAGTTCTAATTGCAACTACCAGTCTCAGCTCATTTGTCATCATACCACCTCTTCCTCTCTTATATAATCCCTTTATATTAATAATGCATTAGTCATGAACTAGAACCGAAAGCTAGATCATCTGCCATACGGGGTTATAACAATGTGCACCTACTCTAATAACATATCTATCAATAATACCAATAATATGTAACTATTTCTAACACAAGGTATTTATATTTGAATGCTGCGACTATAGGCACTATAGCACTACAGAATATTTAGTTGATGATGATGATGGTAGAATGGAAAATACTGAAGTTGAAATGCAATATATGATGAAATAATAGCATTTTTTAACATATTGATTTTCAAATTAGGTATGAGGAATCCCCATTTTCCATTTTCCAGAAATGTAGGTGTTACTGTGTAGTGTATAAGGTGTATTCCTACCTTTAATGTGTAAATGTAGTGATAAGGTATATGCCCACCTTTAATATGTAAAATAGTATTAATAGGTGAATAATGTATATATGATGACACAGCTTATTAGATAAGCGAAGTTGGACAGTGATTCACTTGAACAGTGATACCCGAATAAAGAGGTTGTACGTAAAAGCCCAGTGTTTTATTCAGACTAACTAAGAAGTGAGTTGGCGTATAGAGTATCGTACAGTTACATACAACCAATGAAATGGAATTTGTATGTAGTTGTTGTAAACCCCATATAATTATTCATCAATTCATTATTGTTATGCATGGAATAATTGTTTGCTTATAGAATCATTGTGAAATCTTTCTCATGAGACGTAGTTGCATGAAATATAAAATTAGTTTTCTCAGTAGACACTTGAAACCTTAGTTCTTATTAATCACGTAGCATAAACAGGGCACGAATTTTCATTTGATATCCTGTGAAATATCCATTTCGAATCTCAGTTCAGGCATACAAAATCAGTCTCAGCATAATCCTTTTCAGCAGTTTTATAACGGAAAAAAGTATAGAGCTTATGAAATAATGTCCATAAGAAATGCATTGTATGTTTTTTTTTCTGTATAACAAAATGTCAAAACTTTCTTTCATACATGTACTTACTTCCAGAGAAGCCATGTTTTAGTTAGTTAGTAAGCAGCCTTTCTCGATTGAAGATCGCTAACTCAATTTTGTGGTAACAGAGCATTCCTGTGATTGTCTTGTAACACCATCTGTCCTCGAAGCGAAATAAAGGGTCTACTAGAAAGCACTCGACTTTGGTTATTATTCAAAAAATTCTACGTATAATCACTGTGACCCTTTACAGAAAGAGAAGATTACAACATCGTTTCAAATTCCAAAATCGACTTGACTGTACTTCTTTATGTTCACGACCAAACATAATAAAATAATCAATTTGAAAAATGAAGAGTCAAGTTAACAAATCAAATAATTTGTAATTTTCCCCTTTTCCTTTCAGGCTTTCCAGTTCATCGATGTCGTCCAATCGTCCTGATCAATCAGAAAATTACACTCTAATTCAGTTCCAAGCAATTCCCTTGTCTGCAACCAACAAAGAAATGGAACATTGGGAATGCGACAAACGGCCGAAGAACGATTCAAACAGACTAATGGCCAGTTCTTCCGGATAATTTATGGCAGCACTTTCCTGCGAGTCGATGCAAAGAAAGGTCCTGGCCGTGAATCGAGTCCTGACAGCTCATCCTGGTTCGTCCTTTTCTATGACCTGCCAAACACGGTCGGCTTGATAAATTGCCTCTTTCTGCGACTTGATCCGTTTCGCATGCCAATTCCCGAATTTTTGTCTGTTGGTGTTAGATTCTTCGGCCCTCCCGATTACTGATGACTGTTTATGTCTCATCTATGCCTGACCATCAATCAGATAAAATTAATATTAAACTAATATTGTCTTAAATAAACCCAAAAACTTTCGGATAAATTTTGAATGTTATCAAATGGAATGAAGTCAATCTTCTCTAATTCGACATCAAGATTTTTCGTCAATGCCTTGATTCTCTTCCTATAATGGATCGATTATTTCAGATAAGATTTTTTTTGTTGCAACAGTGTGTGTGATGTGCAAACTCAGTTATGATTCAGATATAACATATACCTTTAGAAATTGAATCTACCAACTCTAGCAATGCCAACAAGTGATGAAAGGTTCATTACTGAAATTATAACATTTTCGTATTGTACCTACGTAATGTTACGATTTCATTCTTGTCAAACGTCTGTTACTGTATGATAAAGATATGGTAAAATGAATCTTCGAAATTGTGGATATTGGAGTGAAGTTAATTGGTGTGAGTTCAAAGGAAAGCTCACATTTGATATTTACCTTGACTTTTTTGAAATCATACAATTTACTACATCATTTTGTTGATCACTGTATAATAGTTTTTTCGCAAGT
This sequence comes from Chrysomela aeneicollis, assembly GCA_029955515.1. Classification (NCBI taxonomy): domain Eukaryota; kingdom Metazoa; phylum Arthropoda; class Insecta; order Coleoptera; family Chrysomelidae; genus Chrysomela; species Chrysomela aeneicollis. Next base: position 33,363,158 of record JARUHQ010000001.1, read on the forward strand.
GGGTCGTGATAAAAAACAAAGTTGTTGCCAAAAACTAATGCCATGGTGTATATAGAAATCATAAAAATACTGGAATTAATGCAAAAATTCTCTAGGAATTTCATCTTCAGTAGTAGGATCTGTTCCTGTATGGTGAGTTGATCATGATCAGCCCAGAAACTCGTACAGCAGACAGACCATGGACGTATAAGTGTTTATACGTCCATGAGACAGACCTTCTGAAATTGTCCTTGTACAGTGTGTCCAATTTTTGACACTTATGCACGATATCTCAGTTGTCCTTAGGTATAGAGAGCTGCGGTTTTCACTTCACCGTCCTACTTTTTCGTGAAACAAACATTGCCGAAACTTCCATAGCCCGCTTCGTTTTCGAGATACAAGGCAAAATTGAAAATATTGCATTTTGGGACTCTTATAGGGAAAGTAAAAATTATCTCTCTCATTCTTTGGTATTTTGAGTATTAGCTCTTTATTCGGATAATATTCAGTTTTTATAGCTATATAGTCAGGACAAATATTATTTTTTGGCACAATAATCAATAACCATACTCATACAAATAGGGTAGGATGAAAATTATTCGTTTAAAATTATTATTTAATATGAGTAGCTAAACTATTACTAATTTATTGATTCTTCAAATAGTCATATTAAATAATAATTTTAAACGAATAACTTTCATCCTACCCTATTTGTATAAAAGTAGTAATTGATTGTTGTACCAAAATGTAATGTCTTGACTATAGCTATGAAAACTGAAAATTATACGAATAAATGGCTAATACAAGAAATGAATTATAATAATAATATATTTTTGAGAAGCACAAATCATTTTTGTTTCAAATACCGAAAAATATACAGGGTGTTTCATTTAGGAAAACATAACTTTGGGTTGTATCTGAATATTTACAACTCATTTCCAAATTCTGACTACGCCACTGGATTCTACGTAAAAAGAGGTGTCAGATACAGGGGGTCCCAAAATGCAATATTTTCAAAATTCCGCTCTGTATCTCGAAAACGGAGCGTGCTATGGAAGTTCAGTTTTTGGCAGTGGATGGGTTAGGGGTTCCATTATAATATTGCCAGTGTTTAGGTGCTGATAAGCGTTCCATAGTTATATTACTAATGAATATTAATATTTTAAAAATGGTTTTGGATTGGATACTTGAAAAAATAGAGACACTGTAAATATTTATCATCGGAACATTTGAAAATCAGAATTTGTGATCGCTCATAGTTTTTGGGCTATCGAAAGGTAACAAAAATATGAAATAAAAAAATCCAGGTCCGTATTTGAAAAAAGTTGATGATGGAAGACAAAACGTCGGATTTCAAATTTGATAACGCTATCTTGTAGAGGAGAAAAAGTGGCAATGATGAAGTTTTATTCATATCGATTGATTTCCTCAAATCAACGGTTTTGAGAAATTTCAATTTTTTTCGGATATCTCCGAAAGTAATCGGAATTTTCCAAGTTTCAGAACGGCATTTTGTTAGTCATCAAATTGCGCAACTTTGTCATAATTCAACCGACCCTGATGTATCTCTCACAGTTTGAGAGATCCCAATGATGAGACTCGAATTCCAGCCATCACCCTGTACAGCCGGAGGAGCAAAAGCATCGGGCATTTCTCGGTGAGGGTTGTTCCCCGAGAGGAAAACGTCTGCGGGTGGTCGATGTGGGCGAATCTTTGCTTACTTTGCAATCTTCTTATTATCGATCAGTGTCCAGCATCGACGGTCAGATGCGCGCGCGCGCAAAGTCCGGCTGTGCTTCTAAAAGGACAACGGACGAGAAACGCAGGTAGAACGCTCGGAATCAATCCCACTTTGCATTAATGCTAGCTACTCTCGGTCCTTTTCTTGCGGCCGCCGCAGTCCTGATGCTTGTTAACGCTCCTCGTCCTGCTAGGGTTTCCCCCTTCCCCCTTACCCCTTCGCTCCCTCCTAGCAGGACCGTCGTCCAAGGTGGGAGGGGGTGTGAGGACCTTAATTTATGATGGAAAACGCCGGCCGCATTGTGATGCCGAAATGTTGAGGAAGTTATTTTTCATAATGCCGTTAGAACAAATATAAATATATAAAGTCGGTTTTCCATCTGAGTGAATCTGCTCTAACGGGTAGATTTTTGAACCTGAACATCACTGGATGTTTCGCTAGATACAGATACAAGAAGACATTTACTGTGTTTACTCAAAGAAATTAACAATTGCTGATTTCACGTAGCAAAATCGTTTCAAAATTTGAACGAAAAGATTGTGAATTGATGTTCATCAGTTTTGAAATAAAATTAGATTCTGAGATTCTGTATAACCAAGGAGCGTCATTTATAGATACCCTGTGTGTATTGTTTCATGATCACGAAATGATAATAATGTCGCATTCGCCAATTCATGAAGTATTTGTAGAACTTTCCTGCGATTTTCAGACCAGTCAGACCTGATAGCTGTTATTTCTGAGTCACCTTCATAACTCATGTTTTATTGCATAATATCTCACACAATGAACTTCTTGCTTTATCAGGTGAAGAAAAGAAATTCGAGACAAATAAATGTTGTTATTGTTTTTATTGGTCAATTTGAATCAAATTACACTCTGATTTAAAATTTACCAATTAAAACATTGAGTTTTTCACTACTAATATCACCAAATCCAAATCGCTCAGAAGTAACCTGGGCCTAAAGATGAGTTCATGTTAGAACGATTGCGATTATTTTTATGCGATTCCGCAAATTTGATTGGATTGTCAAAAAACCTAATTCATGTTTAAACGGACAATCGCTAAAAAAAGAGTTTCTCCATCCCTCGAAGTCGTGAATGAAAACAAAGGAAAGGGACATTTTGTTTTGTTCAAGATATTTCCAACAAATTCAAATAAGTACATAACTTCATTTAAATCACAAGTTTTATTGCCTTTCGAAACGAAAACTATGCAAAGGGCAAAAATCGAATTCAAAACACCATCAACATGGATTCAGAAACAGAAGATGTATAGATTCTATTAACTGTTTAAACTTTCAGCCAGAAGGCTCACGCTGCATTGAATAGGTTTTCGTGTTATTCCAGATCCAGAGGAACAAATATGGAAAATCTTGTATAACTTGTACAACCTGATACAACTCTCCTATGGAGTAAACACCTCTTATTTTTAAACACCTCTTCTCAATATAACCCTATTCCATTTGAAATGACAAATTCTGCGGAAATCGCGAAAAAGTTCAATATTTGAACTTTCTTCCGACAAAATCGACGCCATTTTTAATCGCATTTTATTGCTTTATTCTTCTGACTTAAAATATGATATATTTAATAAAAAATGCGTATCGAAATAGAGGTTATTTCGACGCGCGTTGCACAATGACTTCATTATACAACCAAAATAGAAAAAAATATTTTCTACTTCTGATTACGAACATATCTTCAAATTGAATTATCAATAACCTGTCGAAGTCATCGGAAAATGACACACACAGTCCAGAGAACACAAAGATGATAGCACACAGCCTATCGAAATTATCGATAAAAGCATATAAAATATATTAACAACCACAATCCAACCCCACAGAGCTCTCTGTCTACTTTTCTTCTCATCAATACCAAAACTTGGCTGACTGATATAATTCAACTAATATCGTGACTCAAAAACGGTGAGATACAATCTGAATCATATAGGTCAGAATCATCAATAGTACAGGTAGCATAACGAACGTATAAAAATCGTCATACACAACTGATTAGTCAAAGATTAGAAATGTCACAGGAGACCTGATATAAAACAATAAAAAGACTAAAAGAATACTCAAATATCTTGATGAAATTGAGATATTTGCTTGTTATGGGTTCGATAACCATGTCTTACCATCACAATGACGGCCACAGGTAATTCAGTAAAAACAGATAAACGAATTTATTCAAAATGTCATAGGAAAACTATTGTTAAACAACCGAAATGGCTAGGTAAGCTTCGAAGACCAATATATTCTTGCAGACATGACAAATATGTTTGTCTACATGTTTTCATGAAAATCTTAGTTAACTACTATAGCAATCTATATGTTCAACAGCTTCTCAGCAAGCTGAATTTGTGGCATTTGAAATCTTTCAACCTGCTATTTTAGGACCACTTTTTCGAAATATTCATCACGTTTTCTTGGCATCATAAACGCCACCTCAAATAATATCTCCATTTTTTCCCTAGAGTTTTGATCGAAGAAAGAACTGCTTTTCTCTTCTGTTCACATTCATTATCAGTAACACATTATCCACAGAATTTTCCATAGAAATAGTATCATCAATGTCTCTCTGGATGAATGAACTTTTCATTCCATCATGGCCGAAGCGCTTTCGCGATCTCAATGGGGCGCTGATGACGATGGCGACCCACCCTCTATGACTAATTATTGTCCGAGGGTGCACACCCCACCTGATCACATTCGGAAAGCTCCGCTTTTTTAATTCACCCGGACTCAGACGCCCCATCCATCCTGGATTGTTTTCGTTCAATGTATAAGTCTGGACGGCCATCTTAGATTTCTTGCATCAACCAGTGGTGTAGATAAGAAGAAAAATACTAGTAGGTACTGAAAAGTGATACATTGGTCGAATCTGTGCTTTTTAGATCAAGAGAAAACCGAGTGTCTATGTGAAGAAATTTTGGAAGTTTGGTAGGGACCACCAAAAAAGTTCAAGCTCTGATTTTCAAACTTCCATTTCAATATTTTCAAACCGGCTTTCACAGCTAGTGTGAAGAAGAATATGGAAAATTCAGATATTACTAATACTTATTAGGTATAGATCATCCTTTTCAATCTATCAATTAAAATAACAAATTGTAATCATGATCCTACCAATTAGCAAATTTTTTTCCTTTCACAAGTAGGTGATTTGAAATGATTTCGTTTTCCTCATATGTATCTTACATATATGTATAATAACAATCCAATCGTCCATCAGTGGATGATGGTGACATCAATTATCTTAACATCCCCTATTTTGTGAGTCATAATACCGAAACCAATGCACACTGTTTTCTGATTCAATTTCTCACCAATTCTAGTGCAATAATGTCCTTTTCAGATGAAGACTGGGAATATTTCATTTATTTATCCATCATCTAAGAATGTCTGACATTTCAATTTTTTTGTATTTATATACATATCGAGCATTTAAACCCCTCTACTAAATTGCCCAAATGGACCATGAAATGAATTTTTTGAGTAAATAAACAACAAGAAACTCTTACATTATACAAGTATGGAGATTTTGACAGTCGCTTTTTCACCCATCAATACCAGACTGATGTTGATATATGGTATCAAATGGATGGAGCACCTATACAACGAAGCTGAGAGAGTGCATTTTTCTCACAGTGGAAACGTTTTCCTCTTCTACTTCACAAATAAACATATGTAGAGAGGTTGGTTATGGTGTAGACCAGTGAAATATTACTGGAAATGTCTCGGTGGACATTGAAATATTGCGTGTTTATAATGACATATCATCGGGGCTATTTGTATACATGTGAGATTTTTGATAGATGATCTTTTACGGATTTCCGTTGTAAGTAAATGTTGTTGACCCAGATAAAGACCATTTCCTAATGTATTTGCTTTATGTTGGATTGATCACTAGATTGTACACATAGAGGACGATATCCAAATCGTAAGTACAAGAACTATTGATATTGGATATTCTCCAATGGAAAATTCTGTCATCCAAAATGTTAATATTGAGGAAACTAACCGTGAGTAAAATGTATGTGAATGAGCCGTCGAATGGTTATTCTGGTATTAATTCAATTTGTAATATTTCGATAAAAAAATAATAATTTCATTACCGGCAATAAATAACTTCCATGCTGAATAATGAGTTGTATCTAAGATAAAAATCATTTGATTTGCATATAGTTCAGTACGAGGAAAAAAAGGAATAGGGCATAAATAGATGAATATAAATGCTCTCAACATTCATTTTCAGCTATAATTGAATTGTATGTTTATGTAATAATGTCAAGATTTGAGTCTGTAGAATTGGTGTTGTCATGAGTTTTCTTGACTATATTTTCAATCAAACATATCTTTTGAAAAATAATGCCAAATAAGAAATAGGACTTGGAATTTTTCTGTTTGAAGGTTATATTTTATAGGTTATAGAAAAAAAATTATGAATGGTGATAGCCTTTTCTGCATAGTTTTTTCGTTTGAACAGAATCAATAATATGTGATTCAACTACGAATAAAATATGTGGTAGCTCTGTTTATGAAAATATGAGTTTGAATAATTAGCCATTCAATATTATGTGATCCGGTATTTCCTGATGGATGAAACGGGTATCCGAAGCAAATATATTCGACCTTAAAACAATACATCCGTGGAGTCCATCTTGTTCGGAATGTTTGCTCAGGGCAAAAGGGCAAGGAAGGGGAATAAATAATGCTGAGATATCTGTCAAAATGATTAGGTAGTTCAATGTTTGGATCCCAAGTCCGATCTATCTCCTCATAGCTCCACTGATATTGATTTAAATGTTGAGTAGGTGAACTTATTGTTTTCATTTGCTCCATTCACTTCATAGGCACAAGATTAGTATTTACCTCGAAACTGGTGAGAAACTGACGGTTTATGCGTTTATGTGCGAGGTGGATTATAAAATTTCTAGATGATTTTTAATTCAAAACTGCACCCTTGTTCTGAAAGTAACTACAGAACACAAAAAATATTGTACAGATAGCTTTCAAGACTACCTGCTTCCATCTCATTGAAAAAAAAAAGTATTTTTTGGATTTTCATCTTAGTAGGTACCTACTTCTGAGGTGGAGCAGCTGTCTATTATGTGACATTTTTACTAGGATAGAGTATTTCCATATTATATACAGGGCTATTCAAATTCGAGTCTATGCATGGGGATTTCGATAACGGTAAGAGATAGAGGGTTGTTTAAATGGGGACAAAGTTGCGTATTTCAGAGGTTAATTATATGGATGAAAAAAATCTGGCCTAGCTTCATCCGTTCTGGAGTTATACAGGAAAAATTAAGAATTTCGAAATTCTTCTTTTGCCTATATCTTCTTATTTTACAGAGATTTTTTCAAAATTTTGCCACTTTGCCATAGCAACTTTATGTAGCCTTTCCAAATATCTGAATTAAAATTATATACAGGGTATCGTATAGATTGGGCCACCCTCAACTATTAATTTTCAAATACGGACCTGTATTTATATTGCATTTTTTGAATGCCAAGAGTCATGTTTCATATTGACGTAGTATTTTCATCTGAATTACAGATTGTTTTGGAAATATTGAACTATTACCAGTAAAATTTCAATATTTTTTTTTTCAATTTTTCCTGTAGAACTCCAGAACTGAAGAAGCTAGGTCAGATTTTTTTCATCCATATTATTAACCTCTGAAATACGCTACTTTGCCCCCATTTAACCAACCCTCTATCTCTTACCGTTATCGAAATCCCCATGCATAGACTCGAATTTGAATAGCCCTGTATATACATAAATTTTGCATCTATGAGTGAAGATTATTTGTTGTTTTGCGGAACAAAAAGAAAAATAAATTGTACAAATATTGTTTCTCAAAAGCCGCTAAGTACTAATGGCCTTGATATTTGATTACCGAAATAATGATGATTATCGATAGTATAAATGAAATAAATATTAATGAATAAGTACTCACTCGATTGTAAAAAACACAATCCCGTGAAACACCACACAAAATAATTGGTGAAGTTGAATTTCAACTTTCGAATTTCAAAGTTCATAAACCACTCAACTCGACTTCTCAATCAAATACTACTATCAAGATATGAACGTGTGAACACCTAAAGAGCAACTGCAGTAATTTCGATTCTCAAAGGAACAGCGGGCTAAAAAATCTACCTGCAGAACCCTTTGAACCTTTTTCTTCCTTCCGGGTCCCCCGATTATTCAGAAGGGGTTAGTTCGATTTTAATATAATAAAAAGTCTAGCCGAACACAAAAGAAGTTTACCTGTACACATATGGCATATATTATGTCATATACCGGAACGTACACTCTGTGAGTTTCCGTTATTTTCTATTATACCGTCTGAGTGTAGCAAATGGTCGGTGAATGTAGACAAAGCTAGTGTGAAAATTGATGAAATTGGAAATTTTAACTCTTTGGTGAGACCATGAATCAAGGGAATAGATTAGAAATTTAATATATTCTCGATGGGGAACATTTGTGTCTCTGAATAAAATTTCTATTGTTCCACGTTATCCAAGAAAATAGTTTCGAGTATTGGATATGAATCCTCACAGCGCAAACTGATGAATTCATTTTCAGAAAAATTGTTATTTTTCCATTCTTGAAATATAAAACACGATTGAAATATTATTCCTTTTTATGTCGTCGAAATAATAATTTTTCATCCTTTCTCTAGAGAGAAACAGAACAGGAATCACTTGTTGAATGAAAATTATTCAAGGCGATATACAAATGAATATGAAAAACCCTCAGACAGGTCAGTTCTTGTCTTCAGTGTAAAATAGGTGTTGTGTGGATTCTACCAGATGAGTTGATTTAAACGGCCTATAACCACTTATGTATAGGTTCAGTCAATTATTGAACGAATCATATTTGGTGCTCACTTCGGGAATACTTCAAATCACATGGAAAAAATCTTAAAGTAAAGTAGCACGTCTGAATAAGTCAAACCAATAAACTCCTTAACTAGTACTGACAGATAATATATGTATAGCCATTCATTCTGGTGCAGCACTGAAATAGTACAAGTTTTATAAAACGCACGCGTTGTTTGGAGTACGACGAGCGATGCGAGGAGTGCTCCAAGTGAACAAGTGCGACAACGTGTCTTAGAAAACGTGTGTCATATGCAATTTTTTCTATTTTGAATTGATTTGAAGAAAAAAAAATGATTTAATATCGATAAATAACAGAAACGTCTTCGATTGGTAACAATGATGACATTGAAATATTCAAATCTGACGCACAAGCGTAAGGTCCAGTTTACAGTTGAGCGATTTTGATTACTACAATACCAGCGGTGAAAAATTCAATGTTGTTATTGTTTTCATTGGTCAATTAAAATCAAATTACACTCTGAATTGAAATTCACCAATTGAAACATTGAGTTTTTCACTGCTAATATCACCAAATCTAAATCGGTCAGAAGTAAGCTGGGCCTAACTCTTCTGACTTTCATTTGACAGTTCGATTGTACCAATCTCCGAATAATAAAAAATGCGTATCAAAATAGAGGCTATTTCGACACGCATTTGCGTTGCACAATGACTTCATTATACAACCAAAATAGAAAAAGGTACTTTCGAATGAATCATAATTCCTTTCATTCAATCATGTCGACTCCAATGATAATAATTATTTTTCACCACGGCATTCTGAATTCGCTGATGCTCAACTGATGAATCAAATACCGCACAGATGATTCGGTCCCGCTAGCAGATTGCGATCAGCATATGCTTTTAACAACCCCTCATCTTGATCAATAAGTATATAACCTCAATTCTTCAATTATTCAAATAACAGATCCAACCACCAAGATAAACTATTAGAGTCCTTGACTAGAGAGTTCTTCAAAATTTATCTGATCGAATGTGTCGACCCAATGAGGACACTTAATCCTTTTTTGGGTTGATAGGTCGACACAACCTTTCTCAGGTAGTTTTTTACTCTGCATAATTTTTAGGATATGATAATATTGTGCATGTCCTGAGGGGTATTTAATATACAGCCTTATGGGCAGATGTTTCCGATATAGGGTAATAGAATTGACACCATCAGTTTGGCATAGATTGCGGGTTGAATTAGATACCTCGCTTTCGAGTGATGGCATATAGATTATTGATGAAAAGGGTTGTTCCTAAAGAGTGCAGAAACTCATTGGATATCGCAGATCTGAAAGGTTGTTTTCTATGAAATCTAACGCTACTAATTGTTGAAAAATCAATTCAGATTGTCATCAAACTGTTCCAAAATTAATTGATTAAACCAACAAATATAATATGATGATGAGATCTTCGTCAGATCTCACATTTCTGGTTTTATTTTCGTTTTATATTTCGGTTTCTGAAACCCTAGTCCTTTGGTTTTTTTACTTATTTCAGTAAGTTTGCAGTTCAAACTGTTTGATTATCCGATGGTCTAAGGTTTTTTGCTTCCACCTGCCTAATGTATGCTGTGAAAATAGTAGGTGGCTTGAAATAATCTACATTAATAATAGTTGTCATAAATATAAATAAACACTCTTCTCAAAGATCGAAACCGAATGATACAAAAAGTCAACTAATCTTTATTCACTTCCAATGCCTAGTGGAGTCGACAATTTAGAATTTTCGATGAGGTAGATATAAGAAATACCTTCTGTTTGGATCTAAATAACCTCTGCTTTACCGTTTTTTCTCTTCACCTGAATTATTAAAAGTAAACCGGATTTGCACTGAACGTAAAAATTTCAAAATAGAATCCTGCAAAAGCCGAGGTAGACAGACTTGATCTGCAGAGCATTAGGGTGACTCAAGCCGCAGGAATGGGGTGGAAAGTAGTAACGACCCTCTGTTATCAGCGTCCGTCCAGCCTTTGGAGGTATTACCATACCCCGACCCGGGAATAGCCGATATATTGCGACCCTAATAGCTTGTCCGTCCTGCTGCTCTTCTTTATGCGGCAGGAGACGCGTTTCCACAAAAAACTGTAACGCTGCTGCTTTATACAGGGTGTATGATAATATGAAAGCAATTTTTTCGAATATTTTCGAGGTTTTAGAAATGTATGAGACGTTTCTGTTGGTTTCTTTCTGATGGAGAGATTTCACTGGAAGGACCTACGGGAAAAAATAATCTTCATCTTATAACTTTTCTATCGATTCGTATAATCCGAACCTAGATCTGATCGGAAATGAAGGCAATAAAAAACAGAACAGAAAGATATTATCCGAATCAAGTACCTACCTGATTGATCAGACAACATCTATTGACGTCGAAAACAATTTATCTCTGAATAAAAAGTCAATTGTAGTGTTATTATATCCCGAGAACCCACCCCAAATAAAGAGAGACCCTTTTTATATTTTGAGTAAACACTCCGCCTGTCGAATTTGCCGAAATAGTGTTTTTCCAACAAAAAGCAAATATCACAATAGGGGATGAAATGTGTAGTTTGGGGTAAAAATCTGTAAATAAAGGTCCTCGATTACACGCTTTGGGAAGCTATTATTGAATGGGTGTCACACTTCACAGGTACCTATTGTAATTGAGATATAAGAGAATGTTTTTCTTATGATGATGATGGGAATGGGGTGAAATATGCATGGAGATAAATAGTGAAGCTATTATAGACTGACAGGAACATTTAAATACAATTCATGACAGAGAGATATTATATAAATTCGAGAATGTGCCAGTTGTTTTTGATCAGAAAAGGCTTTAAGAAAATACATTCATACCTCATTCACACAAATTCATCATCAGACTATTCTACTTCTAGATTAGTTATCGATTAAGTTTTGGTCAATTCTTTTTCAGCACCCATTTTTGTCGAACATATTTCAAAAAAACTCCACCAGAAATGTCAATAGAGTTTTTTGATTCATGATTTCGGATAAATTGATACCTTTCTAGTCTGAATTGTCTTTTTTCAACATGAAAATTTTGAAACAATCAAAAGTGAATTTAAAGTCGTCATTTGATTCTTATTTCATTTTCTTCATCCTATTATATTTGAAAACACAAGAGACTTTCATTTGCTAGAAGAAAAATAAAAATTCTCAACATTTAATATCGGCCGAGAAGAAGAAGATGAAAATTCCGAATATATTCAATGTGGTTATCTCGAATAATATACGGCATGGGAACCAATTGCGTAATATTCTGAAATTGAGACTCATTCTCATGAAAACCGGGTATAAACTTATGATCTATAACTTGAATATGAAAACTTAATTCCCCATGAAGCATAAAATCGAATACCTCCGTGTCACAATATTATTCCAAACGGTCAGAATTTTATATTCCGACCTCTGAAATAGCCCGGTGCAGATACATTTTCGTGAGAAGGATAAAAAAGCGGCTTTGCATGTGATATGCGAAGACGATGGAGATCGAAGGTTCGGCTTATAGCTAGTTCAATTTTGAATTTATGGCCTTGGAGTTTCCATATAAGAAGTAGGGTCGTATATAAGATGCAATGGACCGACGGACACGGGACTGCAAGGCTAGCGTTTTATTTTATTTACTGCTTCGTTCGATCCCTGAACAGACCGGGGTTGGGGAAATAAATATCCCTTTTGGCCTAATTGGAATATATTTTTTGTGTATGCTCCAACGATATTGGACTATATTAGTGACCAGTTAACGATGCTGATGTACGGGTATGTGTCTATAATAGTTAAACTGATAACTTGCTAAACTATATGATGATCTGAGTTTAATTTGATCATTCAATGACCATTGTTTCAGCGAAACAACCTGTATATCCGTATATTTTTTCTGAAGTGTAGAAAAAATATGTTCACCTCTGGCATTTTCGAGGTCTAAGTGATTATACTTTTCTATATAGGAATGAGAGTATCGAGAATTGATGTAGATTTAAATAAAAAATATATAAAATACATTTTTTCAATCATAGATGACTCAAATAAACATCCAAATTTTAACAACAGAGCGTACCTAATCATTAAAGTCTCTTTAGTCTAAATAATTCATTATAAGGCCAATATGTGTATGAATGCTTTCATACCAGTGTAATTCATCGTGTATATTGATGGGCTATTGGTAGAAAATATTCACAGTGAATATGCAATTTGAATTAAATTTTATTGCAATGAAAGTATCAACTTCAACAAGCTAAGTAATGAAGGTTGGTACTCTATTAACCTTTTATTTGTCCACAAAAATATACATGAATTAATTTTTTTTAATTATATATGCAAATAACGTCAACCATGATGTTTCCGAACTATGTAAAATAAATTAGTAGTCTATGATATGAAAATCGACTGAAGAAATTATTGATTCAGATATATTATTACATTACTGAATTCTTCAAAAAAATAAAAAAGTATAATATAACGTATAACTGTATAAAATAAAACCCCTCGTAACTTGAATCATGTCCTAAACTTGTTATTCCACTTGAAGTGATGTGAAGTATCGGAAATTGAAAAGGATAATACCCAGATTGGTGGAAAATATTGTATTGAATTCGATCGAATTCACTTTTCAGAGGGAGAATCAGGAAAAGTTCAGATGAATTTAATATAAATCGTGGAAATAAATGACTGATATACTTATCCCGTAATCCTCTGGATATCTAATTGGATGGAAGTTACCTGTTGTTACTGTATCATGGATCGGGTTCAGGAACCTACAGGATTATTCTAGAAATACACAATTGTGGGTTTTCATCAGTACCTAAATTAAGGAAATGTTCAAGTTTTAGGTCATATTATCATCATGAATTTTGAAATAGTTTCCATTCAATATTCATCATTTTTTTTTCATCTACCTCTGATACGAAGTAGACGAAATTAAAAAGAAATAAAAAATGATAGCGGAATAAGAGAGTATCACCGTTATCCTTTGAGAGAACATATTATATGATCAATGTGAATTCATTCGAGAAAGGAAAATGTATAATATCGTAGGATATAGGATTACGCGTAGCCAATCTGTCGCGAGCTTATTCTGGAACGAACCATTCCTGATCCCTACTAATACAGGGACAGGAGGACTCCAAAATGAAGACCCTGCCTGACATCTGACTCAGTTTCTTTGTGCACATGGATTTTCTCGATCCCTCATTACTTATATGTTTTGCTGATATGGAAACAGGGTGATGATGTCAAAGAATCAGAAATTCACAACAAGTTTGATTATATTTCAGGAAATATCATTGTTCCTAACAAAGTTAAAAAACCTTTTATTCAACCGAGGACTTTTGTGAGAAGGCACGTACTATGTATGGAATGCGATAATGATTCCCGAAAATAATGTTCATTCAAATCTCTCAAATAAAAAGTATCTTGTCTCAAAATCTGTTTTCGTACCTATATAAGGGCCTCAATTTTTATTCTCATAAAATCTTGCTAACTCATCCCAATAATGATCGATCCACCGTTTTATAAACGAACCACCCTTTTAAGGGCTAATCTATAGAAAAAAAAATAATCGGATATCTGAAAAGGGTTTTGCGGCAGCATTGAGTGTATGCTTATATTGACAAGAACGGAATATACTCGCACGACGGGGTTCAAAAAGAGTCAAAGGGTTGAGGGAAGGGGATGATTTCAGTTTCACCTAAGCCCTCTATGTGCAGATGTCATGTGTTGCGCAAATTCTTTAGTGGGACATCGGTTTGGTATAGGTAGGGAAAGCAATAGTCGCAGTTTGTCATTTACTATCAGTATAGTTCTAGCTGTGGTGATAGTTTGTGTATTTTTATATGAAATGTAGTGCCTATCTGATACTGAAATTTGTTAGTGTAAGCAAAATGATCGATTTCAGTATATTAGTAACCATTATCACTGTGTTGTAGACGACACAAGTTGATTATCATTAACAAGAGTTGATTTGGATTGCCTAGCATGGTAATAGAGTAGTTCAGATGTCTTGACCGTGCTATCGATTATTCTAGTGTATTTTGAATAGCGTAAGGAATATATACATTGGAATTAGGATTCTTGTTTTCTCAGGTCTCCCCTTTTGAAAACGATATTTTTACACAGTTATGTTGAGATAATATTTAAATATGTTGAATACAAAAACATACTAGTTGGCCAAAAGCTATATACATCATCGATATTCCTAAGGGACCAAAAAGTAGCTTAGTTATGATCCAGTCGAACAAGAAGTGAGAAACATAAGATAATTTGAATACCCCATTACATAAAAGAACTACGTGAATCCATTTCCTTTTTACAACCCTCTACGCGTCGGTATGGATATCTGAGGGCAGAAATCCATGTTGTTATCCATTTTATGGGGTAACAGTGATTCCGGGAGAAACACACAAACTGAGAAAGACCATAAATCTGCAGGTTCAGGTAGCGGTGCTGAGGATAACTGGACCAATCGAGTCGGCAGGAGTAATCCTGCGACAGGATGTATTGTCTTTACTACTTCACTGGATATAGAAACAAGACGTGAGATCTCGGATTCCGTTCCTGATAAAACTTTTAATACGTGCCTATC
Organism: Chrysomela aeneicollis; assembly: GCA_029955515.1. Taxonomy (NCBI): domain Eukaryota; kingdom Metazoa; phylum Arthropoda; class Insecta; order Coleoptera; family Chrysomelidae; genus Chrysomela; species Chrysomela aeneicollis. Next base: position 33,378,362 of record JARUHQ010000001.1, read on the forward strand.
GAAATACCTGACATGATGTGTGATATTTTTTCATCGTAAAAAACTTGTGTTGGTTGTACTGATATAGGTGTGTCTTGAATTACTCTCATTCCTTTTCGATAAAATTAACATCGCTGATTCCATTCACAAATTATCAAACTTTGACGGTAATAAGTTTTTAATACTGTATTTTTTCATTATTCTTGATGCAATATGAATTAACCATTTTCGTTACGACTAAAAGCGGCGTCATACATTCTGAATCATGTATAGGTCAGTATCATCGATTGTACAGGTAGCACAACGGACGTATCAAAATTGACTGGTACCTTAAGTCATCGTAAATAAAACATAAATCACCTGAATTTGTAAAACATTCTGGTAACAAACACAAACAATTATTATAAAACAGATAACACATGAAATTTCAAACATTCTGGTAATGAAATAAATTGGTACATCAATTATAAAACTAACATAAACATAAAACTAGGAACACATATTTTTGCATATATTTTTTTATGTATTTAGGTAAAATAAGAGTATTAGTACATGTGTGTTAAAGGTTGTCTGAATAAAATTCATCTATTGAATAGTATGCTTTCTGTAATAAATTTTTTTTCACAGCACATTCGAATTTTTTGGAATCTGAAATCTTCTTGATCTCGTCAGGTAAATGATTGAATAGTTTTTTCCATTGTATAAGAATGAGTTTTTGACCTGTGTTGAAGATGGAATTGGCAAAATTGAATCCATAGTTTGTCTTGTATTATAGTAACGAGTCCTTCTAGAATATTCATTTTGACATTTTCTATTGATCATGACCCTAGGTCATCATACTGGTTTCAATATAACTTCTCAGTATTTTTTGTGAATATATGTACATTGATCAGTGAATTTGATATTGCAAAAACGCAATTAAAATAACTCCATGGATCAATTTCAAAAAAGCCAATTTTGTTTTGCCTCCTTTGAAGTTTTCTGAATGAACCCTGTACAAACTTTGATATATCCGAATCCACTCAAATCTACAGACGTTTCTTGTTTTGCTATGTTCGTATGAGTATGAGTTATAAAATAGCATATTAAATTGTGGGTATTACGTGAAACAACTGCTGCAAAATTTCACCATTCATATCATGCATGGACACTTCATGTAAAAATCAACATCATAAAACACAGGAAGCATCGAGAATAGCCATAAAACACCGCATCCATATTTATCGTAACATTGGCTTTGTTTGGGAGGATATTGTCCATAATTTACCATGCCGAATCTTTCGAAATACATCCAATATGGTGAATATGGTCTTGGCTTCCTGTATCCTTTTGGGCGATATCTGATTGAGCTAGACTCTTTTTCGAATTACGATAGTCATTCGATTAATCAAATTGGCAGAAAAGATGAAACACAACTCCTTACTGCTTGCAAGATGAATTTAAAAGTTTGAGAATATTTTCCGCATTACTTCAGAACTATTTGACGTTTCCGACTCATATTTAGCAGGAAGAGTAGACACACAGAGTAGTACTACCAGAGGCGTACGGCAGGGCAAGTGAGTAGTTGACCCTTTCCAAACTCTACAACAACAAAATATTCAAAGTTGAACATATTTCAGTCAGTCTCCAAAACATTATCGATCTAGTTCGAACTTCTCGAATAATATATTTACTTTCGACTATAATCATTGTAGATTGTAGGAACGGTCGTTAAGGCTTTACAGCCTCTCAAGCACTTCGACCTATTGGATCTTCTATGCATAACCCTTAATTTATTCGAGGCCTGGGATTCCGAGGCTTCGTGCGAAGTTTATCAGGTTCCTGGGAGCTAGGTTCCTGATGTCGGAGGCCTCTAAAAAGGCCCCTTCCAGGAACTTGAGTCTCTTGCAGAAGAGCGTTGGGCATTCGCAAAGCAAATGTTCTGCAGTTTCAGCGAAGTTCTCGCAGTAGCGGCAACTATCACTCTTTGTTTTACCCATCTTTTTGAGGTGGTACCTCAGAGGGCAGTGTCCAAAGAGGAGTCCCGTTACCAGTTTCAAGTATTTTTTGTCTAACTCGAGGAGCTGTTTAGCTTTCCTTGACGAGAGGCTCACTAGCCTTTTCACTTGTCTTTGTCCTGACACTTTATTCCAGTGAGATTTCATTTCATCTGCTTCCCAGCGTCGGAACTCTTCTCTAAAGTGGGCTTTGGAAAGTCCGAAAAAGGGTTCTGGGTCGAGAAATTGTGTATTTGCCCCTCCTTAGGCAAGGCAGTCTGCTTCCTCGTTGCCCTTAACTCCCTTATGACCTGGCACCCACATCAAAGTGACTTGGTTGATCGCTGCCAGTTGTCTCAGAGATTGTTTACAGTCCCAAATCAGCTTAGACTCACAAGTGTTTGACTTCAGAGCTTTTAGTGCTGCTTGGCTATCTGATGGAATATATATTTTTGCCCTTCGAGTGTCCCTTTCGAGGCACTCCTGGGCACATATCTCTATAGCATGTCCTTCTGCTTGAAAGATGGTTGGGGTGTTACCAAGGGATTTTGAGAGCCTGAAATGTGGCCCTGTAACTCCCACTCCAGCCCTTTTATCCATCTTGGATCCATCAGTATGCCATACTGATGCATCCCGACTATAATTATTATAGTCAAACATGATTTCCAATGAAGAAATATGCTCTTATATCATTAATTCAATTGTTATTCGTGTGATGGAGAAAGATTCTACATTACAATGCGCAACTCACCAACTCCCAATTCTATCATTTCCATTTTTGACTGGTTCTTGATCCTCGGTTATAAATGTCTTTCTAGGGGAGTTTATATGTATTTCCCGGTTCAGTTAGTGGACCAGGGAGTGGCTACTATAACGTCACACACGCACCCTCGCCATACGTGGGTGAAGGGTGGTCAGCTGATGGACCTTATTATTCCACCCCATTTTTATATCAGTCTGCGACATCGAGTTCTTATTGCGCCATATTACGGAGTAGGGGGTGCTCGAATGGGGTAATATGGTGGAATAACTTATTTCGAGAAAGATGTCGATATAGACGTCCATGGAGAGAACGAACTGATATTCAACTGGGTTAAAGAATAATGAAGAAATAAGGATAATGAAGACCTATATGATAGAATAAGTCAATTATTTTTATTGTAGAAATCTGCTGCAAATCGATTCAACCGTTCTAACATAATGCGGAATCGCAAAATCACTTCATTTTATGCAATATTCAACTTAACACAGTATATTGCTTTGTTCATCTGATCAGTAACTTCAATTTCATGAAATTATTCTCTGGAATATATGTCGAGTAATAAAAAGAACAAAAGCGAATGAATAGTATCTCACATGCCGTTCCATTTATTCACAAACGAATCTGGATATATATACAAAGACAATTGCTCTGAGAAATATCACTAGGCTATTTTCAACGTAGTTTCAAAACAATTCGAAAGAACAGCCCGTCCAATATACTAAAAAACATTCACATTCTTATCTCCATTGTTTCATATGTCATATTTCAATTCTTTGTCTCCTATCTAATGGAAATCACGGGGAAACAAGACAGCAGCGAACATTTTATTATCCTGGACAGACGCAGGAATGGATTAGATCTGAAAATGGGTGACATGGAAATATTTCGTTGGATTAGTTCACATGAATCAAATGATCTGGCAAAACGTATTCCGTATATATTGTCCAGAGTAGAGAAGGGAGGATGAGCATACACATAGTTTACACGAAGAAATAGAAAATTGATGGTTCCAGCAAAACCTTTTTGGTCAAATTCTGAACATGACTTCAGGAATCAAAAATTCAGAGTGCATTTTCAAAAATTTGTACTTTTAGTTTCCTACATCGAAAACCTGAAAAGCTATAGCCACTCTGATGCGAGAAGCATCAAGTTAAAAGAAATATAATTGACACTAATAATACCACTCGAGTTTGAATTGTTCCTGGAAATTATTTCGAAAACACGAATATTTTAAGAATGTTTCAAAAAATATTCGTGTTCGGGAAACAATTGCCTGTTTTTTATTGAAGCTAGATTGGTATTCGGTAATAAAATTTCACAGTTCGAAAAAATGCAATTCGCATTACATTTCATTGCAATGAAATTATTAACTTTAACGAGCTAAGGAATGAAGGTTGGTACTCTAGTAACCTATTATTTGTCTTCTCCTAACAAACAATGTCAACCATGTTGTTGCCGAACTAATAAATTAGTAATCTATAATATAAAAATCGAATGAAGAGATCATTGATTTAGAAATATTATTACATAACTGAATTCCTCGAAAAAATAAAAAAAGTAAATTATAACTTATAACCGTGTAAAATGAAACCCCTCGTAACTTGAATCATGTCCTAAACTTGTTCTTATCTGAAGTTAAATGTAAATGTCATTAAACCTATGAACGTTAAAATATTTCCAGTGTTATATCATGCTGCTTCCCACAAGAAAGTAACTGTTAGATGTGAAATCTTCTCTATACTTTACTCGCACTCCATATCTACTATTCCTTTTAGTTCATGTGAGACAGCAATACATTCATCGCCAGTTTGAGATGCACTGTGTTACATAAAATGTTCAGAAAATTCGGCTGTCTTCCAGAACATTCGAAATATTATGATTTCTGGAGGACAGCTTAGTCGCAATGGATGCATTTGATGTTCCAGCACCTTCAAGTGGATATAGCGTTCCTGCTCATGCTAATGGCCACGTTTCAACTCACAAAATGATCGCACCGTGGTCTGAATGACAAACGGCCGCGGATGTTTCTAATGGCACCACTTTCTTATATGTGCTGTGGCTGGGTCATCGTTTTACACGCCTAAACACAGAAAAAAATTTGACTCTTCCTTCTAAGATCACGAGGAGTTGAAACACATACTGGGCCGAATCAAACCCCTTGTGTGTTAGATATATCTTTATTTCTCCCATGAAATACAACAACACCAATGTAAAAAACACATCCACTGACCAATACTCATAGCTATCCGAATTGCCTGTAGTTTCGTCATGAATCTGAAAACTCCTCATAGCTTAAATTTTTTCAGATTTTTTGAATGCTTTAGATAAAAGATTGGGCACAGCATTCATTTTCATTTTGGATAACGCACTTTCAGATCGATATTCAACACATATACAGAGTGATTCCTGCAACTGCAAATGATGTTGCAAAAGATAATGCTGAAAATTCTTATACAGGTCGGTCCTAGGTGAATTAACACAGAAAAACATGAAGACTATTTCAGAATGAATATTCAAATATTTCAGATAATTCAACGGCATGAAATAAAATATAGGAGAGGATGGAATGTTCCCTAAAGCTATTGAATAGATGCATGGGGATAGAACATTTAAGAAACATCAAGAAGTCGAAGAACACGATGTAGTAATAAAGAAATATTTGTCAATTTACGTTGTTGAGCAAAGTTGCAGAATTAATCACTATTTCAACGAAACAAAAATCTACCATTTTTACTCCTCATATTGTTTTGAAAATTATGGTAATGAAGTAAATTTTGTGTAAAGTGTTAAACTGTAGACCTAACAAATCTGAAAATACTTTATACAATTGGCACTTTTGAAAACTCATAAAATTCACTTCAGTTTTCGAATTTAACATTTCAATTTTGGCAATCATCAACTTCCATCGACAGACACGAAAATTTGTTTATATTTAAATATATTAACCTCATCATCACTAATAATTTTCCGAACAATCATCGTTTTGGCAAAAAAAAAACGATTCATTATCCAGCTATACAGTGTGTCCCACTTGAGAGAGCTTCCATTAGGGTTGAGTCAGGTATGGTCAAGTTATATAGGGTGAAATAAATATTGTAAGCTACTAAATCATCATAAAAATGATGTGGTATAGTTCTTCCAAAACAAACCTAACCTCATCAAATAACACATCCAGAGAGTATGATTTACTGTTGATTGATGATATTTTTCACAGCTACGGATGCAGGCGTGATTCTGGGATATCCACCCGGAGTATATCGGGTGGAATTAGGTAGTTGTTATACCGACAGTGACATATAAAGTTCGGTCTGGCGACAAAAACCGAATCCCATTACTCGGAGCAGGCCCAGTCCGGGTTTATTTAAATCAGGAGGGCCCCGGAGACGAGTGATAGCTTCCGACGCCACAATGCGACGCTGCTAGACGGCTTTGGCTGCCCTCTGCGTAAATATATGCACAAATATGACGGTATAGTGGATTGGACACATTCACTCCCCTAGGAGATGTTGAAATTTGGGAGGAAAAAACTGCTGTGAGAGATCAGGGATATTTCGACGGTTGTCTCAATGGACATGGTCTGTTTTTCTTATTCCATGGTGTTACTGACATCGACAAATTTTGAGCATATATCAATCTGAGGCCATGAACTTAAGCATGAATGAAGGTAAGCAGTAAGGAGAGAGAAACGGTATTGATATACCTACTATGTCAATTCCTCAATAATTCCAATAATAGTTTAAACTGAATTGATAATTGTTATAGGATCTTGAGTGGATTTTAAAATACCCACGATGAATTACTCTTGTGAATATATAGAACGGTATCTAGGAAGTAAAACTAGTTGAATCAAGTAATTAGGTATCATTATTTATGATTGAAAATGCATGAGATTATTTTGACTATTTCAAGTACTTGCCAAATGAACCAATTAGTCAAGTCTCAAATATCTCTGACCGGGCACCCAGTAGTTGAAGAGCACATTTTTTAATAAAATTTTCCTTCCTCAAAGGTCCCGTCAAATAGTGATCTAGTGATAGGTTAGTACGTTCAGGTCAGGTAAGTCTCATTGGATGAATATAGCGCGATAGCGCGTTCAAATTTCCCTTTCTTATTCAAATTTTCCTTCTTCAGAAATTTACAAATAGTAATTATTCCTGCCTTCACTGATGTCAATAATAAACCTTTGTCAATATCGCCTTTATCGATACCAACCAATTCGAACCTGCCGCCAAAACGTAAATGGTTGTTATTGGTGGATTTTAATAGCTATGCTTGTATTCATGTAGATTTGAATTCTTGCAGGTTGTGTATCTTATGACAGTTCGTATCAGGATTATTTTGAATGATACTTGTCAAGCTGACATTACTATTACATGTTATTTATCATTTGTGTCATCAGTGATTCCAGCAGAATATTATGTTTGAATTGCAGGAGTACAGAACAATCTCTAATATAATCAATATAAATGGTGTTGACGATTTTAGTGTTAAACCCAATGATAGTCTTTCTATCGTTCGATGCGGAGGAGATGCTGTTTTGGAAGGATTACCCCAAACAAGAGATCAAATATCAGATGCTTTAGAGAATGACTCGTGGAATGATTCTATGATACGTTTCAGGTGGGATTTCATAACGCCTTCTTCTATCGAACCCCTATGTACTTACCAAACAAATTTGGTAACCAGTAATACATCGATTCAATCCAGCGCTAATCACTAAAACCATTTGAAATATCCACTTGTACTTTGGGTAATTTTGCCATTATCATGCGATCTATATTTTGATGGAAATTTTTGTTGGAACTTACGTATTTTGACCTAAAAAACACGAATTTCATAATATTATCGTGAACATATCTCTAGTTTTCGAGATAATCGATGTCAAAGTTCGAAATTTCACCTTCTTTGTATGGCAATTTTTGGGCAAGTATTGTATCTTCTTAGATCCCAGGACATATTACATGCATTTACCATGGTTAATTATTATTTTTGTGTAAGAAAAACATCACAAATATGTAATTTTTCCGTATTTTTCCTATTATTTCTTAAACTATGCTACATAAACAACGGCCATTTTGAAAACATCAATGCGAATCTTGAGCGAATAAAGGTGGATTCACAGCTGCCTTATAGCGTTGATTGATGTCTTATAGCAACACCAGTCAGTGATAAGTGTTCTCTCTCTTCAATACATGTCAAAAAGAAAGATGGTTATCAGTTAAAGAAGGTGAAATTTCGCACTTTGGCATCCATTATCTCGAAAACTAGAGATATGTTCACGATAATATTATGAAATTCGTGTTTTTCAGGTCAAAATACGTAAGTTCCAACGAAAATTCCCATCAAAATATAGATCGCATGATAAGTGCAAAATTACCGTACTTTGTACTTTTTAGTATATTCAAGTTATTCCTGTCACCAGTAATAAAACATCCGAAATATCAGGAAAACATTTTGTAAATATGGTCACAATGAATTCGAATATTAGGTATGATATTATCACAAAACCTACTTTGATATCCTCTGTTCTGTCACTGTAGATAGCCATCACATTCATTGGATAGGTACTACATTTCTTGAATTACATATATCACTATCTGCGACCTATGTATTAACATATATTATAATAATTTAAACCAAACACCTTTGCCATCCTGCTAGCAATGGAAATCGGTAGGTAGATCTAACATAAGTACGAGAAGTATTAATTATTGTGATCGAATAGATGCCATATTTGATGACTTCACAAAGGAAAATATTTTTGGTTATTCGCGTAGAAAATAACACGTAGCACTATCTCATGGTAACAACTCGAACTTCTCGAAGTGGTATCGTTTTTATTTTGTATCATATTTTTGATATTTGTGTCATTGTGACATAGGTGTCTTTGCCACCAAACAATAACTGAAATGAGAAAATTTATAAGATTTCTCATGTATTTCATCAGAACATCTCTCGAAAAACTGCTGGAAGTACACCTTTCACATCAGAAGCGAACATAAACAGAACAGAGGTTAAGTTTGTCTATGGGTTATCCCCCAGAGAGTTCAGTGGTTATCCCACTTCGAGTAGTTCACGAGTCACCGCTAGGTAGCGTATCGCTTAGCACCTATCGTGAATTCGTAAATGAGACGTAACCGCAATATGATCTTCCTTTAGGAACGATCCTATATCTTTTCAACAAGAATTTAGCAAGATATGGGACTTCGACGTTCATCTTATTTCAGTTACACCGACGTGAACGGGAGGGTGGTCCACAGACGAGTTAGACCTCCGCAAGATTGTGAATATTTTTTAGACTACGAAGAATTCACTCATTTCTTTGTCGACGATATTCTGCAAACAGCAGTAGAAAAAATTCGCAACAGGTGAGTTGAATTCTATTATCATTCTTTTTGATTCCGTAGTTCCTGTTGAATTTAATGGTTCTTCTGAAGGCTATTCAATTTTGGATTCATTCGAGTCAAGCATGATTAGCTCCTCTCGTTCAAAAGTCGATATATAGGATAAAAACGATTGCTAACAACAGGTTAATACTACCATTTTGATTTGTGCTTTTCTTGTGTTTTAGTCGGTCTTCGGCTTCTCATTATATCTTGTACTATTGACTCGACTATTAATTTTCAACCACTAAATCTGAATTGGAATTTTGTTCGAAGCTTTTTTTTTATTTGGACAAGAAAACTGTTGTATTCCGAAATCACCCTGCAATATATTTGATGAATGGGCTAAAAAGCCTGCAAAAGTAAAATTATAAAACGAAACTATACGAGGAAAAGTAACTACTTCATAAGTTGAGATACTAGGTAATATTCAATTCAGTAAAGCAGTATTTTATGTGAGATTTCAGAACGGCCTGTAAAGCCATTTTCCATCAGAAACCATGTACCTACAACTAAAGTTGGGTTATAGATTCTCGATAATTTACATTTATTTTTTCAGTTGTAGTTGAACTGATAAATGTATACATATGAATATTTCAAATTCGGAATTCTCTAGGTATGGCGAATGCGTTGATGTCAATAACAGAAAACCTTCAACTGTAAAGAACATCGTGTCTTGGCCAGCAATAATCGATTTCACAGTAGATCTTGGCATAGTCAAACTCAAAGAGTATGTAGATTTCACATCGGAGGTGAGAGAGGACTGGATTTATTCAATCGTCCTAATTGCCGAACAAAGCAACCAAGTCAGCGATTTCTACACTTTCGAAGCCAAATTTGCCATCCCAACTAGGTGCTACCCAATCGCCCAGGCAACAGTAAGCGCTTATTTTGTGTACGAGGTGTCCAGAGTGAAGCCCAAACATTGCCCTGTCGATGTCACCTATCAAATCGAGGGAAATAGAAGTATTCTGATGCCCGGAAGACATGTCATCACCGAAGACATGCTGTTCCGGGTGGTGGATGCGAAAATAGCTTTCTTCAAAACAGTCAAATATTGAAATCTCGAGGCGTAGAATGTAACTCGATTATCTGGGATGATAATTTATGCATATAACATTGAAATCACTCCACTACTGAATGGAGCTTCAATATTTTATACTTGGTCATGAAATAAATCAAATTAAAATTATCCCTCATCTATCTCTTATACAATGAAACACTCGGATAATTGAATCAATGTCAATCGAAGGAAATCAATTAATCAAGATGGAAACACCTGGAACATTCACACCAAGGTGGATATATAGGATGGTGAAACAGCTTCCTATTAACAAGCACTAGAATAAACTGTATACCTTTGCCTACTTGATTTCATACCGTAGTTAGTTTCCTGAAGTTATCAGAGATGGCGACATACCTTGTGTCGGTAAAACAGAATCTGTGCATCTGTCACCTTTTTATCAGTTTCATCTATTCTAGATGACTGAGAAGAGTCAACATATCGATAATTATTCCAGATTCACTGAAAATATTTGTTTTGATGTCGTTTCAAGTCACGTCTGTCAGAAGCGAACCACAGAAATACATGAGCAACAGAAATCTTCTTCGATAATCGATCTCACCGCCATCTTCATTCAAGTCGTGGAAATATGACTACCTTCTCAAACGGTCTACAAGTTTTTCGCAGAAACAATTGAAGAGCTGTTTCACCATCCTATATCCAACTTGACTCACACGAATCCTTCATTTGTATGAAACAATCATCACTGATGGGTCGATTGAATTCAATATATACACTTGATCATCATCTATGAACTCTATGATGACAATCTCTATTCCAGCTTGTAGTCACGCACTTAAAACTAAATTCGAATAGCATAGATTTCAACCTCTTTCGAAAACATACATTCCAAACTTCGTAGTCGAACTTCTACAAGTTTTATTCGTTCGATGCATAAATCAGGGTCTATGTATAAGGTCCACTGACATAACAAATGCAAGAAGTTGTGGAAGTTGGACCGGCAAGGGACCGGAACAGGGTTAGAGTTAGTCCGAATTTCCTTCATATTGGCAATGTTACAGAAGTTACAAACATAAAACCACCCACAATGATGGTCTATACGGTTATTTCCCTCAGACGGTTTTGATTTTCCTTATATCGAAGCAAAGGATCTGACGCTAGAAAAATTACCGTTATTTTATATTTTGTTGTGCATTCATTTTTATATGAACAGAGTAGTGAAAAAGTGAATCAAATATACTAATCCATATTTACGGAAACATGCCAACGAGAGTAAACTTGTGATGTCGCGATGGCACTGCAAGCACTGACGGACGACAGATGAAGGTAAGTTTACAGGTTGGCGAAAATACCAAAGAGGGTAACTTTTGAATTTCATTAAATGGAAGATGTCATTGAAATGGTTTTTTGATTCCATACATCTAGTAAATGAATTATGAAATTTTTTTTCTGACCACATAATAACCGTCATATTTCATATTGCTATCTTATAGTTCACAAGGACACAATCAATAATAATTGTGAATATAATAACTCGTAAGTGGACTGCAAGGGGAAGTATCTAGCTAAATATAGTGGGGCAAGGTCCAGACAGATAACCCATACGATGAGAAAAAAAAACAAGAAGTTTCTGATATGGTGAGATTGATCAATGAAGTATAATGGATGTACTTGTAAATTCAACAAAGAGGTGAGTCATAGAACTTTGAAGAAAATACCTGATGAGCAGTAGCTGAAAGGTTAGTTTATTATAAAGGGATTTATGCCAATTAGATCTGTGTTCTCAATAAAAATGAAGAATATTTCTTTAGAAATAAAAGTTGAACTGAACTAAACAACATTAATCATTGGAATTTAAGATCCCCATCCAGAAAATATGTTCACAAAGTAAAACCCATCCCATAATATATTACCTTCACTATTTTGCATATTTTGTTGTAGATACCTTATGCTTTCAAACTTCCGCAATAAACATATCCATGAAAACAAGACGGTACAATTCGTGTATTCTGTCAAGGGTCGGCAGTTTTGTCTAGCCAACAGAGAATTGGTCTCGGTCTCTTCTTTCGCCTTCGATCCGAATTCTCTGGGGCTGGTCTTGGTCGCTAGGGTCAAAGACGAACTGTAATGAGTTTTCGATCCCGCCGGGATCAACCCGTGTCCATATTGTGCCGGGCTCTTTTCCTATTTGTGTATCTCTTCTCGGGCGTTATTCCCTTTACCAATAATTCTATTTGCAGACGGAGAAGTTTTGCTGGTTTGCATACGTGATGTGGCTTTCAGTGGATATGGCTACGATAATAATGTTAAAAATCGCCCTCCTATTCATGAAATAGCGAATTCCAGTATGTTTTCCGAAATTATTATGAATATTTTTGAGATATCGATTCGATCGGGATACTTGTTGAAAACTCTTGTATCAAGGAAGTGATTCAAATTATGGTAACAATAATAAGAACCATTACACACCATACTGAGTATGCATCTCCATAATACGGAAAACAAAAATTTCAATTGATTTTGTAAATGTTGAATTAATTCTTGAACATTTGGGTTTTATTGGAAATGAATATTTCACATGTCATCAGATTGAGTCTGTGATTTGAATAAAAGAAGACCTGGAATATATTGGACATCTTCAGATTCCCACCACTATGATCATCTGGTATGCATGACGCACCCAATATGGGTGAATCTTCTGGTACCGGCAGTGTATACATAAATGTATGGGTATAATCCATAATCCACAACCTGGAGAGAAAGGGCCTCACATCGAGAATCTACTGAGAATAAGGCAAAATGACTTTAGGTCACTCATATAAAGGGCAACTTATAGATCATGCAATTCGAAATTCTACAAGAAATGATGCTTCTTACAATGGTAATGCATCAGATTTTCGAAGGCTTTGTGGATTAGAGTTTCATGTGAATTCGTATGCATATCCGATCACTTCATGAAAATGAAACATGCACCCTATGTCGGTTATAACAGGAACATATGAAAACTGATGATTGCGTTTGTAGCAGAGCAAAAACCGAAATAGGTATTGCATAATTCATGTCTTTCTTGGGGATTCTATCTGCTGAAAGGTCAGCGAGGGTGCCACCAGCGTGCCAAAGAAATCAAAAGAAGAAACTTCCTTATTCGCATGCTAACGGCGTGTCCAATGATGTGACATAAGATTTTATGGCTTGATCGGAATATAACGTTATTGGAATCTCCCAGGCATGAGAATGATATTGCGTAGTCGTTTTCAGCTATTGCTGATAACATTGTGTGATATTATTTGAGAAATATACGTACGACTGCTGCACAAATGAAGCGGATAAGAAGTTCTCCTCTGATTTATTCTCACAAAATCACTCTTCTTCATTAACTTGAACAGAATATTCAACCAGCCATCATAATAATTATCCTGTAGGATGAAGAATCATCCGAATAGCCTATTGGACACATTCATTATCTCATGATAGATGAGTAGATCAGACAATATCTTATTAGAACTGATAGGACTTTCAATTTTCTTCAATTAGTTTTGCTACATAACATCTGCAGAGTAGGTATTCGTATTTTTGTGAGCATATTGGTGATGTTATCATCAACATCGAATCAACAATACAGAAGGATAGAAGCGATTACATAAACTCACCGTGATTATTAGTTTTTTATTAACAAGAGTAACATTGTATAGGTATTGCCATTGTCATGAATATTCCGTCATGAAATATATTTTGCTACCATTGAATTTTCCCGATATAATATTGTTTCATATTCTTATTTCTGGAGTATAAGGCTCTCGTGGGGTGTCAGAACTATTTGTTGTTCAACTAAATCTCTGCAAAGTGGAAAAGAAAATAATTATTTTGTAGAAACATTGTACATTGTGCATGTAATATGTAATTACTGACGTTTGTCGTACACGGGTACAGAACGGATACTCCTCTTGCAAAGTAGATTACCTTGCAACTGATTCAAAATTTCGTAATATTTGCTCTCAGATTCAATATATGTACCTATGTGCTGGTAGGCAATGGGTACATTCAGCTCTTAGGAGCTGAAGTCGAACTTGAACTACTTCGAGAGGAAGATTTAGTAGTGAATAATTTGCATTTCTCAAAAAACTAGGATATCGAATGATCAACTAACATTACCCGATACACATGAAAATCAAACAGAAATGCAGATAAATTCGCATCCATCATATAAAATGCACGTTTTTCATATTTATATCCGCACGTTTTTTGATACCGATAAGTGGTGATTTGTTTGTAATATCATTATCAAAATCACGTTGCTCATTTCAAAATATGTATGTGAGATTATGCTTCAATTTCAATTATTTCGATTGTTAAAGTGCAACTTTTATTTATTCTTCTATTATATCAACTATCTTTAATAGGTATTTGAGGTGGGAGTTCCAATGGAAAATTCTCAACCATTATAATTAATAAACGAGTGGTCGAGTATGCGCAAAGGCGCTGATGGTCTATGGACTCTAGAAACAGAAGGTTTTTTGAATATTTTTCTTCGACAACGGACAATTTAAAAAAAAAATCCATTCAGGTCTCTTTTGGCTTCGAGCCAGCCATAACACTACAACTAATAAAAGGGCCACAGCCCTAGGAATTAGTTTCTGTAATTGTAATTCTGACTCATGGTGTGTATCACGTCTTGTCGGTCTTCGAGCCGCCCTTGATTGGGTGACTATCAAGAGGTCTGTTTCTCCTCGCAAGAGGATAGCGAATAAAACAAAATGTACTTACATGACCATTCAATGTAGTTTTAATATTATAAACATTTTTGAAAGAAGAAAGAAGGCTCATAGCCTAGAGGGTCCGGGTTCAAATCCCGCGGTGGCTATTGGAAATATTTATTTATTTCTACATTCTTGGGACCTAGATTTCAATCCTTCAGACTCTCAACGATAACCAGCCGAGTAGTGCTTCGGATGACACTTTAAAAGCTGAAGTCCCCGTCTTCCTTACTCATACAAGTCTCAATGAGACTTCGAGGGTTGCTTTGCAACTAAGTTGGCGGTCAAAACACATTTCAAACACACACACCTTTTTCAAATAAAGCTACATAGATGAATGAATGATCAATATACATCCCATAGCAACTCACAAAAATGGATGAGCATTCTCAAAAAAAGGTTGTCTATTGTTATAATCTTAAATTTATTTCAGGAAAACGAATTAGCTTATGACATCACTCAGATTATAAAGAATGCATCATACCACAACAGTTCAAATGAAAAATCAGAATACTCATCCAGTTTTGGAAGTCATGGGTCACATGTCACATGATATAAGTCATTATAATTTATCTATCTCTATAATGAATTTCAATTTAATCATTCCAACCATTGGTTCACTGTTCTAGACAAGGAGAGTCGTTGATTACGGTTGAAGATTGTTCATTGCCACTCCCACCTCCAAGTTTATTAGATAAAATATTGTCAAATAAAAATAATAGAATATTTTGAAATAGCCTATATCGTCAAATATTAATTCATGTACTCACCCAGACTTATAAATACTGTTGACGCTAGCTATAACCACTTGATACATATTGTTCGTTCCAAGATAATCAACGGTCTCTTCATTTTGTCCAATATTGAATAAAATAATGTATTCTGCTTCATCCCTTCTCCGAACAATTTCAATAACATTCTCAGTCAATTTTATTGCAGTAGTAGAATCAAAACTCGAATAGTTCTGAAAATTTCTTCTGAAATTAATCAATCTCTTGTAGATATTATAGTGACTAGATATTCCAGGTATATTCTGTGCAGCAAGATTAACGTCTTGGTATTTGTTCGAAACAGGCAGCCACGTCTTATTCGCAGTACTGAATCCAGCGTTTGTAGAATTGTCCCATTGATAAGGCGTTCTCTCGAAATCTCTACTAACTTTGTCGAATGTTGAACAATTTTTGATGGCTTGTGGATCAAATCCTTGCTCACACGTCACTTCTCCATTTTCCATTCCAATTTCTTCGCCGTTGTAGGTTATCATCACACCAGGAAGTAGGGCTATGAGCATGTTGAAGCCGTCAACATTCTCTTTACCAACACGCGTTGCTATTCTATGATTATCATGGTTTCCAATCTAAGGGAATGTAGAAGAAATGTAACGATACGGAGCTACGATTCAAGTAAAGCTATCAATCATGAGTGGGACATTTTCCCAATTTCAAAGTGATTCCTAATGAAATCTAGAACGTGTGCGATATCATACGTACCACCCAGTTACTGGTATATACTTTTGGAAGATAAACAAGCCATTTATTGATGGCATTAGAGATGTCATCGACAGTGAAATTGGTATTCGTCAATTCAGTGATGAAATTGAAATTAAAAGTAAAATGAGCTCCTAGCCTGCTTCTATCTGAGGATCCATAAAACTGCATTAACTTATCTACCGTGCTGTATGCCTCGGTCATTAGAACCCTGTAATATTTAAGTAACATATATTAGTGATTCATTGCACCAGACTGAAGACAATTAACCATGCAAATACAAAATATGAAATGAAACATATACCTGAATAAACAGGTACATAATATGAAAATATGGTTATGATACCACTTGAACTCTTACTTGGTCTCCGTGCCCTTTTGTGCAGCATATTCATCAACATATTCTCTAAACTGGTAGATCATTTCGAAAGTTTTCGGAAGATCCTTCACGTACATCAAATTCAAACAATCGGGATTATCAATATCATACTCGGTGTAACCATCAGCAAGTGGCTGGTCTCTGAATTCAGGATCTTCGAACAAATATGGTACTGCATCCACTCTAAAACCATCTACACCTTTGTCCAACCAAAACCCCAATATATCCTAGAAGATCTGGCATTCATTATATAATATCGAATCGCAATTTACCCAATGTTAAAGAAATGTTTCTCTCCGAAAAGAAAATGATGAAAGTTTCATGAATTGGACTATTATAGCACAGCGTTGACAACTAAACAAAAAAGTGACTTGACTGACTATGAAAGCAATCGCAACGTTCTAATCAGCTGCAATAATTGAAAATCTATAGACCTGACCTGACGTATTATATGATACATTTTGAGATACACAACGACTCAAAATATGTAAAATTTCGTATACAATGCGACTATTCCAGATCCTAATCTGAAAATACATAATCATTTTCGGCTTTGATGATGTTAATGTCGATCCTAGCCAGATGAAGTTGACTTGATTTCATTAAGTTTAAACAAGATTCATCGATTCAATATTTCAAAAGTTAGGTTCATCTTCTTTTTCAAATGGTTGGTGAGAGAAATTCGGTGTTTGTAATTTGTACAAATCTAATTTATTTATAGTAGAAAAAGTTCGTACCTTCATTTCTTGTACCACCTTCGGATTACTGTAGTTTAGATCAGGTTGTTGTATTGCAAAGTTGTGATAGTAATATTGTTGTCTTGATTCACTCCATTGCCATGCAGAACCTTTGAAATTCGATATCTGCAAAATAAGAAAGATTTCTCAGAATTGATATGCAAAACTCATGAACAATGATAAGAGGAGTGACATCTTCCAACCATATACGATTTGTCTTTTTGGATGGGTAAAAAACAAAGGAATGTATGTGAACATCCAGAAAATTGAATCTTCAGACAATTACGAAGTTTACACAATACACAATCAAGCTGTAAAATAGATTAAACGATTCGGAAACGAATATAGAACGTCTCCAATACCAAAAGCTTTTAAACAATTTCTATTCTTTTTAGTAATGACATTGAAACCGAATATGAATTAACATCAAAAACTATCAATATGGTAATAATTATCCTGGAATACAAATAGCGAATCCATTTTTAAATGAAACTTTCACTGCAACTATAGGCAGTTTCATGAGTCGCTGATTAATTAATGAGAATAATGTCTAAAACTCTTCATGTGTGAATAAGTTTAGCTACTGATAGATAACTAGTTACCAAAGATTTGTATGATGAAAGATGTACTCACCCAGTTATTAGGAACAGGAGGACGTTCAGAAGACTCAGTCTGATCGTCAGTTTTGGGATACCATACGTAGTAATCTTCATATCCTGGAGTATTATTGTTAGACTTTTGAAACCACTCATGGAGGTCACTGGTATGATTTGGTACGAAATCCAATATGACTTTGATCCCCAATTCGTGAGCTGTATCGATCAGCTCCTTCAAATCATCTATCGATCCGAAACTTGGATCCACCACGCGATAGTCACTAATGTCGTATCCTTGGTCGACTTGGGGGGACTGAAAAATCGGGGACAACCAAGTGGCTGTGATCCCTGCGTCTCTCAGAAGATCCAGTCTGCTGATGATCCCTGTGGAATGTTTACATACATATACAATAATTGGATGATACACTTTTTTGTTGCCAACAAAGCACTTCCAAATTGGAGATGGGACATTGGGCAATATGGTAGATATTCGCTTTGCTAATCATAAGTGAAGTTTTTGGAGAAAATAGTTGAAAAAGTAAAAAATTCAAACACTCTGTTGGAGTGTGAAATAACTTACGAAACGAGAAACATATAATTAGGTGATACTTGGGCAAAAATAAATGAAGAATCAGTGTTACGAATAAAGAAGTGTTCACCTTTCAAATCTCCAATACCATCACCGTCACTGTCCATAAACGATCTTGGATATATTTGGTAAAATACTGCGGTTTGCCACCATTCCTGTGTATTTCCCATATTTTGCGGATTTGCAGAACCAACTATCCACACCCCGAGTACCAGTAGATATATTTCAAAGTATCTCATCTTGCATGGGCAATGATTCACTTTTCAATGGTTAAAATTATTTTGCTGGTTCGCAGTTAGACTTGCTAGAGGTTATATAATTACTTCCTACTCTGGGTTTGCAGTTGGTGATTTGAAAACTATCGAACTCAACTTTTCCTAAATTGCTTATAATTTTAATCAACACTTCAGATAACAGGTAATGACGTGGTTGCCATCATAGATATGCCTAATTTATCGTACGATTGTAGATTTAAGCTTATCTCAATTTTCCTATAGGTATTGGTATACCTATAAATCATATCAAGAGGTATATCAAAATTACTAGGCAACCTGTTTATTATTGACCCCTCACGTGTTCACGCATTCAAAATTATATATCTATCGTCATATTCAACTTCACAACTCATTATACATTCAGAACACTTCATTGGGATTGTTCATGGTCCATCACCTCTGGTTTCGATCGTTTCCTACAAATAAAATTTGCTTCACTAAAAGGTTGCTGAATTCCCTATATATATATATATATATGTCCTGGTACCCACACTAAAGTGTGACCCTATTGTCTCTTACAAGGTGACTGTCCATATAGATAATGATGATGTGAATTTTACTATGAATAAAACATCGTCATATATGAATTAGGTAGTCTACTACCTATTTAACGTGTTGAAACTATTATAGTCTAGCAATGATTATTATCCATAATAATGTTCTCAATGATTGTCAGTGATGTACAAAATGTGTTTGTTTGCTATATAAATTATATTCATATTTGAAGGTAACATAATTTTTTATCATTTATTTTTGTTAGATACGGACATATACCAAATAGATTGTTAACGTTCCAGTTTTTATTGGCATTAGCAATCATATAGAGATGTTATATTGTTGTACTGACAATTATGACATATCGTATTTTGCATGCAGAGTAAATAATGCATTTTGAAATATCTATATAATGAACTTCCAATTAGTGGTGTAATATCAATATGATGGCCATTTTCGATTATTGTATTATTATCTTGGCAATTAGAAATAAAAAATATATAATTTGATTAATGGCTAATATTTGGTTTCGAAGTTAACGAAACCTACCTTCTCCAAACCCAAAATGAAAAGTACTTGATGAGAAAAACCGATCCTCACGTTGGATCAAATAAAAAGTTCAAGGAGAAAGCCTCAAATCAGAAATAGGTACTCCAAATTAAATAGTTCAAGGGTTATATGAAAGGATATTGAGAGACATGTTAAATGTCACCGCTATTTGTATACAGGGACAATACGCTATTCAGATTTGGAACGGTGGTAATTCGATCTTTTCACAGAATGGTGTTCCTTTTATTTTTCAAACAAACTGCCCCCATGACAATGGACGTCTACTTTCAAGAATATACCAAGAAGCTATATAACATAAGTTCCGACCATGAAAGAGTTTTTGTTGGGATTTTATATGGATTTTTTATCGTCAATCGGACGGTATCCATACATGGTGGATTCGTCAAATTAATTTACAAGAATGATAAATACAGTTTAGTACTCGAGAGTTAGTCATTTCTGAAATCTGCCAATTCAACAGAAACAAAGAGGCAATAGAGATAAAATAGGAATGAGATATTCATGACAACATTTACGAAACAATAATGCTCGAAAAGAATCAGAATCGATTAAACGAAATACTGAGCGGAATACATCAAACAAAGTTTGAAATATGGAAGAATAGAACAAAAAAAAAAATAAAAATAAAAATCTTGAATAAATTTTACAAATTGATAAAATTATCTGATAAGAATTTTAAGTTTAGGAAGATATAAGTTAGCTTTTATTCATCTTTTGACTCATGCACTATTTAAGGCTTTATAGATGATCGAGGTGTTTATTATGATCATTTTGTTATCGAATACATATCGAATGCAACTGCAATTGCAGTATTTTGGTAGATTCTCTAAACCAGGGATTTCCAAAGTGGTCGACATAAACGAAAACTAATTTTGGGTCGACGAGGTCTAAAAATCGACCCTATATTTATTCAACAAAAGTTCTTATTTTATGTATTCATAGTTATTAGTCAAACTTGATATTTATTGAATTCAATATATGTGTGAATTATGGAACGTTTACTCACTTAATCAATCGCATAGTCTTTGAATTGGTAAGTATTTTGTATCGATAAAAAAATTGAGATAATATTTTCAATTCTACTATATCACTTCATTTTGGAAAAGGGATCTCTTGCCAGAATAGTTTGGAAAAATATCGATTAATTTAATATTCATTTGCTTTTTCATTGGGATAATGAATATTCCTTTTGTACTGATTGATTGTGTATTTCTCAGAAAAGCGTTCATGGCGAAGTAAAAAAGAGAGATTGTCGATAACAAATGCAACGCGATAGGCGAAGATAGGAGAAAATAATTGAATAGCGTCTCTCTGGACCGAAATCGAATATTGTTCTGGGATAGAGGGACTGTAGTCATTTATTCCTTTCATAGGAACATCGACCAATATCTCAAAAGAAATGTAATAGGACTACAACAGGAGATCAGACCCACTGGAATAACTTAGTTGTTCTTTAGTTGTATATTTTCTTAAAACTAAATGAAGGGATACATAAAAACTATAGGTAAGACCACTTTCAAAACTATGTGGTACAATAATCAATGTTGGTGAAAGCTGCCTAGCCGAATTATTATCAAGAATCTGACCCTTCCAGTAATACCTAGGATTGGCATAGCTGATGTCTCTATAGCAGCTGCTCGCCTTTATATCTTTTTATTATTGAATATATCGAGATGAATTTAGGAAGATTAGTATAGAGCATAAAGTAGTATTATTTGTCATATGACAAAATATTTAACAGCTTCCGAAATAGGACATCCTGTATATCTTTTAATTTTTCGCATCAGGGTGAAATTCCTTAAGCAAATACGTTATTACTTTTTATGTATCAGCTGAGACAAATTTCGATATATATGTATGTATCAATCTGTGATGAGGCCGTGAATGTATTCAGATCTGAAATTCAATAAAAATACAAAAAAATTTCCACTGTAGGAAAGAGCGTATACTACCTACTGAGTGCTACAAATATGATAGATTCAATTTAACTACATGTACCGGAGATCTATTTTCAGCAAACATTTCCATGTATGATTTCAATTTTTATTAATATCAGTTTCACTGAGACATTTACAATCCGAGTGGTGCACTTGGTCAAATTAGAAGTGCAATTTGAGAGTCACTCCCAACACCAACAAGTATATTCTTTCACCTGTGCATATATTTTTTTGGACAAAATATAATCCAGATCAAAGGTTAATCTAACTATACAAATACATGAGTCGTAGTCAAGTGGTCCAGCCGGTCGTGTATATGAGATGAGGGATGTCGAGATCAAATACAGATCAAGTTTTCACCTCTTCTGGTAGTAACAATAGCTGCACTTGTTCAGAATCCATTGTTACATTTGAATTGTAGTATATAGGTACATGCGACATGATGTGCCTCTTTACATTATTATATGGATTTGCTTAAATGGAATAAAAGTTACACAATATTCCAAGTGGCTCTTGCATACATTAATTATCTTCAAGATGTATCACAAAATTCAATTTCAGGAAGATTTCCTTCTCATATGCATAAGAAAAGCTAAGAGGCTTTCATAATCTACAAGATACTTATTCTGTTCATTCTTATATTGGCCTCCCTGTATATACTACTTAAATGAGCAGGATTACATATTATATGAGAGTATGTTTCACATTTCCTTCTGAAGGAGAATTTAATCAATTATGAATTTGACAACATCTGAATCAAACCGGGGATATCTATTTGCAAAGGGAATTTTCAAATTCGTCCTCTAACGATGAAAAAACTTGATACTGTACAGGGTGGCTGGAATTCGAGCCTCATCATTGGGATCTCGTAAACCGTAAGAGATGCAGGGTCGGTTAGAGTTTGGCAAAGTTGCGCAATTTGATGCCAAACAAAATGCTGTTCTGAAGCTTGGAAAATTCCGAATACTTTCAGAGCTATCAGAAAAATATCGAAATATCATAAAACCGTTTTATTTTTTTTTCTTGTGGCATTTCAAGAAATTAATCGAAAGGAATAACACTTTGTCATGGCCAAAATTGATCATATCGATTATTTTGTTCAAATAACGCCAGAAATTTTTTTTATGATATTTAGACTTTTTTTCGGATATCTCCGAAATTATTCGAAATCTTCCAAGTTTCAAAACGGCATTTTGTTTGTTTCATGGTTTACGAGATCCCAATGATATGAGGCTCGAATTCCAGCCACCCTATATAATAATAATAATAAAATTTATTCAGTAAGATCATCGAAGATGATATTCAATAAGTCAAAACAAATACAATACACTGAAAAACAACAATAAAAATTGCAATAGCAATGTCTTTAAAAAGATTCAAAATGTATATATACATTTATTATTCATCAAGCGTGTAATAAGCATAGTTTAAAAGCTACCTAACCAAGATATGAAAGGTTTTTGAAAGGTGAACATCTATACCAGAGAAAATAAGAAAACCGTGAAAGTCCTTTTGATAACATCGTTCGTTTCCGTTAGTTTTCTGACCATCCGCCATTTTGATGACTAGGTGCTTGACATCGCCCTGTCTAGGCCAAACACTATCCCTCGGGTAACAAGAAAGGGGATGGCAAGGGTTCCCGGACGGGCTTACACGTATTCCACATCTGCGGTATGCATTATTCATGTCCAGTCTGCCCGATGTCCTAAGTTCTGGCCCTCGGCGCTGTCCCTTTCCGTCTGCCGAACAAGAAATCCGACCCTTGTAAATGGCCACCGACAACCCGACTACGATCCAGAGCGTTCGCTCGTCTGATGGGATATTGAAGCTGGTTGATTTATGGTTTCGTGGTGGTACAGGGATGTTTTAGAATCAGGTGGACATTCATCCAAATTGAGTAAATTCATTTCCTTATTCTCAATCACTTTATAATTGAAATTTCATCCACACACGAAATTACTTTATTCCACGAATGGAATATAGAAAATAGTATTTTATGATACAAGTTTTATAAGACGCTATTTTGTCGCACGCGTTGTTTGGAGTACGACGAGCGAAGCGAGGAGTGCTCCAAGTAAACAAGTGCGACAACGTGATGTCTTATAAAATATGTGTCATATGCAATTTCTTCTATTTTGAATGGATTTTAAGAAAAAATTTATTTAATATCGATAAATAACAGAAACATCTTCGATTGGTAACAATGATGACATTGAAATAATTAAAATCTGACGCACAAGCGTAAAGCCAAGTTTACAGTTGAGTGATTTTGATTATTGCAATACCAGCAGTGGAAAATTCAATGTTGTTATTGTTTTTATTGGTCAATTCAAATGAAATTACACTCTGAATTGAAATTTACCAATCAAAACATTGAGTTTTCCACTGCTAATATCACCAAATCGAAATCGCTCAGAAGTAAACTGGGCTTAACTCTTCTGACTTTCATTTGACAGTTCGATTGTAGCAATCTCCGAATAATAAAAAATGCGTATCGAAATAGAGGCTATTTCGACACGCATTTGCGTTGCACAATGACTTCATTATACAACCAAAATAGTAAAATACAATATTGAATCAATCTAATAGACATTATGTTATTTGTTTCACCACGTTTCACTTCGTTTCCAATAATAATAAGCTTGTAATACTTGTTATCGATTTCAGAGCGCATATAGTTTTCGATAAACCTCTGATAGAATAAGTGGATGTCCCCTCTTGAAGAGGTGACAGCCGCTGTCAGAGCAAAATGCCAATCCATTTTTTGGTGCAAAATGTCTGTGATTCTGATTTTAAAAGAAAATGTGATTTTGAATCAAACGTTGTATAGCATGCGTGTTTTAGATATACAGGATTCATCTTAGTTATGATATGCGTTGTCTGTTAAATTGAAGCAAAGTTGGGCATTTTATAAGTGAACAATTATGTGTAAGACAATTTCATGCATCATTTTTCGTTTTCGAAGTATTTGAAATAAATGAAAATTTGTAGTCTTTTTTTTATTTTTCCAAGGGAAAACGAAGAGAAAAGATCTAGCTCTTTAACTATAGGACGTTTTTGATGCACTTTTCAACGAGGTATCTGAATCTGTCATCGTATTTTCCATCACGTTTGATATCAGGAGATACAACATTCAACTCTGTTTTTTAAATGGGCGCCATATTGTTTTTTTACATTTTTTAAAACACTAATACAATAAATAACTAATCCCTATATTCGTTGCAAATATATTATTTTTCAGATATTCAAAAATTAACTAAAAATATTCGAAAATCAACTTTCACTACACTTTTTTGAGAATGCAGTGAGATCTCGATGGAATTGTGGGTAATCTCATGTCCCCAAAATTTGATATTTCTCGAGTAACGTAATAGGTAACCATCAGGATGGTGGTACCAAGCCTCATCACTGAGAAAATTCTGTCTCAGCGATCCCTGAGAAAATTCTGTCTCAACACTGTATTGTTATACTCAGGACATCGTTTCAGGAGGATTCTGCTCAATTAGCAACCTTTAGATCATCTTTCGACACTTGTGTTCTACGTTATTATTTATTTGTTCTAGTACTGAATAGGTTTCCATACAGTCTGGGCGACTCTGTTGTTAAGCATTCAAAACAATGATTTCGCAAATAAAACATTACAACAAATTTGTTCCAGAGTAGTGAGCTACTTTGCACCTACTATAGGAAATCGAATTGAATCAAATGTCGAAATTCAATTGAAAAATTTACATTTATTGGTTAAGTAGGTAGTATATTGTAAATTTCGATTTACAACGTGTTTTAGTTGGATCAAACATTTATCACGATGTTACAATCATTCATGGGCAACCCAGATGTACGGGATGAAGGTGCGAAAGTTGCCGTTTCAATACTCGGAACTAACTTAACTTAATTATCGTTACAAGAAGCAAAACGAAGAAAAACCAGGCTCCTATTTGAAACGTAATTTATTTGTTCTTATTTGTATATCTAATAATGGTGATAAAATGAAACGCGTTGCCTGTTTGGCGAACTATCGCAGGCTCGATCGCAGGCCTGTGATGCAGTAGTAGCGTATCCTGTTCGCAAGCCGTCACATTTTCTGTGGTCGTTATAAGCGAGGAAAGGATCGTGCATGTTCGCGAATGGGGTTGTCAAGAAGGCCGTACGACTCTCTGGGGGCCAGCCGAGGTCCTGTCTCCGGTCCTATACGCCACAAAGGGGCCAAAAACTCATCCTTGCTTTTCTCAGATGGAACTACACCTGATGCCACCCATTCATATAAATAATTCGAAAAGTTTGATACTTTTGGTGTGCAGTTGCCGCCTTGCTATTTCATTTGTATATCCCTTATTCCTCGGGGGATATATGAAGTGTTTAATACGTTCAGCCATTACTTAATGACGGACTCGTGGCGTGGAACTTATTATTTAATGCAAAATAAAAAGCCATTGATTATTGGACCAAGTGTAAAAAAATTGAAGAAAGACATTTATATCATTTTATTCAATTGAAAATAACAAACACAGTACGAATTTCTGATAGACCACGAGCAGAAGACAACTGCTTTCCTGGAAAATACCACGTAGAACATTGAATTATATTTACTCGCGGTCCATGCAACCATTCACTCTGCAAAATGTCAAATACTTTCTAAGACAAAGTTTACATCGAGACATGCACGCCTAACCAACTACATACCGGTTTCGAGCTTATTGGCCATCATCAATGCAGTGCAAATTTATCATGAGATCTCCTCTCGAGGCGGTGCATATATCAATACAAGTTTCTCATCATACAGTAGGTATATATTTTCTTCAACATCTCGTGGATTATTGAATTCAGAGAAAACTTGAATATATTTTCGCTTTTCTTCTGTTGTCAATTTCAATTTTTCAATAAACACACTATTACAAAAATTATAACACATGGACTTTTGCTATCAACTTCTATGATTGAAAATTGTATAAATTTTAGCGCCTCGCATTCAAATGAAATTCTCTCAGGAGTTAAATGTGAGCGGGTGAAATAGGAGATTAGAATTCCAGGAAGCGGATACTGCAGAGGATATCATTCTCATTCACATTCTAAGAATGTGGTCTGCAAATGCTATACTGGACTGTTTGCAAAGAGGGAAAACCGCAAACCTTTAGAGACTCGTCTTGGCAAGATTACATTCTTCTGAATCTCCCTTCCAGTAGCGTAGAAAGGAATATTTTGACATCATTTTGGCTCTAAAAGTTACTTGGGGATCAATATTTCTATTAATTTGTAACATCTGATCATGATATGCAGGTATTTATTTGATATTGAAATTTAATATAATTTGACAGTGAAAAGGAAACAACGACACCTTTGATGGGTAGGTACCTACTTATAGGTAGATGAAATCGGATCATATAAAAGAGCCTGGAAACGTACGTTGACTGTATTTGCTATCCACTCAACACAAATATACATCTCTAAGATATCCTATCGTGACCTGCGAATGGTGATGATATTTTCACTAACTAGGTATGTATTCTAGGTATTGTATAGATAGAAGTGAATATTAATATAGTCTCATCATCCTAAGGTAACTGTAATAATTAGTAATAAATCATTCCCAATTTGTTCAAGGTTTTGCTGAATGCTGCTATATTGGATCCTCTTTTCCTAACCTATGTCAGCTGCTTTAATAAAATTGTTCCAATAGAAGATCTATATTTGAAATTCCTGGAAGTCAGAAGTAACTGCTGGGATGATCATGACTCTTTTTGACTACAAAATTTGGTAGGTACCTACATTGTATTTCTAACAGCTGATGGTCAGTGAAGCTTTTTAATTCCAGTTATAAATCCTTATTATGCTGCTATGTGATCCCGTCAAAAGACGTCACTGCGTTGCCTTGTAAGGCCATCTTTTGACGACATCACATAACCCTCTTGCAGTTTATACACATACAGTTCTCGTCTAATCCAAGTGATTACAGAAACCTGTACCGCATACAGTTCTCTCCTAACCCAAGTGATCACAGAAACCTGTAATGCATACAGTTTCCTTCTAGTCCAAGTTATTACAGGAACCTATAACTTAGATTTGGTTCAATATAACAAAATAGATGGCTGATATTCCAGTTCTCAGTTCAATGCATAGATGGCGCAACGAGCTACGATTCCAAATTTTCCAGCAAATTTTTGAAGTCTCTTATAAATATATAACGTATTTCAAGATCATTTACAGAAAGAGGGAGGTTCGATGTATCTAAAAAAATATAGAAACAGGTTTTAACTATTAATAGTTTTGAACAAATCGCTATCAAAGTGAAGTGAGGTTAGGATTTTGCATTATTATTGTATTTATTCTCTATTATTTTATATCACAATCATGATGTGATGAGACATTTGATTGCGACATGGTTTGGGAAATCTACAGGTATATTTTACATTTGTATCAATCCTGTTGCCTTTTAAGTGTCAACAAACAGATCTGAAGCAAATAATGATCAAAATATCTCTTTAATGAATTAGTGAATCTTCATCTACATACTATAATAAGATTGTGTTATAGGTGCAGTACATCAGTCCCTCAGTATCTTTTGGAGGATCTTTCAGCCCCAGCCATAACTGATTAGATGTATCAGCATCTACAATTCCCACATAAAATTATCAAAGAACAAATATACTTCAATCATACCAGAAATGACTTTACAATAGAGTGGATATTTTCACTAACTAGGTATGTATTCTTGGTATTGTATAGATAGAAGTGAATATTAGTATGGTCTCATCAACTGTGATAACTAGTAGTAAATCATTCCCAATTTGTTCAAGGTTTTGCTGCTAACCTATGTCAGCTGCTTTAATAAAATTGTTCCAATAGATCTATATTTGAAATTCCTGGAAGTCAGAAGTAACTGC
This sequence comes from Chrysomela aeneicollis, assembly GCA_029955515.1. Classification (NCBI taxonomy): domain Eukaryota; kingdom Metazoa; phylum Arthropoda; class Insecta; order Coleoptera; family Chrysomelidae; genus Chrysomela; species Chrysomela aeneicollis. Next base: position 33,407,187 of record JARUHQ010000001.1, read on the forward strand.
TGGGATGATCATGTCATGACTCTTTTTGACTACAAAATTTGGTAGTTACATTGTATTTCTAACAGCTGATGGTCAGTGAAGCTTTTTAATTCCAGTTATAAATCCTTATTATGCTGCTATGTGATCCCGTCAAAGACGTCACTGCGTTGCCTTGTAAGGCCATCTTTTGACGACATCACATAACCCTCTTGCAGTTTATACACTTACAGTTCTCGTCTAATCCAAGTGATTACAGAAACCTGTACCGCATACAGTTCTTTCCTAACCCAAGTGATCACAGAAACCTGTAATGCTTACAGTTTCCTCCTAGTCCAAGTAATTACAGGAACCTATAACTTAGATTTTGTTCAATATAATAAAATAGATGGCTGATATTCCAGTTCTCAGTTCAATGCATAGATAGTGCAAAGAGTTACGATTCCAAATTTTCCAGCAAATTTTTGAAGTCTCTTATAAATATTTAATGTATTTCAAGATCATTTACAGAAAGAGGGAGGTTCGATGTATCTAAAAAAATATAGAAACAGGTATTGACCATTGATAGTTTTGAATAAATTGCTATCAAAGTGAAGTGAGGTTAGGATTTTGCATTATTATTGTATTTATTCTCTATTATTTTATATCACAATCATGATGTGATGAGACATTTGATTGCAACATGGATTTGGGAAATCTACAGGTATATTTTACATTTGTATATATCCTGTTGCCTTTTAGATGTCAACAAACAGATCTGAAGCAAATAATGATCAAAATATCTCTAATGAATTAATGAATCTTCATCTACATACTATAATAAGATTGTGTTATAGGTGCAGTACATCAGTCCCTCAGTATCTTTTGGAGGATCTTTCAGCCCCAGCCATAACTGATTAGATGTATCAGCATCTACAAATCCCACATAAAATTATCAAAGAACAAATATACTTCAATCATACCAGAAATGACTTTACAATAGAGTGGTGAATGGTGATGATATTTTCACTAACTAGGTATGTATTCTAGGTATTGTATAGATAGTAGTGAATGTTAGTATAGTCTCATCATCCTAAGGTAACTGTAATAAATAGTAATAAATCATTCCCAATTTGTTCAAGGTTTTGCTGAATGCTGCTATATTGGATCCTCTTTTGCTAACCTATGTCAGCTGCTTTAATAAAATTGTTCCAATAGAAGATCTATAGCTGAAATTCCTGGAAATCAGAAGTATCTGCTGGGATAATCAAGACTCTTTTTGACAACAAAATTTGGTAGGTACATTGTTTTTCTAACAGTTGATGATCAGCACCTTGGTTATATTCTCAGGATAGATTCTTCTGTTTTTTAAAGTTTCGTGTATGACACTGACATCAGTGACAATGACAGACAGCTGACATAAACTTTAGTACAATGCTTGTTCTACACCGAAGGGGTACATAGATGTTTTTAGAGTAGAGTAGGTTTTACTTATCCATAGAAAACAGAGTGTTTTATATATCCTGTTGCCTTTTAAATGTCAACAAACAGATCTAAAGCAAATAATGATCAAAATATCTCTTTAATGAAAGAATCTTCATACCATAATGAGAATGTGTTATAGGTGCAGTACACAGTACATCAGTCCTTCAGTATCTTTTGGAGGATCTTTCAGCCCCAGCCATAACTGATTAGATGTATTAGCCTTTAAAATTCCCACATGAAATTAACAAAGAACAAATATACTTCATACCAGAGATGACTTTACAATAGAGTGGATATTTTCACCAACTAGGTATGTATTCTTGGTATTGTATAGATAGAAGTGAATATTAGTATGGTCTCATCAACTGTAATAAATAGTAATAAATCATACCCAATCTGTTCAAGGTTTTGCTGAATGATGTTATATTGAATCCTCTTTTGCTAACCTATGTCAGCTGCTTTAATAAAATTGTTCCAATAGAAAATCTATAGCTGAAATTCCTGGAAGTCAGAAGTATCTGCTGGGATATTCATGAGTCTTTTTGACAACAAAATTTGGTAGGTATGTTGTTTTTCTATCAGTTATTCAGTTGATGGTCAGTGCAGCTATAAATCCTTAGTATGCTGCTATGCTATGTGATCCCGTCAAAGACGTCACAGCGTTGCCTTGTCACGAATTAGGTTATATTCTCAGGTTAGATTCTTCTGTTTTTTTAAATTTTCGTGTATGACACTGACATCAATGACAGACAGCTGACATAAACTTAAGTACAATGCTTGTTCTACACCGAAGGGGTACATAGATGTTTTCAGAGTAGAGTAGGTGTTACTGTGATCGAGTGATCCTATGTATTTTGATCGATGTTCATTATTCTTTTATGTATAACTTGTACAAGTGTGTGTATCTATTATAAACTCATATAAAGATGCAAGACTTTTTAATGTTCCTCCTGGATAATCCACAAGAATCAATTCAATATGAAATAAGAATGTAAATCAAGATATGGTTACTAGACATAACAGAGGTATTGTTATATGATTATTTGTTGTAGATTGAGGAAAGATATACCTACCAAGGTTTATGCTATGAGAAGAGATTTTTTCTTTTCATGATGTGATGAGACATTTGATTGCAACATGGATTTGGGGAATCTACAGGTATATTTTACATTTGTATGAATCCTGTTGCCTTTTTACAGTGTCAACAAACAGATCTGAAGCAAATAATGATCAAAATATCTCTTCAATGAATGAATGAATGAATCTTCATCTACATACTATAACAAGAATGTGTTTTAGGTGCAGTACATCAGTCCCTCAGTATCTTTTGGAGGATCTTTCTCTTTCAGCCCATAACTGATTAGATGTATCAGCCTCTACAATTCCCACATGAAATTAACAAAGAACAGATAATATACTTCATACCAGAGATGACTTTACAATAGAGTGGTGAATGGTGATGATATTTTCACTAACTAGGTATGTATTCTAGGTATTGTATAGATAGAAGTGAATATTAGTATAGTCTCATCATTCTAAGGTAACTGTTATAATTAGTAATAACTTATTCCCAATTTGTTCAAGGTTTTGCTGAATGCTGCTATATTGGAACTTCTTTTGCTAACCTATGTCAGCTGCTTTAATAAAATTGTTCCAATAGAAGATCGATAGCTGAAATTCCTGGAAATCAGAAGTATCTGCTGGGATAATCATGACTCTTTTTGACAACAAAATTTGGTAGGTACATTGTTTTTCTATCAGTTGATGGTCAGTGAAGCTATAAATCCTTAGTATGCTGCTATGTGATCCCGTCAAAGACGTCACAGCGTTGCCTTGTAAGGCCATCTTTTGACGACATCACATAACCCTCTTGCAGTTTATACTCATACAGTTCTCGTCTAATCCAAGTGATTACAGAAACCTCTACCGCATACAGTTTTCTCCTAACCCAAGTGATCACAGAAACCTGTAATGCATACAGTTTCCTTCTAGTTCAAGTGATTACAGGAACCTATAATTTAGATTTGGTTTAATATAACAAAATAGATGGCTGATATTCCAGTTCTCAGTTCAATGCATAGATGGCGAAACGAGTTACGATTCCAAATTTTCCAGCAAATTTTTGAAGCCTTATAAATATTTAACGTATTTCAAGATCATTTACAGAAAGAGGGAGGTTCGATGTATCTAAATAAATATAGAAACAGGTATTAACCATTGATAGTTTTGATTAAATCGCTATCAAAGTGAAGTGAGGTTAGGATTTTGCATTATTATTGTATTTATTCTCTATTATTTTATATCACAATCCTGAAATGAAATAAGAATGAAAAGTATGTAAATCAAGATATGGTTACTAGACATAACAGAGGTATTGTTATATCATTATTTGTTGTAGATTGAGGAAAGATATACCTACTAAGGTTTATGCTATCAGAAGAGATTTTTCTTTTCATGATGTGATGAGACATTCAATTGCAACATGGATTTGGGAAATCTACAGGTATATTTTACATTTGTATGAATCCTGTTGCCTTTTTACAGTGTCAACAAACACACCTAAAGCAAATAATGATCAGAATATCTCTTTAATGAATGAATGAATCTTCATCTACATACTATAATAAGAATGTGTTATAGGTGCAGTACATCAGTCCCTCAGTATCTTTTGGAGGATCTTTCTCTTTCAGCCCATAACTGATTAGATGTATCAGCCTCTACAATTCCCACATGAAATTAACAAAAGTATAGTCTCATCATTCTAAGGTAACTGTAATTAGTAATAACTCATTCCCAATTTGTTCAAGGTTTTGCTGAATGCTGCTATATTGGAACTTCTTTTGCTAACCTATGTCAGCTGCTTTAATAAAATTGTTCCAATAGAAGATCTATAGCTGAAATTCCTGGAAATCAGAAGTATCTGCTGGGATAATCATGAGTCTTTTTGACAACAAAATTTGGTAGGTATGTTGTTTTTCTATCAGTTATTCAGTTGATGGTCAGTGCAGCTATAGGTAATTTTGCACTTATCATGCGATCTATATTTTGATGGAAATTTTTGTTGGAACTTACGTATTTTGACCTGAAAAACACGAATTTCATAATATTATCGTGAACATATCTCTAGTTTTCGAGATAATCGATGTCAAAGTTCGAAATTTCACCTTCTTTGTATGGCAATTTTTGGGCAAGTATTGTATCTTCTTAGATCCCAGGACATATTACATGCATTTACCATGGTTAATTATTATTTTTGTTTAAGAAAAACATCACAAATATGTAATTTTTCCGTATTTTTCCTATTATTTCTTAAACTAGGCTACATAAACAACGGCCATTTTGAAAACATCAATGCGAATCTTGAGCGAATAAAGGTGGATTCACAGCTGCCTTTTAGCAACACCAGTCAGTGATAAGTGTTCTCTCTCTTCAATACATGTCAAAAAGAAAGATGGTTATCAGTTAAAGAAGGTGAAATTTCGAACTTTGGCATCGATTATCTCGAAAACTAGAGATATGTTCACGATAATATTATGAAATTCGTGTTTTTCAGGTCAAAATACGTAAGTTCCAACAAAAATATCCATCAAAATATAGATCGCATGATAAGTGCAAAATTACCCAGCTATAAATCCTTAGTATGCTGCTATGCTATGTGATCCCGTCAAAGACGTCACAGCGTTGCCTTGTCACGAATTAGGTTATATTCTCAGGTTGGATTCTTCTGTTTTTTTAAATTTTCGTGTATGACACTGACATCAGTGACAATGACAGACAGCTGACATACACTTTAGTACAATGCTTGTTCTACACCGAAGGGGTACATAGATGTTTTCAGAGTAGAGTAGGTGTTACTGTGATCGAGTGATCCTATGATTTTGAATATTTTGATCGATGTTCGTTATTCTTTTATGTATAACTTGTACAAGTGTGTGTATCTATTATAAACTCATATAAAGATGCAAGACTTTTTAATGTTCCTCCTGGATAATCCACAAGAATCAATTCAATATGAAATAAGAATGTAAATCAAGATATGGTTACTAGACATAACATAGGTATTGTTGTATCATTATTTGTTGTAGATTGAGGAAAGATATACCTACCAAGGTTTATGCTATCAGAAGAGATTTTTTCTTTTCATGATGTGATGAGACATTTGATTGCAACATGGATTTGGGAAATCCACAGGTATATTTTACAATTGTATGAATCCTGTTGCCTTTTAAGTGTCAACAAACAGATCTGAAGCAAATAATGATCAGAATATCTCTTTAATGGATGAATGAATCTTCATCTACATACTATAATAAGAATGTGTTATAGGTGCAGTACATCAGTCTCTCAGTATTTTTTGGAGGATCTTTCTCTCTCAGCCGCAGCCATAACTGATTAGATGTATCAGCCTCTACAATTCCCACATGAAATTAACAAAGAACAAATAATATACTTCATACCAGAGATGAATTTACAATAGAGTGGTGAATGGTGATGATATTTTCACTAACTAGGTATGTATTCTAGGTATTGTATAGATAGAAGTGAATATTAGTATAGTCTCATCATTCTAAGGTAACTGTAATAATTAATAATAACTTATTCCCAATTTGTTCAAGGTTTTGCTGAATGCTGCTATATTGGAACTTCTTTTGCTAACCAATGTCAGCTGCTTTAATAAAATTGTTCCAATAGAAGATCTATAGCTGAAATTCCTGGAAATCAGAAGTATCTGCTGGGATAATCATGACTCTTTTTGACAACAAAATTTGGTAGGTACATTGTTTTTCTGTCAGTTGGTGGTCAGTGAAGCCATGAAGCTATAAATCCTTATTATGCTGCTATGTGATCCCGTCAAAGACGTCACAGCGTTGCCTTGTCACGAATTAGGTTATATTCACAGGTTAGATTCTTCTGTTTTTTTTAAAATTTTCGTGTATGACACTGACATCAATGACAGACAGCTGACATAAACTTTAGTACAATGCTTGTTCTACACCGAAGGGGTACATAGATGTTTTCAGAGTAGAGTAGGTGTAACTGTGATCGAGTGATCCTATGCATTTTGAATATTTTGATCGATGTTCGTTATTTTTTTATGTATAACTTGTACAAGTGTGTGTATCTATTATAAACTCATGTAAAGATGCAAGACTTTTTGATGTTCCTCCTGGATAATCCACAAGTATCAATGGTAAAACTTCGTTTGTCGCACTCCTATGAGTTCAGAAAAAATTTTTGGTGGAACTTACGTATTTTGACCTCCTGATCCCGAATCTGAAGTCAAAACGCGGCGGTCTCAAGTATTTTCGGAGATACGGCCCCATTTTCTCTAAAAAATGCACCATTTGACATGTCAAATTTCTGCTATTAGGAATGCACAAAATTCACCCTTCTTTGAACTAAAACACTATACACGCATATATTTACTTGTTTCCAACACTTCTCAGCAGAAAAAACGATTGTTTTTCAAAAAATTCACCCTTCTTTGAAATGTAAACAAAACTACCTTTTTACACTGATTTTCTGGTTATTTTTATTTATGATGTTGGCAACGTGAATGTTTGGCTCATGGTAAGACGTTGCCAACATCTCAAATAAAAATAACCAGAAAATCAGTGAAAAAAGATCATTTGTTTACGTTTTGAAGAAGGGCGAATATTTGTGAAAATAATAGTTTTTTATGCAAAAAAGTGTTGGAAACAAGTGAATGTGAGCATGTGTGATGTTTTGGCTCAAAGAAGGGTGAATTTTGTGCATTCCTAATAGCAGAAATTTGACATGTCAAATGGTGCATTTTTGAGACAAAATGGGGCCGTATCTCCGAAAATACTTGAGACCGCCGCGTTTTGACTTCAGATTCGGGATCAGGAGGTCAAAATACGTAAGTTCCACTAAAATTTTTTTCCGAACTCATAGGAGTGCGATAAACGAAGTTTTACCGTATCAATTCAATATGAAATAAGAATGAAAAGAATGTAAATCAAGATATGGTTACTAGACATAACAGAGGTATTGTTATATCATTATTTGTTGTAGTCTGTTGTAGATTGAGGAACGATATACCTACCAAGGTTTATGCTATCAGATGAGATTTTCCTTTTAATGATGTGATGAGACATTTGATTGCAACATAGATTTGGGAAATCTACAGGTATATTTTACATTTGTATGAACCCTGTTGCCTTTTAACAGTGTCAACAAACAGATCTGAAGCAAATAATGATCAGAATATCTCTTTAATGAATGAATGAATCTTCATCTACATACTATAATAAGAATGTGTTATAGGTGCAGTACATCAGTCCCTCAGTATCTTTTGGAGGATCTTTCTCTCTCAGCCCCAGCCATAACTGATTAGATGTATCAGCCTCTACAATTCCCACATGAAATTAACAAAGAACAAATAATATACTTCATACCAGAGATGACTTTACAATAGAGTGGTGAATGGTGATGATATTTTCACTAACTAGGTATGTATTCTTGGTATTGTATAGATAGAAGTGAATATTAATATAGTCTCATCATTCTAAGGTAACTGTTATAATTAGTAATAACTCATTCCCAATTTGTTCAAGGTTTTGCTGAATGCTGCTATATTGGAACTTCTTTTGCTAACCTATGTCAGCTGCTTAAATAAAATTGTTCCAATAGAAGATCTATAGCTGAAATTCCTGGAAATCAGAAGTATCTGCTGGGATAATCATGAGTCTTTTTGACAACAAAATTTGGTAGGTACATTGTTTTTCTATCAGTTGATGGTCAGTGAAGCTATAAGTCCTTATTATGCTGCTATGTGATCCCGTGAAAGACGTCACAGCGTTGCCTTTTCACGAATTGGGTTATATTCTCAGGTTAGATTCTTCTGTTTTTTTAAATTTTCGTGTATGACACTGACATCAGTGACAATGACAGACAGCTGACATAAACTTTAGTACAATGCTTGTTCTACACCGAAGGGGTACATAGATGTTTTCAGAGTAGAGTAGGTGTAACTGTGATCGAGTGATCCTATGCATTTTGAATATTTTGATCGATGTTCGTTATTTTTTTATGTATAACCTGTACAAGTGTGTGTATCTATTATAAACTCATATAAAGATGCAAGACTTTTTGATGTTCCTCCTGGATAATCCACAAAAATCAATTCGATATGAAATAAGAATGAAAAGAATGTAAATCAAGATATGGTTACTAGACATAACAGGAGTATTGTTATATCATTATTTGTTGTAGTCTGTTGTAGATTGAGGAAAGATATACCTACCAAGGTTTATGCTATCAGAAGAGATTTTTCTTTTAATGATGTGATGAGACATTTGATTGCAACATGGATTTGGGAAATCTACAGGAATATTTTACATTTGTATGAACCCTGTTGCCTTTTAACAGTGTCAACAAACAGATCTGAAGCAAATAATGATCAGAATATCTCTTTAATGAATGAATGAATCTTCATCTACATAGTATAATAAGAATGTGTTATAGGTGCAGTACATCAGTCCCTCAGTATCTTTTGGAGGATATTTCTCTCTCAGCCCCAGCCATAACTGATTAGATGTATCAGCCTCTACAATTCCCACATGAAATTAACAAAGAACAAATAACATACTTCATACCAGAGATGACTTTCCAATAGAGTGGTGAATGGTGATGATATTTTCACTAACTAGGTATGTATTCTTGGTATTGTATAGATAGAAGTGAATATTAATATAGTCTCATCATTCTAAGGTAACTGTAATAATTAGCAATAACTCATTCCCAATTTGTTCAAGGTTTTGCTGAATGCTGCTATATTGGAACTTCTTTTGCTAACCTATGTCAGCTGCTTAAATAAAATTGTTCCAATAGAAGATCTATAGCTGAAATTCCTGGAAATCAGAAGTATCTGCTGGGATAATCATGAGTCTTTTTGACAACAAAATTTGGTAAGTACATTGTTTTTCTATGGAACGCCGTTTTACTTTTTAATGCACAATGACTGCATGTATTGAAAAAAATCTATTTATACGATACATTACTAGCAAAAATAGCAATTTTTGCAATGCATAGTCTCAATGTATTGCAAAAATGCCCATTTTTGCAACACATGACTCGTAATGTATTGTAAAAATTGCCATTTTTTCAATACATTACGAGCAATGCATTGCAAAAATTGTGAATTTCAACTAGAAGTATATTTTGAGTATTTTTACAATGAACGACGATTAATGCATTGCAAAAATTTCAATTTTAACAATGCATTACTAGCAATGTGTTGTAAAAATCTATTTTTGCAATACATGAACTTTTGATGCATTGCTAAAATTGATATTATCACGTTACACATCATCAATGCATTGAAATAATTGTTGCTCGAAATTTCAAATGATGTATAAAATCATTATTTCAATACATCAACACTTCCTGTATTGTAAAAATTAAAAAGATATTATAGTCTCCAATTGCTCGAGAAGAAGAAAAAGATAAACAGATGACGCGGGAGAAATGTCAAAAATTTGACAATCAATCCAAAATATTTGAAATGGTGCTATTGTTTGTTTATCATTTATATGAGATTAGAAATTTGAAATGTGAAGATTATATGCATGGATGTTTGTAATTTTTGTTGTATTTAATTTAATCTATGTTGTAGTTTTGTGATGTCATAGATATCCCTCAATGTTATAACAACCTATAGAAAGGATTTTATGTTTAAAATCAATGGTTTAACATCAATCCTAAATACCACCCAGATCCTTAAGGAATAAAATAAAAATATTGAGTGCACCCACACCTGAACTGGTGGAATTGACACCGAGAGGAGTCAGATAACCAAGAACTTCAAGAAAAGAAGATATGAGATTAGAATGTGAAACAGGTATTTTATATGAGTTTTATTGATTTATTATGTTTTTATTAGCTTTTCAAACCACCTCTGCAAAATCAATGGGGCCACTGAGGTATTCGTATTTCAACGATTTCTCTTTATATTTCCAGAATGTCCAAGATTTGAGAAGAGTATCCAGAATATATTGGAGATAAGAAAAAACCCTTAAAAGCTGGAGAAGCATTATTCAAAGCTGGTCACATCATACTTTGTAGGACATGTCAAACACATATTAACTCCTGTTCACAAACTTCAGCTCTAGGGCAGCTCTAATATGAAATTAAAATAATTCCATGGAAAAGTTATGAGTGGAAGTGCGAATTTATCTGTAAAGATGTAATAATTTTATTCTAACCCAAAAAATAGATAAGAGAAATAAAATCCAAGATTTTTAATCAATTAACTTTATTTTCTGGAATAAGAAGGTGCATCTGCTGAAATTGAGATATCTTAAATAGGCAACACAAGTTATTATTTTCATATATCTTTACAACATAATGAATAATGATAGTTCATAATATCAATAATTATTCTATATAGATGAGTATTTACCAAGAATAACTTGGGAAGTTTGAAACCTCGTGGTCTACTACAGTCATTCAAATTAATTTATTTCAATTGATGAATTGGATGAAGAATTCATGGCTTATTCACACTGAATAAAGATTTGATTTCATTCAGCCTACATTGCGCTCACTCTTGAAGTTTCCATGTGATGACTTCCAGATGTTTATTGAAGGAATTGCATTCTTTTTGAGCCCATCTCTTGGTTCAATTCTTCTTGATGGTCCTGAAGTGAAATTAAGGTCTTTATTACAAACAATGAAACACAACTACAGATAAACCAGATATTTGATTTAACCTGACAGGAGACATAACCTTCAATTTGGCATTTGCTTGAGAAATCCACTTCTAGGGAGTGCTTATACTACAAACGTAAATGTTTGGAGCACTAGGTTTTTCTATTTTCAACATGATTTTCAATTTTTTACACAATCCTGAAGTAGAAATTTAGGATTTGGTGCCAAAGAAGTCTGTACGCTAAAAAAAGCTAACTGATCTCTTGTTATCTGAACACTAGGTCTTCCTTTTCATGAAATTTTCAATTTTTTCAAATTTATAAGTATAAGTATAATAATATATCTCATCCCAGATAGCACATGACAAGACGTTCCCAGGACGTATATTTTACGTCCCATTCAAGTCCGTACGTTCACAGGACGTCTTCCTGTTATCTTATCTGAGATATTTATTGTGTATTGCAATTGAATACTCACTTCCCCTATGAAGTCTTTAGCTTCATATCCTTCACAATTCATGTTGTACTCTACTCGTATCTGTATTTTTGTTGTGTGGATATGGAATGTGTATGGAATATGGCTGAGGAATATGAAATGGTTTAAATGGTCGTATTATTGTTGTATTATACAATCTTTGACTTTGAGTATACAATTTATAAATAATTATTTTCAAATTCGAAAATTGATTGACAACTGTCAGTTGACAGTACTGACACTGACAGTGTTGAGATTATAAGATAAAAACAAACCAGAAGAAGAATAAGATAAATGTAATGCTACAATCAATGTGTTGTTAAAATTGATTTATTTCATTACATTAGTCTTCATGTATTGCATAAATTAGGGGTCGATAACGAAGTGGTCGCAAAAATTCATAATGCATTTTGTGATTCAACTAATCAATTGTAAAAACGAAATTCGACCCGAAATGTTTCTCCAATTATAATTTTTACCATTAGTATTTTTTTCAATACATGTCAACTATTTTTTTCAATACATGCAGTCATTGTGCATTAAAAAGTAAAACGGCGTTCCATATTTTTCTATCAGTTGATGGTCAGTGAAGCTATAAGTCCTTATTATGCTGCTATGTGATCCCGTGAAAGACGTCACAGCGTTGCCTTTTCACGAATTGGGTTATATTCTCAGGTTAGATTCTTCTGTTTTTTTAAATTTTCGTGTATGACACTGACATCAGTGACAATGACAGACAGCTGACATAAACTTTAGTACAATGCTTGTTCTACACCGAAGGGGTACATAGATGTTTTCAGAGTAGAGTAGGTGTAACTGTGTTCGAGTGATCCTATGCATTTTGAATATTTTGATCGATGTTCGTTATTCTTTTATGTATAACTTCTACAAGTGTATCTATTATAAACTCATATAAAGATGCAAGACTTTTTGATGTTCCTCCTGGATAATCCACAAGTATCAATTCAATATGAAATAAGAATGAAAAGAATGTAAATCAAGATATGGTTACTAGACATAACAGAGGTATTGTTATATCATTATTTGTTGTAGTCTGTTGTAGATTGAGGAAAGATATACCTACCAAGGTTTATGCTATCAGAAGAGATTTTCCTTTTAATGATGTGATGAGAAATTTGATTGCAACATAGATTTGGGAAATCTACAGGTATATTTTACATTTGTATGAACCCTGTTGCCTTTTAACAGTGTCAACAAACAGATCTGAAGCAAATAATGATCAGAATATCTCTTTAATGGATGAATGAATCTTCATCTACATACTATAATAAGAATGTGTTATAGGTGCAGTACATCAGTCCCTCAGTATCTTTTGGAGGATCTTTCTCTCTCAGCCCCAGCCATAACTGATTAGATGTATCAGCCTCTACAATTCCCACATGAAATTAACAAAGAACAAATAATATACTTCATACCAGAGATGACTTTCCAATAGAGTGGTGAATGGTGATGATATTTTCACTAACTAGGTATGTATTCTTGGTATTGTATAGATAGAAGTGAATATTAATATAGTCTCATCATTTTAAGGTAACTGTTATAATTAGTAATAACTCATTCCCAATTTGTTCAAGGTTTTGCTGAATGCTGCTATATTGGAACTTCTTTTGCTAACCTATGTCAGCTGCTTTAATAAAATTGTTCCAATAGAAGATCTATAGCTGAAATTCCTGGAAATCAGAAGTATCTGCTGGGATAATCATGTCTTTTTGACAACAAAATTTGGTAGGTACATTGTTTTTCTATCAGTTGATGGTCAGTGAAGCTATAAATCCTTATTATGCTGCTATGTGATCCCGTCAAAGACGTCACAGCGTTGCCTTGTCACGAATTAGGTTATATTCACAGGTTAGATTCTTCTGTTTTTTTAAATTTTCGTGTATGACACTGACATCAGTGACAATGACAGACAGCTGACATAAACTTTTGTACAATGCTTGTTCTACACCGAAGGGGTACATAGATGTTTTCAGAGTAGAGTAGGTGTAACTGTGATCGAGTGATCCTATGCATTTTGAATATTTTGATCGATGTTCGTTATTTTTTTATGTATAACTTCTACAAGTGTGTGTATCCATTATAAACTCATATAAAGATGCAAGACTTTTTAATGTTCCTCCTGGATAATCCACAAGAATCAATTCAATATGAAATAAGAATGAAAAGAATGTAAATCAAGATATTGTTACTAGACATAACAGAGGTATTGTTATATCATTATTTGTTGTAGATTGAGGAAAAATATACCTACCAAGGTTTATGCTATCAGAAGAGATTTTTCTTTTAATGATGTGATGAGACATTTGATTGCAACATGGATTTGGGAAATCTACAGGTATATTTTACATTTGTGTAAATCCTGTTGCCTTTTAATGAATGAATGAATCTTCATCTACATACTACAATAAAAATGTGTTATAGGTGCAGTACATCAGTCCCTCAGTATCTTTTGGAGGATCTTTCTCTCTCAGCCCCAGTCATAACTGATTAGATGTATCAGCCTCTACAATTCCCACATGAAATTAACACAAAGAACAAATATACTTTATACCAGAGATGACTTCATTATAGAGTGGTGAATGGTGATGATATTTTCACTAACTAGGTATGTATAGATAGAAGTGAATATAAGTATAGTCTCATCATTCTAAGGTAACTGTTATAATAAGTAATAAATAATTCCCAATTTGTTCAAGGTTTTTCTGAATGCTGCTATATTGGAACTTCTTTTGCTAACCTATGTCAGCTGCTTTAATAAAATTGTTCCAATAGAAGATATATAGCTGAAATTCCTGGAAATCAGAAGTATCTGCTGGGATAATCATGAGTCTTTTTGACAACAAAATCTGGTAGGTACATTGTTTTTCTATCAGTTGATGGTCAGTCCGTCACGAATTAGGTTATATTCTCAGGTTAAATTCTTCAATTTTTTTTAAATTTTCGTGTATGACACTGACATCAGTGACAATGACAGACATCTGACATAAACTTTAGTACAATGCTTGTTCTACACCGAAGGGGTACATAGATGTTTTCAGAGTAGAGTAGTAGTATGAACATAATAAGCGTCACTTTTTGACCTACAAATGATTTGTTTTTTATACCAACTTTCAATTTTTGAATGAAACACTCTGTATATTATTGCATTTCTGAAATCTGCAAAATTTTCTGAATCCAATGATATCAAATAAGTGACATTTTAAACGTCAAAATTTTCAATATTTTTATTTTCTTTTCGTTGAAATTTCCATTGTATTTATCGCACATTTTATTACCAGCTATAAATAAATTTCTTATTGGCAGTACTAATATGGTTCCATTTGTAAAAAATGAGTTTCACCGCAAAATCGACTACGATGAACTTTATTTGCTCATAAAAAACGCAATTCAGTATTTTTGACGGGATTTAGATTTTTCTAGCATTAGACATAAATCGGAACCATCATGCCACACCTAAATGGAAAACTAAAAATTGAATTTTAAAAAATGTTGACGTTTGAAATGTCACTTATGTGGTATCATTGGATCCAGAAAATTATGCAGATTTCAAAAATGTAATAATATTGTGTTCTATTTAAAACTCGAGAGTTGGATCACTTCCGGCGAAACCGGAAAAAAAATCATTTGTAGGTCAAAAAGTGACACTTATGATGTTCATAGCATGTCCATAGGGTGTACCATATGATCCTGCTGTTACACCCGGTATAGGAAAATTTCTGAAAAAATTCAATTTTGTATACAATTGAAGCTATTATGCCCCCTAGCGGTGGACGTATCGAGATAAAAAATATTTCCAGCAATTTTTCTTGGCCGATTTCCCTTGAAGGATTTTTCCCCCAAACTTCCACGACTGTTAGTTAGGTACTGAGATACAGTCCCTCGTTACCCTTACTGAATCACCCGGTTATCGTTGAGTGATTCATACGTTTTTTAGTAGATGATATAAGATGGTATAAAACGGAATTGTATTAGTCAGTCTACGTTCAACCTGCGAATAATAAAAGTGTCTGATCTAGTCATAGATTGAAGGAGTGGTGTGTTTTCGTTTACAAATTTCTACATTTTGTTCATTGTGCATAACATCTTTATGTAGAAGTATTTTGGATTTTTGGATGAAGAAATAGGTATTTGCATTTTTTATTTGAAAGATTTAAGAGTGAGTTCCTGAGTTTCACTTGAGATCAATGCGAACAAGAAAACTAAAACCAAAAGATATAGGCAATGATTAAGTAACTGATCTTGTCAGGTTGAAAAAATAACGGTTTCTCACGGGTTGTTCTGTGTGTGTATTATTTCTTATTTGATTTCCAAATTCATTTAATTTAGTTTAGTTAGTGTTTGGTTAAATGAACAGCGACTGTGCAGCGCTCTGTTTTGATTTTCTATTTTCTCCAAATCCACCACTTGACGTCGTTCGATGTTGCAGCGTTCTTGTAGTTTTAATAAGTATGCTTGAACCGCTATTAACTAGAGGGCGTCAGTGTGACCGTTTTTGAATTTACTACGTTTTTTTTTTAGTGTGTAAATGCCATACCACGCTCACAAAAACTATAGCACTCGATTTTTATCGCGAAATTGGGAAGGATAAGAGGTTTTTACGAAAGACATGCGAAATTGATGAACGCCGTGTTTCCACTTTGTGAAATACATTTTTCTTAGAGCCAAAAAGGCTTTTGGTTTATCTTCATTGAATTGGAGTGACCGCCTGGTCTAGGTAAGCCCTTTTATATTCTAGCTTTTGCTGTATCTGTAAGCTGAAATTTAATGTAATTATACATTTGAGAAAATCGTTTACGCCATGTTGTCGGGATATTACCCATGACGTAGGTATATGCATGTTTCTCTCCCGTTCTAGGAATTATATCTTCACAAACGCTTGTTATACCGGAGTATATCGTTGAACCAAATAAAAAGTAGAATACGATATCCAGAATTGATTTGTTCAGGACCCTGCTTTTTCCCATCTTATTTTAAGGTACCTACAGTAGAGGGATCGTATATAGATTATAATACATTTATTTATTTTAAAATCACAAATACAATATGTTATATAATAATGAATGATTAAATTTTACATTGAAAGAATGAGTGTATATAGCTTGTACATTTTTCTGTATTCAGAGATTGACGTTATTCTTCTGCAGCTTGTAATTTTTCCCCTTTTTCAGTGAAGTGACGTCTATAGCTACCCTGTGAGGAAGACTGTGATCTGCTTGAAGCTTAAATATGATATTTTTCACAATCCTGTGCAGATTCAATAGCTAAACTGGCTGAAGATGAAAGTTATGAACATGTTGTGTTCATTGAGAATGAGATTGGGAGACGTCAACACCATCATATTTGTGTGCTGATGAGACCATTAACAGGCTTATTGTAGAAGCTGATATTGTAGAAGCTGATTTCCAAAAAATGTATAGTTGTAGCTAAATCATATGCATGTACCTGATGATGATGTTATTCAAGAAAGTGTACCAATCAGGTAGGTGTAGCGGTATAAGAAGTAATAAAACGGGTTCAGCCATTTTTTCAGGAATCTTGAACTCAGAGAGGTATGTTTATCAACATTATTTTTATGTAGTTTTATTTCAGGTCTTCATTCAAATCTAACTATGTTGAAGAACCTTTTGAAAACAACGAAATTGAAATGCTAATTCGCAACCCAACCTCAATATATCTGTTGGAATTCATTTTCTTTATTACAGAGGTGATCTACAGTTTATTTGGTAATAATTTGGCTGAAGAGGATAAAAGAGCTCTCAATATTATTCAAAAGAAAAATGTATTATCTGAATTACAGTTTCTAGGTTGGTGTTTATTTATTTGTATCTAATAATAAAGATATGCATATTTATCAGGTTGATGACTGTGAATGAATGCACTTGTATTGTCAAAAATTCGAATAATGTGGTATTGAAATCAATCATAAAACAAGAAAATCAATCAAGATTTTATTTTCCAGATCTGATCTAGGAAAAACCTGGATAGAATATTACACCAGTAATCAGTAGGTGTAATTTTTTTCTCAAACACCCAAGGATAGACGTCATGGACACCTTTCAGACCCATAATCATAACAAAGATGATTTTCAACCAATGATGGACCTGTAGACTATGAATTCCTCATTGGACTTGAGAATGGATATGATGGACACCCTGTAACACTGTTAATGTATGAGTGAACAAATTTTTTTATCTACAAATCAATAATTGTTCCATAAATTTTCGATTTGGAACTGCTGGTTGCTGATATATCAAACTTTTGTTGACTGTTGGTATTTTTGGAATCGACAGCTTCACTTGTTTGTTTTTGCAGTTTTCTTATTTAAGCTTTACCAACTTTCTGCCAAAGCTTCACCAACTTTCTGCCAAAGCTTCTGCAAAACCTCCTCCTAGAAAGGTGCGGGAAGGGGGTGGGTGGATGGGGAAGGGGAAGGTGGGGAGGGGGTCGGGGAGGGTGGTGGGGGGGGGTTGCGGGGAACGGGGCGTAGGGGCTGCGGGACTGCGGGGCCGGGGTGGCGGGGTCGGGGTGGGGCGGCGACAGCGGTAGCGGTGGTGACGGCGGCGGTGGTGGCGGCGGGGCCCCGGCCCCGCAGCCCCCTGCCCCGTCGCTCCCGCCCTCACAATCTACATTCACTATATCCTCCTCTTACCCCCCCCTCCTCCCGCTCTTCCTCACCACCCAACCACACTCCCTTACCGCACCCATCCAATGGAGGGAATCGGGTGCGGGAAAGGGTGTAAGCGGCGGAGGGGAAGGGGAAAGGGAAGGGGGGTTGGGGAGGATGGTGGGTGTGGGTTAGGGGGCAGGGGGCGGCGGGGTGAGGGCTGCGGAGCCGGGGCGTCGCCGTCGCCACCGCTGCCGTCACCACCGCCACCGCTGTCGCCACCCCACCCAGACCCCGCCCTATCCCGGCCCCGCAGCCCCGCAGTCCCGCCGCCCCGATTCCCGCAACCCGCCCCCACAACCCTCACCGCCCCCATCCCCACGCCCCTCCCCACTGCTCACTCTCTTCTCGCGCCTTTCGAATAGAGGAGGAGGTGGAAAGCAGGAGAGAAGGAAGAAGATCAGCGAGGAGAAGAGGAAGCAGAAGAGAAGGAGGAAGATTGATGATTTGCAATTTTATTAAAATTTTTAACAAATTTGGACTATACTGGCGCCACCTCTTGGATATCCGTACCTGTACTGCAGAGTTTCTTTCTAGTCCAAGTGATTACAGGAACCTGTAACTGAAATTTGGTTCAATATAACAAAATTATTCCAGTTCCCAGTTCAATGCATAGATGACGTAACGAGTTACAATTCCAAATTTTTGAAGTCTTATAAATTTTTAACGTATTTCAAGATTTTCAAGATCATTTACAGAAAGAGGGAGGTTCGATGTATTTAAAAAAAATGTAGAAACAGGTATTACCCATTGAATAAATCGCTATCAAAGTGAAGTGAGGTTAGGATTTTGCATTATTATTGTATTTATTCTCTATTATTTCATATCACAATCCTGATATGAAATAAGAATGAAAAGTATGTAAATCAAGATATGGTTACTAGACATAACAGAGGTATTGTTATATCATTATTTGTTGCAGATTGAGGAAAGATATATAGATAAAGACAAGGTTGATGCTGTCAGCAGAGATTTTCCTTTTAATGATGTGATGAGACATTTGATTGCAACATAGATTTGGGAAATCTACAGGTATATTTTACATTTGTATAAATCCTGTTGCCTTTTAAGTGTCAACAAACAGATCTGAAGCAAATAATGATCAAAATATCTCTTTAATGAATGAATTAATCTTCATCTACATACTATAATAAGAATGTCTTATAGGTGCAGTACATCAGTCCCTCAGTATCTTTTGGAGGATCTTTCTCTCTCAGCCCCAGTCATAACTGATTAGATGTATCAGCCTCTACAATTCCCACATGAAATTAACACAAAGAACAAATATACTTTATACCAGAGATGACTTCTTTATAGAGTGGTGAATGGTGATGATATTTTCACTAACTAGGTGTGTATAGATAGAAGTGAATATTAGTATAGTCTCATCATTCTAAGGTAACTGTAATAATTAGTAATAACTCATTCCCAATTTGTTCAAGGTTTTGCTGAATACTGCTATATTGGAACTTCCTTTGCTATGTCAGCTGCTTTAATAAAATTGTTCCAATAGAAGATCTATAGCTGAAATTCCTGGAAATCAGAAGTATCTGCTGGGATAATCATGAGTCTTTTTGACAACAAAATTTGGTAGGTACATTGTTTTTCTATCAGTTAATGGTCAGTGAAGCTATAAATCCTTATTATGCTGCTATGTGATCCCGTTAAAGACGTCACAGCGTTGCCTTGTCACGAATTAGGTTATATTCTCAGGTTAGATTCTTCTGTTTTTCTTTAAATTTTCGTGTATGACACTGACATCAGTGACAATGACAGACAGCTGACATAAACTTTAGTACAATGCTTGTTTTACACCGAAGGGGTACATAGATGTTTTCAGAGTAGAGTAGGTGTAACTGTGATCGAGTGATCCTATGCATTTTGAATATTTTGATCGATGTTCATTATTCTTTTATGTATAACTTGTACAAGTGTGTGTATCTATTATAAACTCATGTAAAGATGCAAGACTTTTAAATGTTCCTCCTGAATAATCCACAAGAATCAATTCAATATGAAATAAGAATGAAAAGAATGTAAATCAAGATATGGTTACTAGACATAACAGAGGTATTGTTATATGATTATTTGTTGTAGATTGAGGAAAGATATACCTACCAAGGTTTATGCTATCAGAAGAGATTTTTCTATTAATTTTGTGATGAGACATTTGATTGCAACATGGATTTGGGAAATCTACAGGTATATTTTACATTTGTATGAATCCTGTTGCCTTTTAACAGTGTCATCAAACAGATCTGAAGCAAATAATGATCAGAATATCTCTTTAAAGGATCAATGAATCTTCATCTACATACTATAATAAGAATGTGTTATAGGTGCAGTACATCAGTCCCTCAGTATCTTTTGGAGGATCTTTCTCTCTCAGCCCTAGCCATAACTGATTAGATGTATCAGCCTCTACAATTCCCACATGATATTAACAAAGAACAAATAATATACTTCATACCAGAGATGACTTTACAATAGAGTGGTGAATGGTGATGATATTTTCACTAACTAGGTATGTATTTTAGGTATTGTATAGATAGAAGTGAATATTAGTATAGTCTCATCATTCTAAGGTAACTGTAATAATAAGTAATAACTCATTCCCAATTTGTTCAAGGTTTTGCTGAATGCTGCTATATTGGAACTTCTTTTGCTAACCTATGTCAGCTGCTTTAATAAAATTGTTCCAATAGAAGATCTATAGCTGAAATTCCTGGAAATCAGAAGTATCTGCTGGGATAATCATGAGTCTTTTTGATGACAACAAAATTTGGTAGGTACATTGTTTTTCTATCAGTTGATGGTCAGTGAAGCTTGAGATGCTTACAATACCTGGTGTGTGCATTCTTCAATTGTTTTTCGTCAAAATCACTGGATGAGTTTTTTGATGGCCACACTACCAAATTTCACATGTAGATGGCGATCAAATCGGTTCTTTCACAAATTTTTCGCTTGTGCAGTTTTGTCAAGATTAAATTATTTGAAAATTCGTTTTTCGATTCGAAATTAGTATTTTTAGTTGGACCAGCAGTGTTATAAGTGTTTAATTCACAATCATTTCATTCAATTTGACTTTAGTTTTTTCTGGTTTTTGAGATTTTACGATTGTGTTTTCTAGTTGTTTCAGTTTATTCTGAATAGTGAACATTGTGATTTTGTGGACAATCTGATGCTTCTTTCGTTTATTTATACAAGTTCTAGTCAAAATATAATATATTCACATGCATTTCATCAAATAGATTACTATATTATTCAATTGATCTTTGTGTAGGGCAAAGACATTTTTGAATGACTTTGGTGTAGGACAATGTACTATATATTCAATGGAAACTATATCCTGATGAGATCCTTAGTGGGCACAGGTTGCAGAAATTTTCCTCTAGTCCAGCGAGGATCAAAGCGCATACTATGGAAATTCCATTATGTGAATAAATTTTTCAAAATTATAAATTGGTGTGTTATGTTGACAATCTTTTTCCCTTTCCATTATTTGACACCAAATATCAAAATTAAAACCAAACCATGTACAAGATTTGATATTCTTCCATGGGAGCCTCGATGGGAGCCTATTGAGCCTAATATAAGAAAGAAAGCTTGTTACAGACACACTTATTCAGAGTATTAATGTAGACTAATGCAAATTGAATAAAACTTCTGACTTATGAGAGAATATATTATCACTCCCATCATATCTGATGCACTATACAAGGTAAGTTTCACCTTATTGCAAGCTATTCATGAAACATTATTCTTTTATATTCAATTTATGGCAAATGAATCTATTATTTCATTTGATAATGTTTATAAAGAATAAACTGAAATGATTAAAAACTTTCCAAGGCTTTTTATTGATTCATCAATTGTTAAAATTTTTGAAAACCTTGACTTTGCAATTTGTATACATTCTGAGGTTGATACTGATATCCTCCAGCATACTTCTTATTGATTAACTCTGCTAGTTCTGTTTATTATATATTTTATTGGAATACTGAACAAAATCTCCATCTACTGATTGTTTCATGGATTCTTCATCTACATTTACAAAAAGTCAGCACAGATTATATTCAATAACTCATTTGATGAACAATATTATATACTACACAAGAAAACTAGTTAGTTCCCTAATAATATCATGTGTATGTGAATAAAAAAGAAAATACATTCAAGTACATAAAAGCATAAATGGAACTTTTTGAACACAAACATTTTATAAAAATGGTAAAGACATAGTTATCTACCAATGAATGCAAAATAACTGACAAAAATGAATAAAAAGAAGGTCAAAATTATTCTGGATTGCATTAATTGAAACTCTCAATTAAAAAATTGATATTTTCACTAGTGATTGGGCAATATATGGAATCCAATGTGGAGATATCCTGTAGTAGAGTTGGAAGAATGGTGATGTGCATCCAGTTGATTGAAGTTGTGAATTGAGAATGTTCTCAGACTTTCCTCACATTATCAAATGTCTATGCAGTAACCTGAAAAGCAAAAAGTGTTATCTTAGTATCACTTATTTTATGATAGTATCTAGGACATTATATCACTAATCTAGGATTCACAGAATTGAATATGAAACTTTTCATAATTCACACACTAATCAGTAAAACATATTTTTGAATAACATCTCAAATTAAAATAAAGCCAAATATTGTTGCTGTAAATAGATAATATTCTGCATGAAATTTGCTAGACAAATATAGATTGATCACTGGAAAAGGTATATCAATATAATAGGAGAGATGAAAATCATTTAGGATATAGAAACTTTTTCTTTTTCATTGAATCTCATCTCATGAATTTTTGGTGCCAAAAAAGCAAATTGCCTACAAAATAACTTATAATAAAATAGCCACATTCATCCAAAATATGTTACAAAAATGTGCACTTGACTAGGAATCTAGGTAGGTACCTATTGTATGTGTTTTTAAAATATAGTAAATATACTCACATGATGAATTGAATGATAATGAGATAGATAGTGTTCTCAATGCCTGTCCAATAAGTTTTTCAATCCCATTGTGTAGCTTGCTGCAATGCTGTGCTTGGGTAGGTACTCATAGCAGAACCACAAAGTATAGGTTATACTTTGGCAGAACCTAGTCATGAATTCAACAAAATATCGGAGTGTCTTCAATCGATTATTTCTTCCATTCAATAGTGATATGTACTTCTGTTATATGGCTACAAAGTCATGTTTCTTAGGTCCAGATTATATATATTTCATGAATTGAGGTACTCACCATTCGTTTATACAATTGGGAACTGAAATATACCTGGATGATGACTTGTTTGTGGACCACAATCATCATAGATTCTAATTTATTTCTGATGTCTTGGCTGAATACAGCCCCCGTATGGAATTAATACATCGTATTTCTTCGATATAGTTATTTGACCTATTGTATAACTGGTAAATTACTGTTATGAATATCATCAGAGCAACAAACACCTCAAAACTTCGCTCACAATTCACATTTATTTGAATTTGTAAACAATAATTTCTCGCGAGACGCCATTTTATCAACACTTCGCAACCTGGCGGATCTTTTGAAAAGGATGGCCATCGAATTAAAAATGATGGATATCAAGTTGGCGTTGAGCCAAATCCATCCACAACTTTTGACGAAGCTTTTTCTATTGACTAGTTACACCAGGTATTGTAAGCATCTCAGTGAAGCTATATATCCTTATTATGCTGCTATGTGATCCCGTTAAAGACGTCACAGCGTTGCCTTGTAAGGCCATCTTTTGACGACATCACATAACCCTCTTGCAGTTTATACACATACAGATCTCGTCTAATCCAAGTAATTACAGAAACCTGTAATGCATACAGTTTCCTTCTAGTTCAAGTGATTTCAGGAACCTATAACTTAGATTTGGTTCAATATAACAAAATAGATGGCTGATATTCCAGTTCTCAGTTCAATTTTTGAAGTCTTATAAATATTTAACGTATTTCAAGATCATTTACAGAAAGAGGGAGGATCGATGTATCTAAAAAAATATAGAAACAGGTATTAACCATTGATAGTTTTGATTAAATCGCTATCAAAGTGGAGTGAGGTTAGGATTTTGCATTATTATTGTATTTATTCTCTATTATTTTATATCACAATGCTGAAATGAAATAAGAATGAAAAGAATGTAAATCAAGATATGGTAACTAGACATAACAGAGGTATTGTTATATCATTATTTGTTGTAGATTGAGGAAAGATATATCTACTAAGGTTTATGCTGTCAGAAGAGATTTTTCTATTAATTATGTGATGAGACATTTGATTGCAACATGGATTTGGGAAATCTACAGGTATATTTTACATTTGTATGAATCCTGTTGCCTTTTAACAGTGTCAACAAACAGATCTGAAGCAAATAATGATCAGAATATTTCTTTAATGAATGAATGAATCTTCATCTACATAGTATAATAAGAATGTGTTATAGGTGCAGTACATATTACATAGTAGTCGAAATAAATATAGTAAATCGTTTTTTTCATCTAAAAAAATCACTGGTGAAATGTTCAGCCCTGAGTAGCCAAAGCTTTCATATATGAACCCTGGTACACAGAAAACGTAGTGAAAGTTTCAAGGACGCATGGTGAATAATTCCGCGCTGTCAAGTCAAGTGCCTTTTCTGTAACCTTACTGTACTCTGTGGTCGAATCGTTCTTTTTGATTGCAGTATTGCAGATTTTTAAGGAGGCACAATAGGTCTGTTCGCTGTTTATGCATGAAATTTATATTGTACACTACATTTTCTTACACCCACAGGTCGTTGTAGATGAGTGTAGTGAAGTGGAGTGTGATTAGTTCAACATCTGTTCGGTGCTTTTATTCTGCTTTATGCTAATCCTAGGATTCTGATTTTGAGGTTATGCTTATAATTATTTTGTATTTATTTATGGCTTGTGAATCTCTTTTGAATGCATCAAAAATGCACAGTGATGATGAAATCATCATTACTAATTCGGACGATGAATTGTTGACAAGTTCATCTGACGAGGATCAATCAATGGCATTGATGTCAATTCTTTTGATGCATTCGTGAATGGGGACAAAAGATTCCCGGGTAACAAATATAACCATTACGTACTTTGTCGAAGAAGTTTTCAAAATATATCATTATATACATCTAACCTCATATTATCCAATATCCATTTGCACTACACTTATCACACCTACTTCTAAATCGATTGTAACAACTGGTTATTTCGTGCTAGAACATTTTAACTACGAACATAGTGTAAGTGTACAAGGGAAATCACACCGAACGGTATCAGTGTTACACAATCTACTATTCTGTACAATAGTGTAGTTAATGGAGACACAGCGAACAGACCCATCATCGATTGATTTTATCTCAGTTGTGATCAACTATTTGGTTAAAAATACAGAGATATCGTATTTTATGTGATATTTTATTTTTTCTCTTTTTCGATTATCGGCATCTTGTGTGATTATTTTTAGTACTGAAGCCTAAGAAATTTCCATTTCACTGCTTTTCTTTTATACTTCGTAGGTAAATATAGCAGATATACTTCTGAGATATTCTCTGATGTTGGAGAATAGACCTTGAGCAGAATTATGTGTGAGTGACTATTTCTGAGGGACAGAAACCCACTTGTAAGGAACAGGAAGCTAAATATTGGTAACCAGGATTATCGAAGAATTTGAGCTCAGGTGAGTGATTGTTATATTCAGTTGAATAAATCAGATAGTGCATAAACCTCAACTGTGCTTTCCTTTCTTTTCTGTACATAAGTCATAAGAATGTTGACCAACTTTTATCTCTTATGGCTTAAAACTTAAAAAAGATCATATTTTTTTTCAATTTTGTGACGGTTTTTTATAGGTTATTGTCTGTGATTGTGTTGTTTATTCAAACTTATATCAGAATCATTAGATTATAAAAAGAAGAAAATGGATATTGATGACTGAAATTGTAAAGTGACCACTAACACAACCACATAAATAGACCAATGGGAGAAGTTACCATAATTCCTGCATAAATGGTCATTTTTTCTTTAGGTCTTATATCTTATTACTAAAAACTTACTTGACACTTTTGACTTAAAATTGCTGCATAAATCCACCATAGTCAGCAAGAGATTATTTCAGAATAAAACTTTGAATACCTACCATTTTCATAAATATTACTTTCCTGATCAAATTTCATAATTATATCTGATTTTCTTTATCCCTGGAATGAACATTATTATTAAAAATCTGAATCTATGGAATAATTTGCATCTAAATATTACTTTTTATCGTTAATTGAGGAATTTATGAGATTGTGGTTATCCAAAGGTTCAATATATGTCTTCTCTCTTCTATGGTAACACCATACTGCTGTAAAATTGTCTTTTCAGGAACACCTGATCCTATTAACTACGAGGAGTATCCAAGAGTCACTGAAGTAGTTGAATCAACTTTCCTTTGCTGAGGCCTGATTCCTGCAAGACAGTCCTGACCTAATATCGAAAGGACCACTGAACCAATTGAGAGGCTGCTAGAACTAGGTGCATTAAATCATCAGGAGGAATATGACTGAGTAAGTGAGCTCTCAAAAATTCTGTCTTTAGTTTGTGAAACATTTTCATTTATATCCCTCAATCACAGATCACAAGTTAACTTTATTGTTCATTTATTTCCATTAAATTAATTAATTTCATCAATTTCATATATTTCTGATTATTTTTCTTGTTTTCATTGTTTGAGTACATACATTTAAAAAATTAGTATTTTTTCTATTCGAGAAAACACCACCACAGTGAAAATTTCTTTGATATAGAAAAACATATCTTTTCCCTTAATTTTTTTTGCACCTTTTATTTTGAGAGATTGTGGCGCTCACTATTTCCCTTTAGTATCTTGTTTTTTTCAAACAACCCTCCTGAGCAGGCCAAAGTCAAGAGCAAATTAAGCTATACAAACTCTTTTATATAATTTTTACATAATATATGAAAAGTAGTTTACACATTGAATTATTTAGCTCTGAAAGATTCCATTACCTTCCAAGGGTTAAGTGGAAGAACATTTTCCATGATGCATTGCAGACAATGAACTTTGCCCTTTATTTCTTGATAACTGAATACAGTATATTGTTGTTGTTTTTTTTCTTGAAATAATAAAGACGATATTATTATTATTATTATTAATATTATTAAATACGTGGTGGTGCTCTCTTATGGAAAATTCTATCTGGTGAAAATACTTGCTGATTTATCTCATATTATATTTGATTTGTTTTCTGGCTATTTGAAAGTCCATGGTTTTGTTTATGAACTATACCGAGTGTAACAGGATCATGGTACACCCCTCTTATCTCCGTTAGTTTTGGAGGTAATTGATTGAAATTTGGGATATGCCATGAATATAATAAGCAACACTTTTTGACCTACAAATGATTTGTGATACCAACTATATGATACCGAAAGTGAGAAACAAATCATTTGTAGGTCAAAAAGTGTTGCTTATTATATTCATGGCATATCCCAAATATCAGTCAATTACTTCCAAAACTAATGGAGATAAGGGGGGTGTACCATGATCCTGTTACACCCGGTATATCAGAGGTTTGGCTATTAATGGTGATGTTAAAAAGAAAAGAATAAAATTTCAAATCGTAGTTTAGCTGGTTAAGCTGTACAACAGAATTTTGATTATAATTTATAATAATATATAATATAATTATAATTTATAATATATAATTTATAATATATAATTTATAATTTTGATTAATTACCTTGAATGAATTGTCTGATGAGATTAGTAACTTCTGTGGAACCACCTCTGACATAGAATACAAATGCCTTTTGTCTCGTTTGACTCATGTTTCTGATAGAATAAGTAGGGTTGTGAAGGAAGAAGATGAATAAGAATGTGAAACAAAAAATTGGCTTCTAAAACTTTTGACTATGGAAGGTACTGATTGAACCGGAATTTCAAAAATTACCTTCACATTTTCCAGGTACGAATCAAAAGGAATCCTTTTTTTATCTAAGCAGGTGATTTATTCACTTTAAATGCTAAATTCATAACATGGGATGAAGTAGTAACCAAACTAAAATAAGATGTCTTGCCTTATCATTGTGATGATGATTTACTTTTTTTTTTCCTTCGAGAATAATTGCGAATTTACCTTATTGCCTATTTTTTCATCTTTTTCGAGTTATGTGACACACTATCTCATTTGAGTGTATTGAAAATATCTTTGTTTTCCTGGTAGCTACTTTTTTTCAAGTGTTGTGTCACTTTTTTTGGGTAAAATTTGCCTTGACTATTTTTCTATCATCTTGTTTGAGTGAATGACCTCATAACCTGGAAAATATTGAATCTGAGTAATGGCTACTGTTTCAAGTATTTTGGATCTTATTGTGTTAGAGATTATAGGTTTAATTAATTGACATTGTTTCATTTTTAGATTATTGATTAAAATTCGAATTTGACTAAATGATATGCTATGATTTCATAGTAAAATTTCAGGTGTCTTTAACACAACTTGTTTGATATATTTTTCATTAAATCTCATGAACATCTTGTATTTCATACAACATCAACATATTATCTCAGTTACAACAAAAATATCAATTTTTTTCTGGGGTTAAAATCGATTAGTGGTAGGCTTTGGAGTGCGCTTTTGTAAGATAATCTTCAGTTCCATTGGATTGGAAAAACAAATAATTTGTGCAATTACTTTAAACAGGGTAAATACAGAAATATGATATCATATTATAGATTTATTGCATTATCCTCTTGTTTTTGCAAGAAACTCTTATAAAAAACAGATTAGAATACAAATTGGAAAACGCAAATTGGTGTTTCATCCATTACAATCTGACATCCTGCCATTGCGGCGCATATGGCAATTTACAACAAATTCTACTCGAATGCCCTACACATAGTCATAACTCCAATATATTATACTTGAAATTATTGGTTAGCAAGAATGTACAATCTGCTTTATCACTAGACGACCTGCTTAGAAATCCCAATGCCTACACTTCACTAATCATTTCTACTATCTTAAATCTATTACCATAAAATTATAGATGCAGAAACACAACAGGGAAGAGGTGATGATGGCAAGAGGTCCCTTACCTAATAGACTAATCCCCGAAGTACCTGGGTAAATAACAAAGAAGAAGGACACTACTCGAGTTTTGGACGGAAATGTCTGCTGCTTGAAAATGGACCGAGGAGCAGAAGCAAAGAACTTTTGAATAACATCAACTGGTAGGTGTTCTCTCAATTATTTGTAATCTTTTCAATTGTGAACTGTAACGCGACCATATAGGCAGCCGTTTTGCTCTTTATCACGATCAATCACGTTTTCATTCTTAATTCTTCTTCTGGCGCCATCTGTGAGAGTTTCGTCAAGGCGTGGTCCGAATTCATGTAGGGCGCTGCGCTCAACTTTGCGGTGTAAGATCTAGGCCACCCGTATTACATGTACGAGGATGTTGGGGTGCATAAGTGTTTAGGGCACTATATAAATAAAAAAAACTGGGAACCGAAAAAACCCTGAGATAATCGTTTCATTGCAAAACACAGTTCTAGTTTCGATAATTATTTGGATCTACCAATCTGAATTCTTTTTTGATGTCATTGCCTTGCCCATATATTTTCAAAGATTTTTGTATACTATTTATTTTCTATTCTTATTATTCATTTTCTATTCATAACTTCTAGAATATGAGGTGTATCAAAATGAAATTTAGTATAGGTGAATGGCACGTGAAGTATATTGTAACGTTTTTTGATTTCTGAGACAATTCTGGATCAGAATGTGACATTTTGAAAAGTTTTCGAGACTACTTCATTTATTTGGATTCACTTTTAATATTACATCTAGGTGACCATGATCGGACGTAAACTAATCTGAGGGGACCTCAGGTGATGTCAGAAAATTACAATGGGAAAGTTTTAGTGACTAGTATGATAGATAGGAATTAGACAAGTTGGCAAAATTACATTTTCGTGTCTATTAGTTTTATGGTATTTTTACCGATGCCAAATACATACACACGCACATAAATTAAATATTACTAAGGGAAATACTGTATAATAATTTATCAACTTTTGTCAAGTGTGCCATGAATTATCTCACCACCTAGCCGTGTATTCTGCTGACTCCGTAAGAACTCAACACCCCTGATTTCCGAGATGTCGAGCAAGCACCGAGGTTTCTTAATTTCAGTTTCCACAGAAAGCGTCAGTCAGACTTAAGATTTATTCAAGTAAACATTCATTGTTCATGTTAATTTTCAAGTTCGTAATAAAAATTATTTTTTTAAAAAAGCAAGTCCGTCGTTGCCGAACTTATTTCATGAATCATAATTTATTTACTTTCATTGTAGTTAGAATTGTCACAGAAATCAAAAAATATTACAATATACAGGGTGTTCCATTTAAAAATTCAAAACCGTAGCCATTTTTGGGTTGACCGGAAAGTGAAAGAAATGCGAAAACTTATTTTAATGTTTCTTTCTAGGAATAGTCGAAATTCATGTAATCACAAAGTATGGGTTCAAGAACAACAATTTTTTTCCCTATCAAGTGAGATGACGTCTATACCCTATAATGGAACACTGTGATATACCTGGAACTTAAATATGTATAATGTTTATCACAATCCTGTGCAGATTCAATAACTGGCTGAAGGTGGAAGTTATAAACAGGTATTCATTGTAATGGGAGGCTGATTTCCATGTGAGTGAATAGAAATAGCTGAATCTTCCTAATGTTGGTTAGCAAATTCTTCATGCAATATTGTTATCAAGATATATATATATATTTACTTTCTCTTCCTTTGAGCTGTTATTTGAGTTAAACGCTCATATCTCGCATTCTAATTGTACCGGGTGATTCAGTAAGGATGACGAGGTACTGTATCTCAGTAACCAACAGTCGTTGAAGTTTGGGGAAAATATTCTTCAGGGGAAATAGACCAAGAAAAATTGCTGGAAATATTTTTCAAATTGATACGTCCACCGCTAGGGGGCGTAATAGTTTCCATGGTACAAACCGAAATTTTCCTATATAAGTTCAGAAATAAAAACTCTCACGTTAATGCCAACATAATGGTCCATCTTTTTGAGAAATAAAGTTTCATTTTAGGACGTAAAATAAAGGTGAGATCCTGAATCCTAAACTTTTTGGAATGTAAATAAATGAATGTAAATGAAGTTTGACTTGACGGAATTTTGCTAACAAGACATGGTTCAAGAAAGAAAGGATTGGTGAATAGGATAAAAAACCATCCATGCCATTCTGGTTCTTACCGCCCTCGCCAGAGTGCGTATTTTGTGAGGTTAATCGTTTTTTCAATTTTTCTCCGGAATCTCATATGCATCGGCAGTCGAGTTTTTACCCCAAACTTTTACGACTGTTAGTTACTGAGATATACAGTACCTCGTTATCCTTACTGAATCACCCGGTACAGCGTGCAAAAGGTGGGCGTTACTTGTACTTTCATCGAGCTTTTGTGGAAAAAACCCGTCCGATGCCTCAGAAGGAAGGTATTGACGTCTAAAGTCGGGTATACTCCCCAAAAATCTGTTTACGTCACTGTTTGTGGGCGTAGCTCTGTTTTGAGTGATCTGACGTCAAAAGTACCTAACAAAAAAGAAAACCAACGTAATTTCTAGTTTTTTGAAAAATAAAAATCGCGATACGATGATTCCTGGCTGACCAATCCATCCTCAAAGTCTCTTCCGGAGTGAGTCTCAAGGCTTTATATTATGATATAATTATACAAGCGAATGATGCATGTGCTTCATCGAATCATCTAATAAGGGTAGATTTTACCCACAAACAAGTTTGGTACAATTTTGTTTTTTTTAACGTAGTTTCCCCGAGAGGCCTATTCCACGGTTTCTTCTTGTTGTTGTATTTTGGGTGTTGTGTATGTGTGTGTGTCATCGTCGCTTTATTCGTGTATTTCGTTAATCGACATCGTTGCTAATGTCTTCGATTTCAACTATTTCGAGTAATTCGCTCGCTTCTCTTTTCCTTGATGTTCTGGGTAATGGTATACCATTGTTGGGTAGTCGTAATCGTCTTGGTCGTCTTCTGGAATGTCATCTACGTGTTGTCATCTACGTTGGTGCATTTCAACCGTGGAATAATAGTCTTGTCGGGAAAACCACGTAAAAAAACAACGTGGTGTGGAAAAGAGATGAATGGAAATGAAATAAATACAAAATTGTACCAAACATGTTATTTTTTCACTTAAAATCTTACCTGAATAGACCATTTAACCTCAATATTGACGTGGAAAGCGTTTTATAAGCTTCAATGAAGCCCATGCATCATTCGCTTGCATAATTATATCTTGGAATGAAAATACTTCATGACGCGCGACAGCGGCGAAGCGCGAGGCGCGCCTATAGGAGCCTTGAGACTCACGCCGGAAGAGACAAGGGTAATTTTGAGGATGGATTGGTCAGCCAGGAATCATCGTATCACGACGTTTTTCATTTCAAAATACTAGAAATTACGTTGGCTTTAATTGTTATGTGAGGTATACTCGACTTTGGACGTCAATACCTTCCTTCTGACGCATCGGACGAGTTTTTTCCACAAGAGCTCGATGAAAGTACAAGTAATGACGAATCCAACGACCTCCGTTTACACGCTGTACAATAATTATAACGCGATATAAATGTTATATACTGATTCAGGGAGATATTGATGAAGGGGATGCTAGGGGTTTTTGTTGATTGGGGATGGGATTTTGTCTTCGGGGAGATATTGAATTTGATGAACGAGAATGATATTGTTGAATGAAAATTAAGTTTATTTCTTGTATTCTTTCGTTAATACCCAAAACAGCTTAGCCAGCCGACATTGGAAGATCTTAATTATTATGTCTATAATGTAGAACCTCATATTTTCGAAGGCACCTAAAACGTGCTTTCAAAACTCCAAATCCTCTTTCAACTGTATTTCTGGCTCTCTTCAAGAGTGTTTGCCTTTCGTGCCGAATCGGCCAAAAAATAAGGGTAAATATTTATTTCTTTAAAATGAGTCAACTTATTGATCACATGATATAACTTTACTAGGAATAAATACTACGCCACTGCTTTCTATCAATCACTCTGTATCTCAAAACTTAAGACTTGTAGGACATATGTTTATGGGAAGTTTTTTTTTCTTAACATGTGTCAAAGAATCACCCCCTTAAATATTAGAATGTCTTTAGGGAACACCCTGATATATATATATTGAGAAAAAAAATCATTATAATGAGAAAAAAGGAATTATAATGAGTTGTTCTCTTGCAGCCTGTAATTTTTTCCCTTTTTCAGAAGACTGATCTGCCTGCTGAAGCTTTAATATGATGTTTTTCACAAACTGGCTGAAGATGAGTTGAAAATGTATGCAATGATACCATTAAAAGGCATGTTGAAGCTGATTTTCAGGCAAGGTGGATATAGTATGGCGAAACAGCTTCCTATTAACAAGCACTATAATAAACTGTAGACTTTTGGTTATTTGATTTCATACCATAGTAATATTTCCTGTGATTACCAGAGATGACGCCATACCTTATGTCGGTAAAACCGTAAGAATATTGATAATTATTTCAGATTTACTAAAAAAAAGTGTTTCAATGTCGTTTCAATTCACGCCTGTCAGATTGGAACCACAGAAGTGGGTAAGTTATCTCTGGAAATACAGAAATTACTACTACCTTCTCAAACGGTCTACAAGTTTTTCGCAGAAACAATTGAAGAGCTGTTTCACCATCCTATATCCACCTTGTTTCCAGGTAAGTGAATTACGTCGCACCCCGAAATTTTGCCCCTGTTGAAGTTTGAAAAACTTTGCTGATTTGAACAATTTGACTTGTTCCGTTAGGTGGCGATGTCTAATTTTTTCAAAATTTTTGGCTTTACTTACGTATTTTGGCCTCCTGATCACGAATGTGAAAACCAAATTATGCGGAAACCTATACTTTTATTATTATATTCCCAAGTAAAACCTTGATCATCCTTCATTTGCTATTGTTCAACTGCTCATCGCTGGATTGTCTGTTGTACACGAAAAACGGTGTAAGTGCTCGCGAAAAATATTTGCTAAAATAGCCAAAATCCATGATAGCTGTCAACAGATGCAACATACAATACTATGGCAATGTTGCCAGTCGTCGTCCGTTCACGCGAGGGAATTCTCATTCAATAAATATCTGTCCTTCTTTCCGACACGAAGTATAGATAGATAGATAGATAGATAGAAATGCTGAATGCTCCACGAGAAAATTTGTTCTGAAAATTGGTACCAATGCCACCTTTTCTCATGGAAGATGAACTTTGATAATTTAGATATAAATATAATGCCGTTTCTCATGAAATATTACTTAATAATGGGTTTCTTGGTATTCTGACTCCTCGCGGTTTCAATTTCACAATTCGAATTGTTGAAATCAGAAAAAAGTTGATCAAATTTCAACAGGGGCAAACTTTCAGAGTGCGACGTAATTAGTGTAGCGTAGTTTACATGGTTAATCTTTGAAGATAACGTCCAGAAAGTTATACCAGATGAAATAAATGAATATCGCTGATGAAAAAAATGGGTATCAACTTCGTTACTTTCAATGGAACACCCTATAAATTTTTGGAAAAAATTTGAGATGTTGATAATTGTTGCGATTTGGTAAAATCAAATTATAACAAAATGTTGATCCTGAAACATTTGAAGAACAGATAAACGAGCAGCATTATTCAGGAATATCAATATTATTTTTATGTATTTTTTTTTAGATCTTGTAGATTCCAATCTATCTAGCAGAATACCTATATCTGTTGTCCTGTTGGGTTATATTTTTCATAAGAAAAATGTTTGATGTGTTATTTGTACCAATGATGAAAATAAGACCTGGTGGCGCTACTTTTCAATAGTTTCAGCAGAAAAATCCTTGATTTGAAACAATAGAAATTCGATACATATTCGCATCAAAGTCATTGGAAAATGGTTCCATGGAATTGTTAGAAACGATTAGAAGTAATTGAGAATAAAAAAGTCATAATTCCGTATCGACTCCTGCAGTAACCTGTAAAATTTCACGTTAGATACCACCTCCTTTGTACCAAATATAGATATTTATCTGAATAAGAGCACTAGAATTGTCAAAAATTCGAATAATATGGTATTGAAAACATAAAAGCAGAAAAACAATGAAATGTTTTTTTACAGCATAAAGCCAGGCGACACTTAGTACACGTTCCAAACCAACCAACACTTCAACCAACCAACCAACCAACCAACACTTCAACAACTTCAATTTGTAAGTGAATAAATTTTTTCATCCACAAATAATCGATAATTGTTTCATAATCATCGATTGGAAAAATTATTTGAATAAACAGCATTATTTATTAATCGACAGCTCTTCACTTATTTGTTTTTGCAGTACACCATCACCACCTCTACTACTACTGCTCCTTCTACGACCACCATCGCCAATCTTCTGTCAAAGCTTCCGTAAAACCTCCTCCGATCGAAAGGTGCGGGAATGGTGTGGGCTGTGGTGTGGGTGAGTGGGGAAGGGGGGGGAGGGTTGGGGTGTGTTGGGGGTTTGGGTTGCAGCGGCGGGGGCAGTGAGGCTGCCGGGGGGTGGGGGGGCAGCCTTGCTGCCCCCGTCACCGCACCCCTCACCTTCTTCTACCCTTCCCGATCTTCCTTTCCTCCCTACCCCACCACCCACTCCCTTCCCGCACCTTTCGAAAGGAGGAGGTAGGAAGCTAGGGGAGAAGGACGACGACAGTGAACCGTGAGGGGAGGAGTGGCAGCAGAGGAACAAAAAAGGGTACCTATTATTAATATACAAATTTATTTATGATTTTATTCGAATTTTTGACAATAAATAAAAGTGCAAATGAGGTGTATTTCGGGTTTTTTTTTTTGAAAAAATTTTTCTTTTGAACCGTTTGAACATTCCGCCAGAGTATAGGTTCTACTAACAAGAGAGTCGACTCAGCGTATTTATGAATGAAATAGTAAAATAGTATCGACTGACCTCGAAGAGGGAAAAATAACCATTGCGAATGAAATGGTTATGTGATTTGATTGGTCGTTGGGTCATCTGACTCTGTCTATGTCAAATTTCACAAAATGACATCTTTCGTGAAGTTTGGCTTACATGATGCAGTTATCTGCTGTTAACCAGGCGTCGCCTCTTCGAATTTTGATTGGACTTTAGATAGCTTTCTGTCGCCCGAATTAATTCCTAGCCAATCACAAAACACTTCTCTAAAATCATGAATACTTATGAATTGAGCTTTTTACAATATTTTTTCAGATATAATTAACTTATTTGGCAATTTCACTTTATTATATAATAATTACAGTGTGTTAAATTGACCAGCATGAATCGTCTTTCATCACATGTGAATTTATAATTGAGGACATTTTGCAGATATATCCAGCCTCACAGAAAATTGATTTCATAACAGCACACTTCAAGGATTTTCAGTGGATCTTAACAATTCTTCTAAGATTTTTTTGGTGAAATCAATAAAGATCAGTTACATGATAAACCTTCTTCAAGTTCAAGTATAAAGCAATCATCTAATTTGAGAAATTTATTTCACCAATGCATCATAAGAAATGTACAAGAAGGAATTACTACTCTAAGATGTTGTAGTGACCAGTGACCTGCCCAATCTATTTTTCCTTATACTTTGATATTATCAATGCCCTTTCAGAATATTCAATAAAAACTTATCTTGATTTTCTGTTCCTCTAGATTTTTGTACTGATTTTCAGATCCACTACTGCTTCATGTTATAAATTCACTTTTTCCTTAAAAAACCTCAGATGATAATATAG
Organism: Chrysomela aeneicollis; assembly: GCA_029955515.1. Lineage (NCBI taxonomy): Eukaryota > Metazoa > Arthropoda > Insecta > Coleoptera > Chrysomelidae > Chrysomela > Chrysomela aeneicollis. The sequence goes on from JARUHQ010000001.1 coordinate 33,444,319, forward strand.
CAAATTCCTTCAATCAGTTGTCAAATATATTTAATTCGTAGTAAATTTTCAAGGTCATTTGGTAACATTCCCGCCTTTCTCTGAGTCAACTCTCTGGTCAGTATAACCTATACTTTGTGATTCCGCTATGCGATTCGGCACCGTCATTACCGAATTTAGAATCAACCAATGGATGGTGAAACAGCTCTTCAATTGTTTCTGCAAAAAACTAGTAGACCGTGTAAGAAGGTAGTAATAATGAAGATGGCGGTGATCGATTATCGAAGAAGAATTCTGTTACTTACGTATTTCTGTGGTTCGCATCTTACAGACTTTAATTGAAACGACATTAAAACACAATATTTACAGTTAATCTGGAATAATTATTGATATTTTGACTCTTCTCAGTCATTTCTCATCTAGAACAGATGAAACTGATAAAAAGATGACAGAAGCACAGTTTCTGTTTTACCGACACAAGGTATGTCGCCATCTCTGTTTATTTCAGGAAATATTACTACGGTATGAAATCAAGTAGGCAAAGGTCTACAGTTTATTCTAGTGCTTTTTAATAGGAAGCTGTATCACCATCCTATATCCACCTTGCTTCCCGGTAAGGACTGTATGAAACGAGAAATTCATAGTGTCCGTTTTTCGAGTAGAAAAGCTGTTCTTTGATTGTCACGTTGAATGCCACTGGTTGCCTGAAATTTTAAATCCAGTAGTACTTTTATTAAGCCCAATTTATAAAGTCTGCTGCCGTAGCTTAAGTATATTTTTATTTTTCTCAATGAAGTAATGCACAAATGAATAAGCTGCTACAGCAATCAACATAGCACACAAGAAAAAAGGTAAATCTTCTGTCATGAATAATGTTCTGAATATAATATACGCGACGATGTATTTATTTATTTTGTCGATGCATGTTACAATAGTAGTTCAGTTGGTGATATTTAGTCTGTGATATTTTAATGTATAGTATGTCAATATGATATATTTGTAATTTATGCTTAATTATCGAATATTTGATCATGTGATGCTCAATTAGCGAGTTACACCAAACGGTCCCACAGCACCGAGCAAGGTACAGCACTGCCCAGGCTGATTCCCGGAATCCAGCAAATTCAGCATCAATTTCAACTAACATTATATTAAATTTTTTTTATTTCTACTCCATTTTTTATTCAAAGTCTTGCACCTCTTTTGCTCTTTACGTTACCGATTTACGGACTTGCCCTACTCAAACACATGTTACTCCATTTTCCCCACAAATATTTTTCCATTATTCTTTAAAAAAATGTACCTACCCACTCTCCCTGCCCCGCTGTATATTTTTAAACTAAACTTAAGCCACACTGCTAAGCTAAGCTTGAACTGAAACCATAATATATTATCAAGATTCTCGCTGAAGTCATCAACTCACAGATCTCAGGTTACTGCTGCACGAGGCTGCTGATTCAGCAGACCGAGCCTACTTATTTTCGCGGCAACCTAGCCGAGACACACTTCTTTGTTACTTATTATTCAAGCAACATCAATTAACCATTTTTAATTCCATTCTATATTGTAAACATTGCAGTTCAGTAATAAAATTGTTTTTAACAAGTCTTTGTGCTTCGAGGGATATAACAAATATATATATAAAACCCTAATAATCTAAGGTAGATAAGTAACCCTAACAAGATGTGCACGTCAATGTTGTAGATTGGCAACATGATGCCGTTGATTCTGTGGCGTCACTGGTCACTGACGTCCACGGTTGCAGACTGGTTCAACCACTGAACTGTCCTGACTTCACTTCACCGAACTGCCTTGGCGTCAAGCAGCAATCCGACGAAAGCGCTGCCCTGAAAGCTGTCGTACGCCACGTGAAGCGCTCGGACCAAGATAGGATTCGGCCTCATTCTCTCCTCATCCTCGATTCGAGTCAGACGCTCGAGCACACGCGCCATTCATGTTATGTAGTCTGTTATGCTGTTATGTCGTTCTTATCAATAAACAACTGTTCTGTTTTGTTTTAATTATTTCCTTAGCTTACATCGATTATTAATGAAGATAGAGTACACAATCTCTATAATTCCAAAAGAGTGAACAAAGTCAGATTTTTCCTTCTTTTTCTTCATCCGTTTGTCTTTTGTATTCAAGTGTCAAGAAGCCACATCAGAATTTCATCTATTTCAATCAAAATAATGATAATAAAATAATGTTGTTGATTGAACATTAGATCTCCATCTGTATAAATGAACGCTTATAAAAGTTTGTACTTGGATAAGCAAATTATTCAGATCCATTCATTAAGAATCCTATGTAAGACAAATCATCCAAAAATATCAAAAGTATCATACCAGCAGAGATTGACCGGACCTAACATAGTATATGCTGTCAATACTGAAAAATACTATACCCATGTTTATTATAGAAAAACACATAATACGTATACAATCTATATAAATTAACTGATTAACAAGTATTAAAAAAGTTCGAAACTAGTTATCAATGAATGAATACAAAAACATTACAATTACACCAATGACAGCTTGTTAGAGCAGAAATATTTGCAACGATAATTCTAATCGAATAGAATTTTTTAATCTATGAATTTTTTGAACTTTCATATGAACATCATTCCCTCATTTCTTTCAGTATGTCATCGAATCTTTCGCCTGCATCAGCTTTTATTTGATGAAAACCTAACCTAACTTTGTTTAAATTTAAGTTACTAAATATCCGACTGCTATATATTTGATTATAAAATCGTATGTAAAACATGCACTCTGAATTCAAATGCAGATTCGATATCTAGAATAAAACTAAACCCTGAAACATTTGAACAAACAAAGCCGATTAACCGATCAAACATCATATTCATTATCAAAAGAAGTTCTTGTTTTTTCTTATAACCAGAAAAAAATTTCAATACAAAACTTATCTTATCTCTAAACTTATAAAATTACTAATGTAAAAATACCAGTCAATGAACTATTACATATTATGAAAACAACAGTCACACAGAATTTATTAATTACTGTGAAATTTGTAAAAGAGCAAAATATGCTCTTAAAAGTCCTAATAATCAAGAAAAGATTTCCGAAAACGAAGCATACACAGAGCACATTTCAGATCAGTTTGAAAAATACACAGTTTATTCGAATCTGAAAAATTAACAAATCTTCTTGAATGCCAACATATTCGTACCATTTTTAGACAACCTGGAAAATGCAATTACTTTTGCCAAAATTCATATTGTTCAACCCGACATATTACCTTACGAAATTTGAGAAATACTGTCTGAACTAAGATACCATAATGACACTAGAATAAATCCCAACGTCAACCACCATTCTTAGTACTCTATTATTAACCCCGGCCACCCCGCCCACCTCACCCCACCCCCGCCCTACCCCCCACCCCGCCCACCCCGCACCGCCCCCGCCCCACCCACCCCACCACCCCCGCCCACCCACCCCGCCCCCGCCCACCCCGCCCACCCCACCCTCGCCCACCCAGACCCCGTCCGCCCCGCCCCCACCCCCGCCCACCCACACCGCCCACCCACACCGCCCCCACCCCGCCCACCCATCCCCACCCCGCCCACCCATCCCGACCCCGTCCGCACCCCCGCCCACCCGTCCCGCCCCCGCCCACCCATCCCGCCCCCGCCCACCCCACCCTCGCCCACCCACCCCGACCCCGTCCGCCCCGCCCCCACCCCCGCCCACCCACACCGCCCACCCACACCGCCCCCACACCGCCCCCGCCCACCCGCCCCGCTCCCCGCCCACCCGCCCCGCTCCCCGCCCACCCGCCCCGCTCCCCGCCCCATCACCGCCCCCGCCCCCCCCCCCCACCTCGCCCCCGCGCCGCCCCCGCCCCAACCCATCCCGCCCCCGCCCACCCGCCCCCGCCCCCGCCCACCCGCGCCGCCCCCGCCCACCCGCGCCGCCCCCGCCCACCCGCGCCGCTCCCACCCGCCCATCCCGCCCCATCCCCCCGCACCGCCCCCGCCCACCCATCCCGCCCCCCGCCCGCCCCGCCACACCCCCCCACACCGCCCCGCGAAGCCAGCCAGCTGTGCCTAAAAACGTGCGCAACTGCTTAATGGACTTCGGAATAGGGCAAGTCTTGACATTTAGAATATGCCTTTCTTGTGGAAAATTTCCTTCAGAAGTAACTACTCGACCAAGATATTCCAATTTGTCCACTGCGAAAGTGCATTTCGACGGTGAAACCCACAGACCATGAGCCCTGAGTCGCTCGAAGATAAGCCTCAGGTGGTCAAGATGTTCTTCTAATGAGTTAGAATATACGATGATATCGTCCAGATAAACCTTGCAAAAGCGATCAGTGTAACCTGCTAGGACCGAAGAGGTCAGGTTCTGAAACGCAGCTGGTCCGTTTTTCAAGCCAAAGGCTAGGACACGAAACTCATAGACTGTCCCATCGGGTCCACCGAAGGCAGTGTACTTCCGGCTTTCCGGACTGAGTAGTACTTGCCAGAACCCGTTTCGAAGATCATATGGTATATACATATGATATATGGAGGCCTTCCCCATTTCACGAACCGTCTCCTGAATCGGAGGTAGATGCGGAGCTTCAGGTATAATCAACTTGTTGATTTCCCTGTAGTCTACGCAGAACCTCAACTTGCCGTTTTTCTTGGGGATCAGAACCACCGGACTACAATACGGCGAGTTACTTTGATTGATAACTCCCGCCTCTAACAACTTGTCTATCTCATCGTGAATTAACTTCTTCCTCACGTCAGACATTTTATTATAACGATTCTGTCTAAAGGGACGCTCATGGTGCACCTTAATGGTGTGGACCACAGCATGAGTCGTTGGTACTATACTATAGGTAATACAGCTGACTGTGTCTCCTTAGAGAACTGTGTTGGCTCAAAGCTCAACTGTGAAGAAGCTTTCGACAAAGGCCTTTTTTACAACCATTGAAAAACACGGTCTGACGTGGCATGAACCCAAAGTAGATGCACTTACGAAACAAATCTAAGATAGCATGGTTATGAGATAGCCAGGGAATCCCTAATATCAACTCTTCTTGTAGATTTGACACAACTGTCGCATCTACCCATGTTGATCTACTATCGACGAAGCATTCGAATCGGACATTTCCCAAACTAAACGAAGTTGAATTTGGACAACATCCACATCCGGAATTACGTCAGGTCTAACGAAACTTTCAGAAGCACCCGTGTCGATCAGTGATTTAGAGAAGCCAAAGTCCGGTCCTCATAACAATACGAAGAAGGAAACTTCTTATTCTGAATGGAGGAATGGGTTTGTGTTGAACTGCACCCATGCCGTGGCTGAGAGTTGGACAACGTTTCGACAAGCCCATCCTCAGAAACTAAAGCCGAGACCACAACATCCTGAGTAGTTGATGAATTATACTCGCTACAATCCTCCAATGACTTGTGCGAGTGAAGATTTTTCTTTTCGTCGATAGGGACACAAACTTTCACTCTCCTGGATTTCACAGGCATTCTCCTACTTACTTTCTTCCTCATTCGTGAACTAGCATGCCGAAAAGAATTCGTGGGGGGAGCACGATACAAGGGGGCATAAGCTATGCCTTCTCTTTCGCCAGGAACATGGGGTGACAACTTGTTGACATCGATTACATCAAAACCATTCGAACCCACAACGGTGTCAGCATTCTTGAAATTTCCTACGACCAATTCACCAATGACCTCAGTTTTTCTCCAAGCGCCACTCTCCGTGATGGTATCAGCAAGAGTATCCTCTGGAATTGTAGGAAACCGGTAATCGTCATCAGAATCTGTTGAATCCGTATCCTCTTCCTTGGCTTCATTTGGAATTGCTTCCTTGGAAATTAAAGATAACTCCGAGGAATTATCCAAACTACTCCCATGTACGCCACTGATCTCAGAAACAACGCCCATACTGCGGTAGAACGCGTTCAGCTCTCGAAAGATCGCTTCACAGCTTTGAGATCAGCATCCTTGCCGGTGGCAGAACGTCCCTGTTCACACGCCACTGGTTGAAAAACCTCAGACTCACAATCTGAATTACTTTCAATCCAACTACCTATCCATTTTCACTGCATCATTCATCTCCACACACATTTCATTTTCACAAGACGAAGACAGGTTTGGCTGTACGACACTGACCTCCGAGAAATCAGGTTCAGCCTCAACAAAAATTTCTTCCTCGTCCTCAGGACGGCATCTTTCCAAATTGTATTCAGTAATACAATGGAAAGGGCAATTATCAAGCATTCCGGAATCACTCATTCTACAAAAGCCGGAACCTACGACAATAACGTTTACATTTTCCACACACTCTGGGGATGTAGAAACCCCAACACAACCCGACGGCGAATCATGTCTCGAGGAAGCAAGCCTAGCTTCGCCCCCCTCAAGACATTGTTCTAATGCCTCGAGTTGTCGGGACGATTCTGCTCTAGAGCTGAATCGCCCCTGGATTCGTTTCCCGAATCCATTCGCGTTCTTCTGGCATTAGATTTCTTTTTATTTGGCCCCTTTTTAGAGGACGCCGCTGGTGGTGCAGAAACCACCTGGTTTAATTGAGCAGGCTGTCTAGGAGGGCCCCTAGAGGTTACCTGCCCCTGGTCCTCCACACGCCTCGGCTCAATAGCTAACCGGGGGGTATTGGGGGGAAGTTCCCTACGCCCCTGGTTATTTCCTCTACTAGTCTGGGGGTTCTTGGAATAACTCCCACCAGAATGCCCGCCTGCATTCTGTTCCTTAATCGCCGGACGTGGTGCACCGTTTTGAATACGGGGCACGCCACTGAACTGCCCAAAATTCCCGCCTGAATTCCGGGATTGACTAACATCACCTGTGGTCTTCCCTGAGATCACTGACAATTTGTGTAAGTTCCTCGGTGGTTGAAATGTTCCTGCCCCTCAGGAAACATCGGAATTCGGATTTGAGACGTTCGATACATAATTTGACTAATTGCTTTTCGGTATACTCTGGCGCAATCCTGCGCGCCAATGCACACTTTTCAGCAATGAAAGATTCGGGAGAACTAGGGCCAACATGATTATTTCCAAGGAATCGTTTCATTAAAACTTCCTCAGAATCGAATCTCTGCAAAAGACGATTGCAGAAATAATCCCAAACCAATAGACTATCACCATAAAAGGAATTGTACCAACTACGGGCATCACCCTGTAATTGTTTTTTTACAATATTTGGCCACTTAGTTTCTGAAATCCGGAGTTCGCAAACACAAAGATCCAAAAAGAGTCTCGGACATTCGGAATCACGTCCTGAGTATTCGGGTAATTCGAGCTTCCTGTTAGCGGAAGCCAGCGCACGAAGAGCATCAGCCACCTCGAGCATTGGATCTGAATCCACTCGACAGGAAGGCCGCGAAGGTTCGAAACGAACTCTCTCGCGAGGGCGAGGATCAGAATCCTCTGATGGACGCCATTGCCTTTGATTGTTACCGGAAAGCAAAAACGGATGTGCAATTGGGACACCCTGTACCAAAGAGGGTTCAGGGTTGGGAACGTCCCTGAGGCCGGATGATTCCAGGAAACCCCTACTCCGAATACCGTCAGTCAAGTCAGGAACTCCGACATTCCTTTCCTCAACCCGGGGTTCAGAAATAGGGCCACCCTGTATAAATGTGGGCCTCGTGAACTGACCACCCTGTATATGGGAGTCAGGGAAACCTCTATCCCGAAAGCCGTAAGTTGAATCCGGAACTCTAACATTCCTGTCATCAACCCGGGTAACAGGATTTTGGACATCCTGTATACTCCCAATTGGGGGTTGTTGTTAAAAAATTCTTCCCTGATACTCGTTTCTAGAAATGGGAATAAAAAAATCTGTCATTAAATTGATGGGTTCGTCGGCTATTCATAGGCGAAGACACAGGGTTCCTAAATTTCCCTGTTTGATCAATCGTGATAAAGTTTTTAGAAAATGATGGACTTTCCAATTGTCGACTATAAACTATCGACGTACGGAGACGATCCCGATAAAGTTTTGGCGTGTCCACCTTTGAAAATCGTGGCACCACGCGGTTTGAAAAAGAACGACGAGGCAACACCCGATCTTCGCTATGTGATATAGACGAAGAATTCACCACCTTTTCAACAATAATCTGTCTCGGCACGCTTACACCTAGAGGTCGTAACACCGAGCGAGACGATGTAGCCGGATAGGCTAGCAAAGTGTTGCTGTACCCATCACCTGAAACTTGCGAAAATTGCATATTGTTTTCGGGGTATTGTTCTCGCAAATCCCCGCTTTGGCTGCCTAATTCTATTACTGAAGGATCTGGGCGACCCTCCAAGATCTCAAGTGTGAGACGTGAGATCGGCAATCCAAAGAATAGCAGAATCGCGAGTCGCTATGCAATGCAACGTAAAGGTGCTCGAATTAAAATGCGGTCTGCTGCCGATCGACGGATCGGCCTCCGCTTTTATTAATTAGGCTCCGCCTCAAAACGGCGTCTACTGTAAGCGCTCGCCCTCCTGGCACTGATGGAACTCGACGGTGAAGTCGTCCATAGTGGCAGGAACGCCCCACAGTACAGAAGACAAGGCTCGGAATTAATAGACACCCTAATTAAATTCCTATCGCCACACTAAAACTTTAGTCTACGATAGCTGACCGAAAAACGGGACGACCTAGATCGACGGCGTTGCGCCACAGTCGCCGTCCCGAAACCTAAATCCCTAGCTATGTAGGCAGAAGGCCTCCCTACAGAGAGCTAATCAAGGTAAGTAGTAAACGAATCGCGACCGAACGGGTGTGCCCTCAGGTCACACGGGCTACGCGTTTAACGTCCCCAAGGCCCAGTGCAACGTTCCCCCGTAGGGTACTAGTATAGGTTATGCGGTGGGTAGACGGTCCGGCACTTTCCCGGGAAAGCGGCGGAGGCACGACGGAAGGGTGGTGGTGCCACAGCCAGGCTCAGCTGTGGAGGCTACTGATAAAAAATGTCTTTGGACACCACCACCTCTGGAGCTCTTCAGTGCTTAAGGGGACTGGGACAGGCACCCAGTGCTTATGCACAACAACCCTTTTGATCCCTCGTATAGAGGTGGATGTAAACGAATTCGTTAGCAACAATTTAGTGTTGCTAACTTGATTATTATTAGGTTTGCTTCCAAAACCCTAGTTCTAAATATCCAAAATTTGCTTTTTATAAGCTTTATAATGCAATACAATATCGCTTCCAGCGATATTTCAATAATAAAATCGATTCAAGCTGAAAAAGAAGTACGCGAGCCAAAATTCGGATACCGAAGTAACCGTATCTAAGTATAGCAAGCGAGTGATGCTCCCGAAAAAGCCTTCCGCAGCTTTATACAGTATCTCAATAATACTATTATTCCTCTAAACTCCTCCCCTTTAGATTCCTGCACTCTCATTGGTTGCAGCCGCGTGCGTATCCGCGGGACCGAGTGTCATGGAATCGGCTCTGGGGTACTTCTACCTTCTCTGGAAGTTGCCCTTCCAAGGTGGGACAACTAACAGAGAGCCGCCCTGCTCTATAGGTTGGAGCGTTTTGACCTGCCTAACTTCTCGGTGCCAGGTTTCTGCTGCAATGTAGTCCAGAAATGGACTGTTATATTCCCAAGTATATATGGGTTCAAACGAATCTATAGGACGCTTTTTGGCGTCACTAAGCTTACAAACACAAGACGGCTGTGCCGAAGATCTCAAAACTAACTTGAGGATTAGTCCAAGCATGAAAAAGGAAAAACTTTGGATCGACAAGTCGCGTGGACTGTGCCCAGCGAGCGAGTGATAAAGCATCAGCAAAATCGCCGATCTTTATACCTTTTGAGAGCGTTGGCCCTCGGCGACGAAGTCCACTAGGTCTCCTTCCTCCGTGAACATTGCTTCTGCCGGGCGCTCCTCCATAGGTTGGGTCGTACCAGGTGATTAATGTCGTAGTTTTAAGTAACCTGTTGTCCCTATCGACAAACAATAAAAATTTATGTCCTACTTAGCTAACCGAAAAGGCAGGGTGGAGTTGGCCACGTTGGGGTTGCCCCGCAATCACCACCCTGAAACCTAGGTCCCTAGCTGATAAGGCTGAAGGCCCCTGAAGATAGCTGCCAAGATTAACAACGACCGCGTCCGAACGTGTGCCCCCGCAGGTTGCACGTATCGCGACCCCCACAAAGCCCAGTGCAACGTTCACCTCGTAAGGCTACTAATATAGGTAATGCGATGGGGGGTAGTCTGGCAACTTCCCCGGGGAAGCCGGCAGAGGAACGAATCGGGGGTGGTAGTGCTACGGCCAGGCTCAACCGTAGTGGCTACTGTAATGTCTTTGGACACTACCACCTCTGGATCTCTTCTTTTCTTGGAGCTTTGTTGCAGGTATACACCAGCGATTCCTTACTGAAATGTCTCGAAAGAGACAGCTCGGAATCGACGGGGGTGTGTGAACGAATTCTATGAGGAACCTCTTTTTGTCGCCAAAGAGGTTAGCAGGTTTAAAATGGGCTGTGCTGTAGATCGTGTATTTATTTATCAAGATTGATCAGGCTAAAAAATAATCTCAGGCCCTTTAAAGTTCGAAGAACGAAAAGGTTCAGAACCGAAAGGTGCAGAATGAACCGCGGGCCGCGAATTAATAGTATCAACGGGGCTCTCCGCGAGTTCTCTGCGAAACGCCGCCCACCGAATTGCGGGTCGCGCATTGGCTCGCGCGCGCTCGGGTTTTCGCGACTGTTCTCCTCGAGACGCCGCCTACTTGACTTCGCTATTTTTAATGATTTTTTATGCTTCATAGCCTGATCGATGACAAGGCGCTCGCGCCAGCGAGAGTCCTAGATACACACAATTGCCGTTTTACGCTAACTGCGTAGTAGACGACGGTTATTATGTAAATAATGATCGAAGAACGAACGAACTGAGTAATAAAGGCACTCATGGCCATTCTACGAGGCTAGGAGGTCTTACGTATTTGAGTGAAGCTCTAGTACATGAAATATGATATTATTCGATAAATTTGGAAGAATTTATGATGGTTTTAATTTAGAAAAGTGGCTTTTTGATGTGAAAAAGCGCATTCAATGACAATTCTAAGCATGAATCTGTCGAGTACGCTACACAGTCGTTCAGACTGAAATACCGAACCATCGACAGCGACGACAGCTACTATTGGATCGAAGCGGCGGCGGTAGACCGGAGTCACCGCGAGAACTTGAGAGTCGCTCCGCCAACTTTGGCCGGCCGAGCGCTCGATGCACCTTTCGATCCCGGAGGCTTCGATGTTCAGTATGCAGCAGCAGCCGCTTAGATGTAAGTTAGCTTTTGCCTACAAGTATTTGCCAATTCTTCGGAATTGAATTTTTGTTTTGTTGTTTGTTTGTTGTTTGCAGATACTTGTATTTGTTTAACTTTGTAGGATTTTTGAGTGTTTAACCATACTTCTTCTTTTTAGCATTGTAACAGTTGCCTAGCAAGTGGCTATTACTATTGTATTTTTGTTTGGATGTTTGTAAGAGAAAATAAAGAAAATAGTTGTTGTCACAACTAGCCAGCAAGGAACGCAAAGCAAAGTATCGAGTACAGCGATCCCTTAAATCCCCATGCACGAAAAATAACGAAAATAGTCAAGAATACGCGGAGAATACCGTGCAATTGGCGGTAGCCAATGAGCGCGCTGGAATCTAGTGCTTTGCCTTGCAGCACTTGTTGGCGACAAAATAAGTCGCCATAGAATTCGTTTGATCATTGTAATGATCAGATAGTCGTTTTCACGACTACTATACTACAATAAGAGCTGAATAAGCTGAGTTCCTGGTAGCCGTTGCCCTAGTATCTGCCTGATACTTGAAGGGCTGTTTTATTTTAGCAAAGAATAGTTATTTGCTGAGAGGATAATTGGGAAGGACAAACCCTGAGATGAGAAACATGGATTTTTGCTAAGTCCGTACATACCCCAATCTATCACAGAATTTGTTATAGGTTTTGCTTCCAAATATAAGAAATAATGCTAGAATTGATATTCAATTACGTAAATATGATTATCTTAAACCCTAGGCATTGATACAAATCAATAATCCATTCGCATAACTGATTGTCACCGGTTGAGCCCCTCAGCAATATAAAATAATAATAAAGACCCTTGGAGATGTTCCCAGAGAACGAGAAGAGCCCTGCCCGAGCACGAGAAACGTCTTGGCGGGCCACAGTCCGCTAGAATAGCGGAGAACAGAGCGGGCCAATGAGAGCGCTCCAATTCAGTGGGCGGCGTTTCATGGAGAACCGCTAAACGGATAAATATCCGAGCGCGCGGTGATCGTGTATCACTTGTGCGCTGGGCAGTCCCCACGCCACTTGTTGATTAAGAAACATCGTGGAATATTGCTTTCGGTGCTAAACCTATTGGAATTTCTAGAGGTCTACAGCCAGGCTTGGCTTATTTACATTGTGAATCTTGTTGGCGACAAAATAAGTCGCCATAGAATTCGTTCCCGCATTGAAGCGTAGAAAACAGTTGTTTTTACAACTAAACATTTGAGAGGAGACTAGTTGCTGTTGCCTGAGGCCTGCCTGATATCTCAGGTCCCTTTTTATTTTTTAGGTACGAAGAATCGTAGAGCCGAGCACATATATATAAAATCCCTGTATCTGCTAGGAGACTAGTCGAGTTTCAAGAATTCCAGTGCTTGAAATGGATGACTTCCATTGGGTTTCAAACAGCAGCGAATTGCTGTATCGTTAGCATTGTTCCTGGTTAATTCGAGGCACTCTCACGGATTTTGGATAACGAATTTTAGCCTGCGAGAAGCGATTCTTTCATTTAGAAGGTTGATCTCGATCTATAACAGCCCAGGTTAAGGAGTCGAAAGGTCGCCCAGATCTTTCGCCTATAGAATTCGTACAATACAAGCACTTAGGTGCATAATCCTCCAAATACCCACCTACCAAATAAATATCCTTATTCCTACCTTTTTCTATTTTGCAAGTAAGAAGAGCTCCAGAGGTGGTAGTGTCCAAAGACATTTTATCAGTAGCCTCCACAGCTGAGCCTGGCTGTGGCACTACCACCCCTTCGTCGTGCCTCCGCCGCTTTCCCCCGGGAAAGTGCCGGACCGTCTACCCACCGCATAACCTATACTAGTACCCTACGGGGGAACGTTGCACTGGGCCTTGGGGACGTTAAACGCGTAGCCCGTGTGACCTGAGGGCACACCCGTTCGGTCGCGACTCGTTTACAGCTTACCTTGATTAGCTCTCTGTAGGGAGGCCTTTTGCCTACATAGCTAGGGATTTAGGTTTCGGGACGGCGACTGTGGCGCAACGCCGTCGATCTAGGTCGTCCCGTTTTTCGGTCAGCTATCGTAGACTAAAGTTTTAGTGTGGCGATAGGAATTTAATGGGCATTTCCACTATCTTAAAATATGCCCTTTTTTTCACATGACGTGATGGAGGGAGGCTTATAAGATAATGTAAACAACTTATTCACTCTGAATTTGTTAATTTTGATTTATTATTCGATATTGAAAACGTGACTTCACATTCTGTAAATTCAAACGATCCTTTCGATGTGACGTCAGTGTCTTCCAGAAATATGATTGGTCGAAGTTTGTGATGGCGTTGACTGGCTCGTAAATGAGGGCAGGTGATGGAAAGACCCACCGCAGTTGCCATGTCTCCGTAAAATCTTTGAATCTATTTCGTGTAATGAGAAATTGTTCTGAATTGTGAGTAATCAACTATCAGACACTCCCAATTCATTGTGAAAATGAAAATATTTCAAGATCAGGGATGATCATGTTTGGTGTAAATTTTCAATCGGAGCAGATTCAGTCACATCTGTCGGACAATATCACATTCTTATTCATCATCTCTTTGAATACATTCAGATTTCGTGATATAATTGATGTAATGGGTACATATAATTTGTCAAAACATCGTGAATTGAACATAATCATCATCAGTTATTATAAAATTGTCATTCTCAGAAAATGTAACTTCTGATATGGCAACCATGCATAGAAAGTATCAATAAAAACTTAACCTCTTTATAAACCATTATTCCGTCCTTGTGATTTTGTGATTTTTGTTCGTTTACTTCGTTCATTGTGAATTTGGGCTGTGATTTTAAGAATAGGGACACAAAATGTCAAGTTCCGATATGTCGAAATATTTTTGTTCATGTAATAAGAAATTCAGGCTTACAAAACAACTGGAGGATGGCTTTGAAACTGCCTGAAACAGTTCATATTGATAGAAACAATGTTGCCTGCGAAGACCACTTCAATGTAAGTATTGTCAGAATCTTTCAATAATTCAGTCCTGTTCAAAATATAATTTACAGCTAGAAGAAGATGCAGCCACTTGAATGTACTATAAAGTTATTTTTGAGATCAGGAGTGGTATCTCATAAATATATATTATAGAAAGTCCATCACCAACTATTTTGCCTAGTAATTTGAGTGAGTCAACAAGGAAAAGAAAAGTGGACTATCATCATCCACCTATGAAACATTCATGGTCAACTTCAAAGAATATCATGAAGAAACTGTTCAATGAAGAATTACCTGATTCAAAAAGGCCCAAGATAGAGTCAGAGATTCGATCCTCCATCTGGTTCATTTCAAGTGCATCAAACATATTGTGAAAAAATAACATGTTCTGTAGATGTTCAAGTAAATTTGAGAAGTAAAGTGAAAGTTCGAAGTGTCTCAATGAATACCAAAAAAGTGTATTTCAAAGCTGAGAATATCGTTAATAAAGCAAGTTCTGCCATATTAGGGGACAAACTAGTGAAATCAAGTATTAGTTCTCCTTCATCATCAACAATTTCTTGAAGTTCAAAATCTACAGAGGAATACAAACCTATTTCCTCATTAGCTGCTACTTCTGTGGATGAAAGTGATCAAAATAGACTCCTAACTACTGTTAAAATGTTGAAGAAATAAGAAAAAGAAAAACAAATTTATACATTCAATAATAAGTATAGCATGTAAGCTCATTAATTTAGAAAAACCACTGCTGAATAGTATTGCTATAAACTCTGCAAAAAATGGAATTGTACATTTCATAGGAAGTTAAAATACTTGTTTTGAGAACATATACCTATATAGAAAATAAAATATCACTGTATTATCTATTGAATTTATTTCCAAAATTAATTTGTATTTAGGAATAGAAGACCTAAATATGTTGATACTTTTGCTTGTCATCACAGTATTACCCTGAAATAAGTTCTCAATAAAAATGTTAATTCAAATAAATGATGAGCTTTATTCATATGTGTGATTTGGAATAGTAGGGAGTAAATTAATATCATTTTATTTAGAATTTATTTATTTAAATTATTAAAACAAAACCATTTCAATATATTTGCAGGTAAAACTTTTTACAGCAGATTCTGTTTCTCAATATAATAATAATCCCCAATGATAATAGCAAAAATTTGTAATATTAACATTTCAATGTTTTGATTCAGAATGAATTGAAATATAAGATATACAGAAAACAAATTGAATATATATTTTATAGCAGCACACAGAATATATCAGATGAATAACTGAATGAACATATCAAACAAAAACTAATTAATAATTAAAATCTGATAATCATCAATAATAAAAGGTACTTGATAAAGAATACACAGGTATGTAAAAATCCATCCTGCTCACTTTTAATAATGAAGCACTCTTCCAATAAATGGATCCATAATAAAAAAAGAACACCATGTTTACAACCTCCTGTAAACAAAAAGTATGAAATCAAATAGGAACTATGATTTTTCAGAATGTGTAAAAATGTATAAAGTTCATGTGATTGTCTGAGTATGAATAATTTGCTGACCAGAAGATTTGTTCTCCTCTTTTTCATTCATTATCGCCATAACATTGTAGACTTTCTTGTGATTCTTGTCTTCAGGTATGATTTTTGTTCACTGTACACATATATCACCATTACTTCTCAACTCAACTTATGATATTGCTTAATCACCATAAGCCTCCATGGTTGATCTGAAACGTAAAATTACCTTCAATATCACCCAGAATACTCACTGAAAATACAAAATGGAAACAGGTTTTCATTTCACCACTCTTCTGGAGGAATGTAAACATAAACTAACCTTTGTGTTTTCACGTTGAGAACTTCAGCACTAACGAAATTTGCATTATTCGATAAAAAATCACCCATCATGTCAATATCCACCATCGGCAAATTATTTTTTTCATCCTGAACTTGAACACACTTGAAACAGTAATCGTTTACAAACAAAAACAAAACAATCCAGATATTATAGGTTAGGACGCGACGACAGATGAAAAATATAAATACACACACACAGTTGCCAAGTTGATAGTTTGACACACTATCACTTGCAGTCTCAAGATAAAATAAAGTTCTCGAATCAGTAGCACCTTATATACCTACCACCTATTCCTAACAGATATTAACGCAATGGAATTTTAATACGCTAATCAAGTGATTAGACGAGGGATTATGTATTTCTGCCATTTCTGGATTACCTTCCTTCTGTCTTACTAATCTTTTATTTTTGATCTGGCAACTCTGTGCGGTGCTTAGATCATCAACGTATAACAACGGGACAACCAATCAGAATCGGACGCGCACTGACGTCATGGCTTCCCTCTTCTTCTGGATCGTTTGAATTCAGTAGATTATTTTGGCGTTTTCAATAATTTTTAACTAGATAAATTGTTGAAAAAAAAATCTCAAAAAATGGGTACGAGTTACATGAGAGTCCAATATTTCGAAATATAATTTTTCTGAAAATCACTGGAAATGCCCATTAGGGTGTCTATTAAATCTGTAATGATGTTCATAGCATGAATTTCAAAGGGGTGAGTTCTTTAAACTATTTTTGATTTTTTTTTATTGTGTCAAGCAGTGTTGAGCGCCAGTCTATTTTATTGTAAAAATATAGACAAAAAATGATAAAAAATTATATATATAGATAGATTATCTTTCAAGGACTCTCTCTTATCTTAGTCAGAGCAATAAAACTATATTAAACAAGAAAATGATCTATTGTACAAATTGATGAGTATAACAATGTAATCAACAATGAGTGTGATAGTAATCAATAGCTAGAAATTATGCAAGTGATTTTTACAATTCTCCTCCTGATTTCTATTCTTCCTACGATTTTGATCAATATCTCCTGGATTATTGCTCTATACTTGCGAGTCAGATGTCGTTCCCCAATTACTCCAGGTCAGTACTCTCCTACTGGTACAGTTTACACCCTCTATCTTCTAGCTCACAGTGGAAGGTTGTACTCTGAAGTTGTGTTAGTTTCAGCACTGAAACTGGGGGAAAACTGGACGACTCTGATGTCTACTCAGCAAATGATAGAGGTCCTCTCTACGTTGATTGATCACTCATTTATCGTCGACATACATGAAAAGTCGTAATAGAAATCAGTTGGTTTCAGGGAGGTATGAACTGAAGGTCCAAAATTTGTGGTTTTGAGCTTAGCTGATTGATTGATCGAAAATTATACAATATCCTCAATAAGCCATAACACTCTGTAACATTCTCAACACTGAGAATATAAAAGATACATCAATGTTATTTTCTATACTCTATTTTTTTTTGCTTCAATATTTGTTGAATTAATCAATAAAGAAATCTTGCATTCAAGTGATTGGCCTATCACATGTATGCAAGTACAGGCTCAAAAAGATTCAAAAATAAAAAAAATATTGCTGAGATATCAAGAGCGACGTCAAGCGACGACACCCTTCCACTCAATTACAGATTGTTCAGATAGTAAATTATATTTCACCAGGTAAAATTAATTGCTTTCATGAATAAGAGAATCATGAACTCTTTTCCATAGGAAAGAAATGAATAGATGAGTGTAACAGTTAACATCACATGAATTTATTTCAAAGTTGAGGTTTCACTGTACACTCACCTGAACATTATCTCTCTTCTTGTCCAGAGTCCAGACTTCTCTATGGTTTCACTCCAAATTCACAACAGAAATATTGATTTATTGAGTTCGAACAACTTCATTTCCGGAATTGCATTCAAGCTAAAAATAAGAAAAAAACCACAGACTATTCACTCAAGCCAAATTTTACAATTTACCCATGCTCTGTGTAAAAAAAAATTCTCAAAAATCTATCCTCAAAATACCAGTAGAAATTCTACCAAGCAGAATTCGTAATCTTTCAGTCCATGAGAAAGATCAAAGCCAAAATATATCCAAATAAATTCTGCCTGAAGCACCGGTTAATTAATTCTTATTAATCTTGTTTAATCTGAACCATCCTAAATTGAAATCAAAAAGGGCATACCTTGATTCACTCCTGATATCCCAAGCAATCTCAGAAAACCCGAGTCTTCAAATCCCTTTTTACGGGAGAATAGGAATTTTCAGAAAAAAATTGCTCGAAGTTTTTTTCACCTCAAAAGTTAAAAAGCAAGAGAGCGACCCTACGTCGTTTATTCTCAATTGTTCGTTTTAATCACGTGATTAACAAGGATCATCTTGATTGGTACAACGGCAATACAACAAATTAATAATTCATAAATATCTGTTATAATAAGTGTGATACAGAAACCTGTTTATCATGCGTCGATTTTAAATTTAATTGCAGATATCTTGATGGTACCTGTACAAAAGAAGATGTCTTTGTTATTGATTTTATATTAATTTACGAGATGTCGCTAAGTGATCTGATACAACTATTTATTGATGTTATTTGTGTGACTACATAAAAACAAAATGTAACGATTTATATATCGTTACAAATCCGAGCCTTGTCTTCTGTACTGTGGGGCGTTCCTGCCACTATGGACGACTTCACCGTCGAGTTCCATCAGTGCCAGGAGGGCGAGCGCTTACAAATTACTCAAAATCACTAACTGTGTAGTTAGCCAGTCGATAAACAAGAACGACCGTTAATATGCTAATTAGGTATATTATACAGGGTGAGTAATAAAGGCACAAATCGTGACGTGCAGGAAATTTTCTACGATACAGAGATAAAACCGTGTACAGTGTTGCCAAATTCGTTTATTCTTCAACATGCGTCAGTATATTGATTTTGATGTGAAAAGTTATTTTATCATTAAACTACAAATGACCAACCCGTAGCAGGGGTGCTAGACTGAAAATATTCGAACTATTCTGTATTTTCTCGATAACTACTGGGTGTTCACTCACTAAATTTTGTGTAGATATTGATAATGACGTGAAAATCATGTTTTCGATCACAAAAAGTTGTGCCAACCCGTAGCAGGGGTGCTAGACTGAAACTATTCGAACTATTATGTATTTTCTCGATAACTACTGGGTGTTCACTCACTAAACTTTGTGTAGATATTAATAATGACGTAAAAATCATGTTTTCGATCACAAAAAATTGTGCCAACCCGTAGCAGGGGTGCTAGACTGAAAATATTCGAACTATTTTGTATTTTCTCGATAACTACTGGGTGTTCACTCACTAAACTTAGGTTAGGTTAGGTTAGGTTAGGTTAGGTTAGGTTAGGTTAGGTTAGGTTAGGTTAGGTTAGGTTAGGTTAGGTTAGGTTAGGTTAGGTTAGGTTAGGTTAGGTTAGGTTAGGTTAGGTTAGGTTAGGTTAGGTTAGGTTAGGTTAGGTTAGGTTAGGTTAGGTTAGGTTAGGTTAGGTTAGGTTAGGTTAGGTTAGGTTAGGTTAGGTTAGGTTAGGTTAGGTTAGGTTAGGTTAGGTTAGGTTAGGTTAGGTTAGGTTAGGTTAGGTTAGGTTAGGTTAGGTTAGGTTAGGTTAGGTTAGGTTAGGTTAGGTTAGGTTAGGTTAGGTTAGGTTAGGTTAGGTTAGGTTAGGTTAGGTTAGGTTAGGTTAGGTTAGGTTAGGTTAGGTTAGGTTAGGTTAGGTTAGGTTAGGTTAGGTTAGGTTAGGTTAGGTTAGGTTAGGTTAGGTTAGGTTAGGTTAGGTTAGGTTAGGTTAGGTTAGGTTAGGTTAGGTTAGGTTAGGTTAGGTTAGGTTAGGTTAGGTTAGGTTAGGTTAGGTTAGGTTAGGTTAGGTTAGGTTAGGTTAGGTTAGGTTAGGTTAGGTTAGGTTAGGTTAGGTTAGGTTAGGTTAGGTTAGGTTAGGTTAGGTTAGGTTAGGTTAGGTTAGGTTAGGTTAGGTTAGGTTAGGTTAGGTTAGGTTAGGTTAGGTTAGGTTAGGTTAGGTTAGGTTAGGTTAGGTTAGGTTAGGTTAGGTTAGGTTAGGTTAGGTTAGGTTAGGTTAGGTTAGGTTAGGTTAGGTTAGGTTAGGTTAGGTTAGGTTAGGTTAGGTTAGGTTAGGTTAGGTTAGGTTAGGTTAGGTTAGGTTAGGTTAGGTTAGGTTAGGTTAGGTTAGGTTAGGTTAGGTTAGGTTAGGTTAGGTTAGGTTAGGTTAGGTTAGGTTAGGTTAGGTTAGGTTAGGTTAGGTTAGGTTAGGTTAGGTTAGGTTAGGTTAGGTTAGGTTAGGTTAGGTTAGGTTAGGTTAGGTTAGGTTAGGTTAGGTTAGGTTAGGTTAGGTTAGGTTAGGTTAGGTTAGGTTAGGTTAGGTTAGGTTAGGTTAGGTTAGGTTAGGTTAGGTTAGGTTAGGTTAGGTTAGGTTAGGTTAGGTTAGGTTAGGTTAGGTTAGGTTAGGTTAGGTTAGGTTAGGTTAGGTTAGGTTAGGTTAGGTTAGGTTAGGTTAGGTTAGGTTAGGTTAGGTTAGGTTAGGTTAGGTTAGGTTAGGTTAGGTTAGGTTAGGTTAGGTTAGGTTAGGTTAGGTTAGGTTAGGTTAGGTTAGGTTAGGTTAGGTTAGGTTAGGTTAGGTTAGGTTAGGTTAGGTTAGGTTAGGTTAGGTTAGGTTAGGTTAGGTTAGGTTAGGTTAGGTTAGGTTAGGTTAGGTTAGGTTAGGTTAGGTTAGGTTAGGTTAGGTTAGGTTAGGTTAGGTTAGGTTAGGTTAGGTTAGGTTAGGTTAGGTTAGGTTAGGTTAGGTTAGGTTAGGTTAGGTTAGGTTAGGTTAGGTTAGGTTAGGTTAGGTTAGGTTAGGTTAGGTTAGGTTAGGTTAGGTTAGGTTAGGTTAGGTTAGGTTAGGTTAGGTTAGGTTAGGTTAGGTTAGGTTAGGTTAGGTTAGGTTAGGTTAGGTTAGGTTAGGTTAGGTTAGGTTAGGTTAGGTTAGGTTAGGTTAGGTTAGGTTAGGTTAGGTTAGGTTAGGTTAGGTTAGGTTAGGTTAGGTTAGGTTAGGTTAGGTTAGGTTAGGTTAGGTTAGGTTAGGTTAGGTTAGGTTAGGTTAGGTTAGGTTAGGTTAGGTTAGGTTAGGTTAGGTTAGGTTAGGTTAGGTTAGGTTAGGTTAGGTTAGGTTAGGTTAGGTTAGGTTAGGTTAGGTTAGGTTAGGTTAGGTTAGGTTAGGTTAGGTTAGGTTAGGTTAGGTTAGGTTAGGTTAGGTTAGGTTAGGTTAGGTTAGGTTAGGTTAGGTTAGGTTAGGTTAGGTTAGGTTAGGTTAGGTTAGGTTAGGTTAGGTTAGGTTAGGTTAGGTTAGGTTAGGTTAGGTTAGGTTAGGTTAGGTTAGGTTAGGTTAGGTTAGGTTAGGTTAGGTTAGGTTAGGTTAGGTTAGGTTAGGTTAGGTTAGGTTAGGTTAGGTTAGGTTAGGTTAGGTTAGGTTAGGTTAGGTTAGGTTAGGTTAGGTTAGGTTAGGTTAGGTTAGGTTAGGTTAGGTTAGGTTAGGTTAGGTTAGGTTAGGTTAGGTTAGGTTAGGTTAGGTTAGGTTAGGTTAGGTTAGGTTAGGTTAGGTTAGGTTAGGTTAGGTTAGGTTAGGTTAGGTTAGGTTAGGTTAGGTTAGGTTAGGTTAGGTTAGGTTAGGTTAGGTTAGGTTAGGTTAGGTTAGGTTAGGTTAGGTTAGGTTAGGTTAGGTTAGGTTAGGTTAGGTTAGGTTAGGTTAGGTTAGGTTAGGTTAGGTTAGGTTAGGTTAGGTTAGGTTAGGTTAGGTTAGGTTAGGTTAGGTTAGGTTAGGTTAGGTTAGGTTAGGTTAGGTTAGGTTAGGTTAGGTTAGGTTAGGTTAGGTTAGGTTAGGTTAGGTTAGGTTAGGTTAGGTTAGGTTAGGTTAGGTTAGGTTAGGTTAGGTTAGGTTAGGTTAGGTTAGGTTAGGTTAGGTTAGGTTAGGTTAGGTTAGGTTAGGTTAGGTTAGGTTAGGTTAGGTTAGGTTAGGTTAGGTTAGGTTAGGTTAGGTTAGGTTAGGTTAGGTTAGGTTAGGTTAGGTTAGGTTAGGTTAGGTTAGGTTAGGTTAGGTTAGGTTAGGTTAGGTTAGGTTAGGTTAGGTTAGGTTAGGTTAGGTTAGGTTAGGTTAGGTTAGGTTAGGTTAGGTTAGGTTAGGTTAGGTTAGGTTAGGTTAGGTTAGGTTAGGTTAGGTTAGGTTAGGTTAGGTTAGGTTAGGTTAGGTTAGGTTAGGTTAGGTTAGGTTAGGTTAGGTTAGGTTAGGTTAGGTTAGGTTAGGTTAGGTTAGGTTAGGTTAGGTTAGGTTAGGTTAGGTTAGGTTAGGTTAGGTTAGGTTAGGTTAGGTTAGGTTAGGTTAGGTTAGGTTAGGTTAGGTTAGGTTAGGTTAGGTTAGGTTAGGTTAGGTTAGGTTAGGTTAGGTTAGGTTAGGTTAGGTTAGGTTAGGTTAGGTTAGGTTAGGTTAGGTTAGGTTAGGTTAGGTTAGGTTAGGTTAGGTTAGGTTAGGTTAGGTTAGGTTAGGTTAGGTTAGGTTAGGTTAGGTTAGGTTAGGTTAGGTTAGGTTAGGTTAGGTTAGGTTAGGTTAGGTTAGGTTAGGTTAGGTTAGGTTAGGTTAGGTTAGGTTAGGTTAGGTTAGGTTAGGTTAGGTTAGGTTAGGTTAGGTTAGGTTAGGTTAGGTTAGGTTAGGTTAGGTTAGGTTAGGTTAGGTTAGGTTAGGTTAGGTTAGGTTAGGTTAGGTTAGGTTAGGTTAGGTTAGGTTAGGTTAGGTTAGGTTAGGTTAGGTTAGGTTAGGTTAGGTTAGGTTAGGTTAGGTTAGGTTAGGTTAGGTTAGGTTAGGTTAGGTTAGGTTAGGTTAGGTTAGGTTAGGTTAGGTTAGGTTAGGTTAGGTTAGGTTAGGTTAGGTTAGGTTAGGTTAGGTTAGGTTAGGTTAGGTTAGGTTAGGTTAGGTTAGGTTAGGTTAGGTTAGGTTAGGTTAGGTTAGGTTAGGTTAGGTTAGGTTAGGTTAGGTTAGGTTAGGTTAGGTTAGGTTAGGTTAGGTTAGGTTAGGTTAGGTTAGGTTAGGTTAGGTTAGGTTAGGTTAGGTTAGGTTAGGTTAGGTTAGGTTAGGTTAGGTTAGGTTAGGTTAGGTTAGGTTAGGTTAGGTTAGGTTAGGTTAGGTCTAGGTTAGTTAGGTTAGGTTAGGTTAGGTTAGAGTTAG